>CANSZD010003270.1:170000-687500 GCA_947648045.1 Beta corolliflora | reverse complement strand
GGCTAGCTGTGCTTTGATTCATTGTTAGGATTTTTCAGTTTTTGTATTAGGGTTTAGGGTTCACACAATAGGGTGATAAGATAGCCATTGAGAATTAAAAAAAAAAGACTCCCTCTTTCTTAGCAGGTGGGAAAAGTTCAAGAATGATTTTTTCCGGAGGATTGTGCCATGGGAGAAACTAACTGTTTCATGGGAAACGTTTCCCTATTATGTCCAGTAAATTTTCTCCACCACCCATTGCATTATTTTCCAACTTATATTATCTTGATATCATCTTCATTCAAGCTTTGGTTATTTGTCAGTTTACATACCAAAAGCCTCTTGGTGGACTGTGCTTCGTCCCACTTGAAACACAAGAAATTCACTTCGGCATATGGTTCACGTTTGCCTTCTTGTAGTGGGAGAATATCGCTCCAAAGTGTTCCAATTGACTTTATTTTTTAGCTTTTTGCTTAAATTGCATTGCTCAGGGTAACTTTTTCGGGGTACTTTCTAGCTATACGATGTTTATTTTCTGTTTTCATAAACAGTGTTCCTGTTTATGATTTCTAGGAACGGAACTATATCGAGAGAGAATGATTAGAGCACTTGCTCGTGATTTAAAAGTTCCTCTATTGGTGCTCGACAACAGCATTCTTGCTCCCTATGTAAGTTCCTCAACATTTTAGAAAATAACACGGCAATCTCACCAAATGGATAAAACTAGTCATTAAACGGATTAAAGAATTTGATTACTTTATGGATTAAACTGGTCACTAAATAGATTAAATTGGTCACTAAGTAGGTTAAACAAGTTAGCATATCCCGAAAGGTGGTTCGTTCTCTTGTTAATATTATGATTGGGCCGTTGCCTAATTTTAAATTAAAAGTAGGCGGTCTCTTATAAAACCAACTCATATAATCCTATGTTATACTTCATGATAGAAGATGAAACTCTGATAAATAGATGGAAATTTTAAAAGCAAGCACACAGGGTTCTTTTTAAATAGGATTTCGTTCCACTAGTAATGACGTCGCCAATGTTGTTAAATGAAATAATATTTTACAAGTATAAGGGGATAGGGATCAGTGACGGATAGGGATAAAATCAATTTAGTTAGTTACATAAAAATCATTTAGGGGGATAGGGATTAGAGACGGGATAGGGATAAAATAGTGCCTTATTCCACCCAATCTATACCTATGGGGTGGTATAAAGGAGATAGATAAGAAAATGACTAAAAGTACAATTTTACCTTAATAAAGGAAATGGGGAAGTTATTAAGGTTATTTTCGTAATGCCACTTATTCCATTCTTATTCTCCACTTATACTAAAGAAGGGAAAATCCTTATACTTTATCCCACGATCAATTCATTATCTTTATCCCACTCTCATATCTTCGTAAAAGCTAGTCTTACGTGGACCTGGTTCACACTAATATTATTGTGGACCAAAGCCACATATATGACATAGTGACCTTTTTTTTATCATATAGTGGCCTTTTAAACTCTTAAGTTATACTAATCTATAATTATCTAACATAGTGACATTTTTTGGATATAGTCACCCTTTTTTACATTAGTTTACCATGATGAAATTTTCATTTTATGACATATTCGTAACTTTCTTTTTCTCACATAGTCACCCTATAAAATTTATATCTACTCCTTTTATATATATGTATTATTATATACTGACCCTTTTTTCATAAATCACATGTACTAGCATTAGGTCCACACTAATTTAGTGTGGACCAAGTCCATATAAGTAGAGCGGGCAAAATAGACTCGTACCCGTTGACCCGACTCGATACCCGTTTTCACCCGAAAGTAATGACTCAAAGCATAACAGAAACTTGAAATAACCTGACTTGATCTGAACCCGAATCTATCTGACCCGAAAGTGACCTGATAATAAGGACCTGAACCCGGCCCGGAAAATAGTCATATTAGTTACTTTTTTAACAAATTTAAAGAAAAAATTGTCATGAAATACTAGATCTGAGTTAGTCACTGCCCATTAAATAATTCACTTACTCTTATATGTGTTTTATATATTTGCTAAATGAGAAAGCCGATTCAACCCGAACCGACCTAACCGAACCGACCTAACCCGGTCCCCATGGGAACCGAAATTGCATGGACCCATACCCGAACGTACCGTGAACACAATGTTGACCCGTACCCAACCCGTATGAGTAGTATGCCACCTCTACATAGTAAGTTTTTTACTCTTCGTAATCCCTAACTCTCATACAAAACGCCTCGATCTTCTCATATTTAGTCAACTCTTTCTTAATAAAACTAAGATACAAATGCTGAACTTCTATTCGTCGCCCCTAAACTACTTAAAATCGCCCCAACTACCCTGTGAATATACCATTATGCCCTTAACCCCTTTTTACCATTTTACTTTAGTTGAGCATTTGAAATTTTACCTTTATGTCAAATCTGAATTTTACCAATTTACAATTCTCTCTAAAATCACCAACCACCAATCGCAACCTCCAATAATTACCAACCACCAACGCCATCATCACCGGCAAGAATGTCGTCTTCGGACGAACAAAAATTTTTTTTTTTTAAGTCTCGAGTACACATCGCCAACGTTTGGCCAGAACGTTGGATCTTTGGAACCAACGTTTGGCCGGGGCGTTGATTCCATGGATCCAACGTTTGGCCGTAACGTTGGACCCATGGAATCAACGTCCTGGCCAAACGTTGGTTCCAAAGATCCAACATTCTGGCCAAACGTTGGATCCATGGAATCAACGTCCTGGCCAAACGTTGGTTCCAAAGATCCAACGTTCTGGCCAAACGTTGGTTCCATCGTATACGTAAACTTCCATTTTTTTTTTACTGATATTTAACTTTTATAAATTAAATTCAATTAGGTGCTAAATAGTTTTTAAAAAATTAAAATAAGATTAAACTAATATGTGTGAATATTGTGATATTTTCGTGTAATAAAAGATGATTTGTTTTTTCAGGAGCCTGTTGGTGATCGGATTAATTATAACCCGTATTTCGACAATAGTCCAGAATTTGAAACGTGTGATGCTGCTGCCGAGTGGTGTAGAAACTTTGCCGTTGAGCTTGGGTTTTTCTTGACGATCACTAGTCACAAAAAGAAGTATCAACTTTTGGATTGTGATCGTGGCAAGAAGAAGGAACCTCGTGATTTCAGTTCGGCAATTAGAAGAAAAACAAAGAGAAAAGCATGTGGCTGTGAATTTCGGTTGTTCCTAGTCCCAAAAAACGACTACGCGTATTGGGTGGTCGAGACTAGGGTTGAACATGGGTTTCATAATCACCCAATGATGTTATACCCGGAGGGCCATCGATAAATCTCTGGTCTCAGTCCCGCCGCCAAGAAGTTAGTTGGAGAACTAACTTCATCCCATGTGAAACCACGAAACATCATGAAAGCCATTGAAGGTGCATTTCCGTCTTTGGAGCCTAACATGAGGCACATCTACAATTGCAGAGATATATTGAGAAGGGAGAGATCAGAAGGCAGAAATGCAGCCCAACAGTTTCTTCAACAAGCTGTTGAAAGCAAGTATCTTTTTTGGATTCAGTCGGACGAGATGGGTAGGGTGACACATACATTCATTGCACACCCGACGTCCGTGAATTTAGTGCGTACGTATCCGCACGTGATTCACATTGATGCAACGTACAAGACAAATAAGTACTTGTATCCTTTGGTGGAGATTGTTGGAGTGACACCAACCAACAAGAATTTTCTTGTTGCATGGGCATTGTTGCAACATGAGGATGCTCAGAGTTATCGCTGGATGTTGGACAGACTGAAGAACCTCATTGGCAGTGTGGCTCCGAATGCCATTGTCACTGATCGAGATCTGACTTTATGCAAATATATCTCGGAGATTTTTCCCACATCTGCACATCTACTTTGCACGTGGCATATCAATCATGATGTGGAGGCATGGGTAACAAGGAAGTGTGGTGGGAAAAGGAATATCGGAATTAGCTTCGGACGAGGAAGTTGGGCTAGGGTGATGAAATCCAAAACCGAGGCTGAATATGAAATAAATGTAGCCAACATGATGGAGGAGTGGGGTACAGTTGGGAATACCACATCCATTGATTTTCCTACCTACATCCACGGGACTTGGCTTGTGCACAAAGAGAAGTTTGTGCAATGTTGGACTAACCGAGTAAGACACTTCGGTAACACAACCAACAACAGAGTCGAAAGTTCTCATTCGGCTTTGAAAGCGTGGATTGCTACTCCAACTGAGGCAATCGACACATTGTTTATGCAAGTTGATGCTTTTGTTTTAGGGCAGTTGAAAGAGATAAGAAACTCATTGGAAGCATCGCGGCGTACTCATGGGACTGAATTTGATCCGCCACCATATAGCGCCTTGAACGGTGTTTGTTCTCAATATTGTTTGGAGTTAATTCAGAAAGAGCTTGGAAGAATAGCAGAGCTTGACTGGGACTGGAGTAGATGCGGATGTGTTGTTGAGACTACGCATGGTATTCCATGTGCTTGCCATACGTTTTTCTCCTTGCAATCAGATCATCTCCTATACACTCAGGAGGTTGATTCATTTTGGTGGAGACTAGCCATTGGTGATGGGACAGATTCGGCTGTCAGTGTGTCTAACTGTCTCCTGATAGAACAAAGACGGTCATGAGACCTCGACTCTGGGTACGCAGTCTAACTCTGCGCTCGTGGAGCTTCCCCACCAATAATATGCTGTGCGCGTGGCCTGAAGCATGGAAAATACTCATAAATCCATGCCTGGAGTAAAGTCAAACAACCGCTAATCCCGACTGTGGAGGTACGACTAGCCTCACCCAACTGACGATACAAGTACGCAAGTGTAGCCGACCCCCAGGAGAACGTGTGAACGATATCTGGAGACCTGGCCTCAACAATGTCAAAGGGTCTCAACCTCGATCCACTCTTATCTGGGAACAAACAAAGATCCTAGAATCAACCATATAATACATGTCAGCTGTTTCTCCAATGAAGCAGGTGTCTCCCCATCTGATAGAATATCAGCAACCCCTTGTGCAACAATATCACCATTTTCCCAAAGTGGACTCCCGAGCTCTGCAACTGTCCTACCGATCGAGTCTGCAACCAAACCCCTAAGAGCAACACTCGGAGTGGTGTCATTGACCGTGCACCCCTCAACTGGAATATGCAATATATGCCACACATCATGCATCATGATTGTCATCTCCCCAAACGGTAGGTGAAAAGAACTCGTATCGGTCGCCACCGCTCGACAAATGCCGAAATCAAGGGCGCATCAATGTGCGTGAACATAGTAAAGGGGATATGGTACGGGGACGTTCTACGAAGACGATCCTCAGACGGTGGAGGCAACGCCCTAGCCCACGTCCTCAAACGTGCACAAATCCTCTCTCGTGTCGACACTTCGGAGAATTCTATCCCCCCCCTCCCAAATCTCCATAGCTACATGTCCACCAAAACTAGGGATAACGAGACCCAACAATAGGTCCTCCCCGCAACCGGACTCCGTGACCTTCCAGCTAAGGTCATCGGCATCCTTCCCCTTCCCCTTTCGACTCTCAACAGTCGATGAACTCCCCTCGCCGCGTATAAACCGCCCACCCCTACCCTTACGGACATTCCAACGATCACCTTTGTAGGCTGAGAGCCGGATCTCTCTCAAATTCCCGCATAAATGCATCCTCAACATCATCATCGTAAAGAACATCAGAACCCGCCTCATATGTACCCCGGTCATCCTCCTCCCCCTCATCCATCTCCTGATGCTCCCTTGCATCGTACGATCCACCAACCCCTCATCGTGTAACCGAAGGCCGACGTCGCGGACCAGTCGGCTTCATCCGCGCCCTCCTAACTGAAGCTGAAACACCACGTGAGTGGGGATGTCGCGGACCTGAATCCTCGTTGTGTATGCGAAACCCGGGAAGTGTCTTCCCGGCAAATTGTCGAAACCCAGATGGCTATTCATCAACAAATACGTAAAAAAAAAAAAAAATCAATTTATTAACCATACAACAATAATTATTAATAATCAAAACATATTATTTATAATTTTTTACTACCTATAATAATAATTATTTATAATCAAAACATATAACATTCTACAACCTACAATATTAATTATTTATAATCAAAACTTACTATTTCTAATTTTCTACAACCTACAATAATTATAATTAAATTAAAACATACTAAATAATATTATATGAATTATTTTTATAAAATATTCAAAAAAAATATCAATTACATTTCATGAATTAATAAAATAATAACATTTTAAATATGAAAATATAACATAAATAAAAAAATTAATAATAACAGAAATTTAAAAGAAAAAAAAAAGCGAAGAATGCCATTTGCTTCCATTGAAGCAACGTTTGACTGGAACGTTGCTTCTATGGAAGCAACGTTGGCAACGCTTCCATGAGCACGCTCCCAGACGTTGCTTCCATAGAAGCAACGTTCCAGCCAAACGTTGCTTCTATGGAAGCAAGCGGCAGCGACGTTCGGCTATTTTTTTTAAAAAAAATTACCTGCGATGCTGCTGCCTCTGCCGCCTCTGCTGCCGCCATCTCCGCTGCTGCCGCCGCCTCCTCTACAGCTTCTTGCCGGCGTCTTGCCTCCATAGCCCTAGCGACTGCCTCCTCCGTGTGACGCTTGAGTACAATCTTCTTTCGTGGCCTTGGATTTTCTGACATTTTTTTGGGTTTAGATGGTGGTGATGGTGGCGGTGGTGGTGGTGGTTGTGTGAAGAAGGATGAGAGGGATGGTGAAGAATCTGATGAAGGATGAAGAATGGTGAGATGAGAGAGAAGATGGTAGGTGAAGTAAATTAAGTAAAAATCAAAAAAGTAAATTAAGGGTATAATGGTCCAATCATATAATGGTTGGGGCGATTTTAAGTTGTTTGGGGGCGATATTTAACAATCCCCAAATGAGGGGCATATTTTACAAGTGCGAGTGTGAGACAGTGACACTTTCTATTCCCGTAACACCTTCCTCCTGGAGCCTGGACAAAAAAAATTGTAAGGAGATGCTTTCACGTCATAATTTTCTACTTTGACCTTCCATCTGTCCTACAATGCTTGTCTTTATTTCCATCAAATGATCAAATAAAAAATTGCTTATCCACACTCATCCTTTCAAGCCAATTTTTAAATGAATGACCAGTTTCTTTATTTCCATCAATGTAATTTTAAAGATATAAAAATGCAATGTGAACTGTTAGATTGATAAATTTGATATAGAGGATATATGTATGATCTTTATTTTTTTAAATTTTATTCCCGAAACAAGTACAATACAATAACTAAAAATCAAAGTTTAACTTCAAAAACGCATAGAGAAGAGAAACGGCAAGGATAATCGTTTAGGTTTATTGTTGAGATAAAGTTTTCACAACTTTTGTTATGCCTCGGGTACTTATATAATTTCATTTATTAGTATTTTACATTGAAATTATAACACCAAATATTACTTGGTTTAGTGGTTAAGACATTAGTACACAAGTTTGAGGTCATGGGTTCAAATCTTATATCATGCATAATCTAATTTTTTTATTGTACATGAAGTACATGAAGTCAAAAACTCTAAGGGATAGCGCCACGTGGCACAGTTCCTTGTTAAGGAACACCTTTTAATATATTAGTATAGATGTTTTGGTTTTCTGGACTTATTTTAATTAATATTTAAATTGATTGTTTACTCAACTAACTTAATTCATTTTTATGTAACTTAATTTATTGTGAAATAGCACATCTTTAATTCTCATTTTCGTCAAAGTGTTAAATAATTTTCAGGCATACCGTAATTACCATCCACGTAGGAATGGGCGCGAGGAAAATTATTTGTTTTCTTATCGCCATAATAAACCGCTATTCCCAATAGCGATTTTGACTGAGCCAAAAAAAACTCGTGTCCAGTCTTTCGTGAACGGTACCAAGGACTTTAGGTTACACTTTGACTCAAAGTAAGAATTATATCTTATTTTAACAATACCTAGGGAAAAAGTTCTTAGTAATTATTAAAAACTTTGTGGAAAAGGAGTTGAGTATATGAATGAAAATATGCACCAATTTTTTAAAAGAAACTTTTGACAAAAAAAGAAGGTTGTCTGCCCCGTCCCAAATACACAAACAGGAACAAACTTGAAAATAGAGAAAAAATTTCTCATATTGAATTCAAAGTGCCATGGGGAACCGCTATTCTTTTCCTTCGATTGTGGGGACATCTGAAGCTGAGTGAGGGGCCGGGCAAATAAGAAGAAATAGGGATTCTTCTCTATGCCAATTGGCCCTAGCCCTTTCTTCTTCTTATTCTTCTGCTCGAACCGTCTGCAATTAGATCATGAGCCGAGATCATAGAGAGCATACTGCGAGAGCAAGTCAAGCTGGGAACGGGTTGAGACTTACGAGTTGTTCATATTTCATTTCCTTCTTCCAAACGATATTCTAAGTCATGTATTTTACTATGGTCAACCACAATTGCTGGAGGCTGGAAGCTCTTGGCGTTCAACAAGAATTCTGCTGAAAATTTCGTAGTAATTCTATGTTATAAACATGACCCCGCCTAATAATATATCAACTAGTATTTCGGCGCAGGCGTCGCCGGGTCGATTACAATTATCAAATATATCATTATTCGTAAATTTCATAATTGATTTTATTAACTTTTCGTAATTTTTTGTCTAGTGCGAAATTGGAAAAGTGGATGTTATGGCATGATAAGTTGTTTTAAATAAAACTTATAAGGAATTAAGGATAACAATAACAATTTCAATGGAATTGGGATCAGAGAACGTTGTTATCTTAATAAAAGTGTTAGATATAAAAAAACTTGTCTATTTCTAGCTACATATAATTGTAAGACTTTATTATGTTTTACTTTGAAACATTAAACATCGAAATTGTAATGGATTGGTGGTTAAACTCTCACATTTCATTTCAAAGGTCATGTGTTCGATTTCTAGTAGCTACATATAAGTTCCTTTGATAGATCACCTTTTATTATATTTGTATAGATTGTAAGGAGAAGTTAGTAAAAATAATTGCAAGAAGAAAAAATTAAAGAACTGATTAACTGAACTTCTAAACGTCGCCCCCAAATTACTTAAAATCGCCCCAACTACTATGTAAATGTACCATTATACCCTTGGCTGTTTTTACAACCCTCTCTCCACCACCACCTAAAATCACTAACCACCAATCGCTACCTCTCCAACCCACCGACGATCACCACCGACGATCACCACCGAGCACAAAATTCCGGCGAGTATTTTTTTTTTAAATGAATTTCATGGGGCCAACGTGTGGCTGCACGTTGCCCCATGGGAATAACGCTCGGCCCGGACGTTGTGCCCCATGGGGCCAACGTGTGGCCTACACGTTGGCTTCCATGGGGCACAACGTCCGGGCCGGACGTTGTGCCCCATGGGGCCAACGTGGTAGGCCACACGTTAGCCCATGGGGCACAACGCCCGGCCAGACGTTGTGCCCCATGGGGCAACGCAGCAGCCACACGTTGCCCCATGAAATTCGTTTAAAAAAAATTTCGTTTAAAAAAAAAACGTCGGAATTTTGTGCTCGTCGGTGGTAATTGGCGGTGGTGATCGTGGGTGGTGATGGCGAAGATGAGAGATAATATGAATTAGGGGAGGAGTTAAAATGGAGTAAAAATCAAAACAAAAATCGTAAGGGTATAATGGTATTTTTAGAGGGGAGTTGGGGCGATTTTAAGTAATTTGGGGGCGACGTTTAACAATCCCCCTGATTAATAGTAAAGTTTGAAGAAGTCCGAAAAAATTACCATTAAGTTGATGGATTCAAAAAAAATTCGCCATTACTATCCCCTTAAGTATTGCAAAGAAGCTTACTAGTTATGAATTTCTAGCTTTCGCAACCACAATTAGCCCTTTAAGTCGGGCGAAGAGATTTTTTATGCGTTGATAAATTCCAAACTTCCTTGACATAGTTTCTTTACGAGTGTATATATCATACACCCGGGTGTACCATGTGCATGGTATACCCAAGGTAATTTTTTGCTCATTTGCTTGTTTGGAGCTTTACCTAATATGTGACTAATATGTACCATACTCATGGTACACCCGAGTGTATGATAAAAATTCCCGTTCCTTTACTTATGACTTATGAGAAGGGAGCTTGAAACTTCATTTTTGTTTTGTTTTTTTAAGTGACTCTGCATTTCTTCTTGAGATCGACTAAAAGCTAATATAATTAATTTTCTTTTATTAAGATTCATGAAATCTAAAGGAAAAAGAACACATAACCGACATAATATTTGTTACGAAACGGGTGGCGTAGCGTTTGATTAATACGGAACAAGTCAACAAAATAATAAGAATGAGAAAAACGATAAAGAAAATAAACAAGAAGAACACAAGGATTTACATGGTTCGGTCAAATTAGACCTACGTCCACAGTTAAGGGATTCGAGAGCTTCTTCACTGTAATGGAGAAAACAAAGAGAATATACAAGGGAGTCCTAAATTCTTAATGGCTTAAAGTGGATCACCAAAAGGGCCATTTTATAACATAAGGAAACCCTAATAAACCCTAGAATAATCTCCTAGTATAACTCTAATGACTAGGGGTGTAAGCGGACTGCGAAAAGTCCAGAGTCCAATCCAGTCACCAAACTTGTCGGGATCGATCGACTCCGACTCAAATTTTCGAGTCCAAATATTTTCTGACCGGATTTGGACTCACCCCTTTAGAGTCCAATAAGTCCAGTCCAGTCCAAAAATATTTATATATATAATATATATCTAATATTTATATATATATAATGTATATATATTTAATATTTATATATATAATATAAAAGATGTATGTGACTTATTTTATGGGATGAATATAATGAGCTTAATTTTTCAAATTCAATAATGAGAAAACGTTGTGAATCATTGAATCTAAATCGGTGGAAAAAAATAATATAATAATCGGACTGGACTGGACTGGATTCGGACTCATGAAAAAATTATCGGGTGGACTGACCGGACTCAAAAAATATTTGGATCGGACTTGGACTCAATTTCTCGAGTCCAAAAAACTTTGGACTGGATTTGGATTTGGCAAAGTCCAATCCAGTCCAATCCACTTACACCCCTACTAATGACGGCTTAATAAACTTAGGGTAAAAATTAGAATAACCCGTGAACAAAACGCATCGCCCGGGCCAAAACCCGCCCGGTCGGGCGCGAGACGAAATTCCAGTTTCGACAGTTCTTCGTAAAACAGCCATAACTTTCTCGTTTCCCAGTGGAATTGGGCATATGACCTATCGTTGGAAAGCTCTTGGAACAAGCTATCACCTCCAATTTGAATCACATCAAACAATTTTATAGATTGAGAGATATGTGCATTCAAAGTCAGCCTTATGCCATTTTCACAAGATTTCAAGTCACAAATAACAATATTCAAATGGTTCCCCGTCAACTACTATATTTACAAAATCTTATTCCAAAGAAACCGTACATTACATACAATTTAAGACTGCGTTCTCTTTACCTTAAAAAATAAATTTAAAGTCTAATTAGGTTTAACCAGGTCCAATAAGGATTAATGCATCTTATATCTTCAGTCTAGTTATATATATATATCCTCTAGCTAGGAGGATCAGTTTCGGGCAAAAAAAAATTTAATGATTCTAAACAAAATCACTAGTAAATTGATGGTTGAGTTCCCAATTTTTTTTAAAACCATTAACTATGGGCATATTTATTATCATTTTCTGTTTCCAATTTTCAGATTTTTTTTGAAATCTAAAAACTAAAATATGGAAAACATAAAATGTAGTTACCAATTTTCAGTTGTCAGTTTTCAAAATTGACATGACTTTTGCAATCATAAAACTAAAAACTGAGAACTTTCAGTGATCCCGAATGGGCCTTAATTTAGTGATTTACTTCTAATAGACAAACACCCCAACCTTCACAAAAAAGTTGAAACAATTTTTAAAAATAAAACAATCCGTCTTGCGTAGACCCGGTTCACATTAAAAATAGTGTGGACCAGGCCTAGACACGTGGCCCACTACAAACTAGTCACTCCCGCTTTTCAAAATCCGCGCGATTTTCTCTCTCTTCAATAAGATTCTCTCGCCCTAAAATTTTAACAAAAACAGTTGTTCAGAACAAACATACACTATATCATTTTAAAATACACTATATCATGTCAAAATACACTATCATGTCAAACACTATAACGATCGATTATGATAATTTTGTGTAATATACAAATAAACTACACTATAACATTTCAAAATATTCTATATCATGTCAAAACACACTATATCATGCAACACTATCATGTCAAAAAACACAGCAAAACACTGTCATGTCAAAATACACTATATCATTTCAAAATACACTATATCATGTCAATATACACTATAACATGCAACACTGTTTCGATATTGAACAAGAGGGTACCAGATATTGCAGGGCAGCCATGTATAATAGTCTTTGAACCTCGCCTGTAAGATGTGCCTGCAAGATGAACTCCAAACATGGGGTGGGGTCCCCATGGCGGAGCCTCCGACGCTCAAGTTAGTACCCAAAGATGGATAAATATCATAGAGAAAGTAGGGTAATTTGTAGAGAGTGGAGAGAGATCCCTTTACCTTGACCTTTAGTTGGGTATTTATAATAGTGACTTGTTAGGTTAAACGGAGTAAATGAGCCGCTTAGGGCCTATGGGCCATATAACGAGTTAATCCTAATAGAGGAATGATCATACTCGTATTGGGCCGGTATATTATTATTAAAGTAATGGGGAATATAGAACGCTATATTCGGCGTCATTATTATTCCCATACAACTAGCCCCATAGGTCTAAGTTCAATTGGAGATTGAACTTGAGCTGGATGCTTTATAATTTAGTTATAGAATGTACCTTGAGACTTTATAATATATTACAATCTCGGCAATTAGTGTTACAAAGATAATGTCGAGTTTGTACCGTTGCACTTGGTTTCTTTTTGAGTCACAAGTTGCTAATCGGTCAGCTGACAATACATGGTGTCGAGCTTGCACCGTTGCACTTGCTACTTTTAATATCACAAGTGGCTAATCGGTCAACTGACAATACATGGATCTTTGTCGGAAGTTGACAAATTCCTTTTAGTTTGAAAGAAAAGAATGTAGTTAAACAATTAATAACTGGGTCACTTTGTTAACTTTACATTTCTATGATCATTAACGTTTTTCTGATTATTTATACTCGCTAGCCCCCACTCTTGAGTTGTGTCAGCTTAAGAGTAGTATAGTCTAACATTTACAAAGTATGCTATGAATATGAGCATGTATGGTACCTTACTTGTGCCATAAGGATCAGCTATGGTGTAGTCATTACTCTTTACATAAGCATAATTGAAGCAAAACTGATAAACACTTGTTGTGAGATGGACTTAGTCACGCTCTTGTGGTATGTTCTTGCAAGTGAGCATAGCATGTTTATTGAGTAGTTTGTGTCAATTTAGACCTCTATTTATACCCAATTTAAATTCGGCTACTTTAATGCATAGAATAATAATTTATAAGACAAAGATTGAGAAATGCGGGTAATTTTACAATGAGACATAATTTGTGTTCATATAGATGTTATAGGAAGAAGGACTTAGCTCTGCTCCTCTAACGGGAGAAGTTGAGTCTCGTGATCTCCCACTTACCGAAATACGTGGACCATACTTCATCTTAAATAAAGAGCATAGCTTCAAGAAATCATGAGCTTGATAATATCTCTTGCTTTGCATTTGGACCAAATAAAGAACTTTATCTTGCTTCGCTTTAGTTTCTCTTGACGGCAGATCCACGTAGGTCATTGACCGTCAAGGAACTCTGTTTTGCTTCGCTTAAGTTTCTCTTGACGGCAGATCCACGTAGGTCATTGACCGTCAAGGAACTTTGTTTTGCTTCGCTTAAGTTTCTCTTGACGGCAGATCCACGTAGGTCATTGACCGTCAATGAACTTTGTTTTGCTTCGCTTAAGTTTCTCTTGACGGCAGATCCACGTAGGTCATTGACCGTCAAGGAACTTGGTCTCGCAACTTCGACTCTGTTGATAGATGTCCCCATTATACTCAGTTCAGCATGATTTGCCCAAATAATAAGCATTATAGTATGTGAGTCTTGAACTCAAAAGGAAGATACAGATATGTGGGAGGTGCCTATGCACATTGGCATTATAACTCCAAATAAGGTCTGCAATAAGGTACGCAAGCCATGTTCTGAAAATATTTTCTTCCACTTGATTCTTGTCCACAAATAAGGTCTCGCTTAGAGAGAAGTTGGGCACATGACCCAATTAGTTGGAGTTTCTCGCTCGAATGCGGTATTTGCTTGTAATAGTACAACAATCATGATCACGAGAATGATAGCATTGTATAGCTGTAAAACTCAATACATTCTATCAAGCACCGAGAGTGCACAACATTAGCTCAAGAATGGGAAACCCCGAGCATCTAACATTCGACTTCAATGAGGCATTTTGTCAAATATTTGAATGCATTACTTGATATGTGCTTGTGTACATCGCATTGGTAATTAAATTAAGCTCAAATTCGAGATAATGATCACAATCAAAGCATGTAACACACAATATTTATCAATTCATGGCAACATCCAACAATCTCGGGCATATAGATAGAATGTGATGATCTTGTTGACTTGTAAGGATAAAAATACTTAGCTTAGTCTTCGAAGATGAAGACATGTTTGGTGATATTGAGTTGGTTTCATCTTGTGATTGCAACCTCACCCTTACTTTTTTGCTCCTTATTCTTTTTATTAAAAGAAGTGGAGTCCGCCCACCATTGTCTCGTACATGAGGTTACTGAGCCATAGTCCAGCATCTGGGGTCTGCGAGGCATGGTCTCAGCAAGGTCTTTAATTCTTGTCGAGTCGCTAGATCTTTAGTAGAAAGAATCCAATGAGGTGCCCAAGCAAATTCATCTCCCGTCTTAGCGGAGCACTTCATAGTATGGACTATGGTATGATATCTACTTGTATACAAGTAGAAGCTTATAAATCATATGATGTCAATTTCCACTAATGTCAATAAATTTAATAGTTTCATTACTCAAGAGGCGTTTTTATCAAGCACTTAAAGTGCATTGCGTTGGTTCACAAAAGAGAAAAATACTATTAAAAGCTTTGAGTTTACTGAAACATTTTGTCAAACACTTGGCATGCATTATGCTAAATACCAATATGCCATAAGAGAGGCTCAGTCATGTCTGCTTAGTGTTCACAGTTTGTGTTAAGCGCATGAGAACTTTCACCAAATTCAACTAATTTTTTGACATTTGAGTGTTAATTAGCTAAATCTCAACAATGATAGAGATAAAAGACTTAGCTTATTTTCGTCGATGGAGGGAAGAAATCGAGTCCCGCTCGATCTCCACAAAATATGCGGAACTTGCATTTGTTTCATGAGTTGAAGAATTTCCCTGCCAGGTAATAATTATTTGGATGCCTCACCGTTGGAGTCCAATTGAAAAACAGTCTGATTTCATTGACGCATATCGTCGAACACTTTGTGTGCATTATTCAGGTGTGCTTTCCGATATGAGATAGAATGATAAATTTTACCCAAATTGATAAGGTATATTCGTTTGATGTAAAGTTACAACAAACTCAACCAATGCAGACCAATACTCAAGTCATTGCACACAAATTCAAGTTATAAGATGTATATCTAAAAATAATGGCACAAATAGAGAACTTATCTTTCCATTGGATTCTTGCCCTCTGTTTGTGAAGGTTGTGATTCTTGCTCTCGAGAGAAGCCATTGAAAATCTGGCATTAGTGACTCGATGAAAAAGTGCAGAAAATACCGGAGCCACTACTGCTGACATGAAGTGTGTTGTTGCTATAAAACTTGAAGCAATAAATCATCTTGAAATCTTGATGAGGTAGCGAAACCAAGCAGATGTAGAGATACTCATTTGTTTGTGAATTGTGAAGTAGGTGAAGAGCTCCACTTTAAGCGCATTATCCCATGGATTTCTATCCCATTTCAATTGGTGATCGGGTATTTTGATTAAATAATTAACCAATAATTCGCTTGCTGCCGGAAAGACTGTAGATTTTACCGGTTATGGTGATGATTATCGAGTTTCCCGATTTTCTAATTCTTTAGAATTGTTGATTCTGATTAGTTAAAAATGTAATTAATTACTAGCGTGAGAATTTCACATAGATGAGCATGTATTCAACGTATCATCGTCCACTAATCTCCCCTGTTATTTCTCCCTGAGGTTCCGGAGCAATAGTTAATTATTGCCCCTCCTTCTAGCGCCAATTGTTTCGATATTGAACAAGAGGGTACCGGATATTGCAGGGCAGCCATGTATAATAGTCTTTGAACCTCGCCTGTAAGATGTGCCTGCAAGATGAACTCCAAACATGGGGTGGGGTCCCCATGGCGGAGCCTCCGACGCTCAAGTCAGTACCCAAAGATGGATAAATATCATAGAGAAAGTAGGGTAATTTGTAGAGAGTGGAGAGAGATCCCTTTACCTTGACCTTTAGTTGGGTATTTATAATAGTGACTTGTTAGGTTAAACGGAGTAAATGAGCCGCTTAGGGCCTATGGGCCATATAACGAGTTAATCCTAATAGAGGAATGATCATACTCGTATTGGGCCGGTATATTATTATTAAAGTAATGGGGAATATAGAACGCTATATTCGGCGTCATTATTATTCCCATACAACTAGCCCCATAGGTCTAAGTTCAATTGGAGATTGAACTTGAGCTGGATGCTTTATAATTTAGTTATAGAATGTACCTTGAGACTTTATAATATATTACAATCTCGGCAATTAGTGTTACAAAGATAATGTCGAGTTTGTACCGTTGCACTTGGTTTCTTTTTGAGTCACAAGTTGCTAATCGGTCAGCTGACAATACATGGTGTCGAGCTTGCACCGTTGCACTTGCTACTTTTAATATCACAAGTGGCTAATCGGTCAACTGACAATACATGGATCTTTGTCGGAAGTTGACAAATTCCTTTTAGTTTGAAAGAAAAGAATGTAGTTAAACAATTAATAACTGGGTCACTTTGTTAACTTTACATTTCTATGATCATTAACGTTTTTCTGATTATTTATACTCGCTAGCCCCCACTCTTGAGTTGTGTCAGCTTAAGAGTAGTATAGTCTAACATTTACAAAGTATGCTATGAATATGAGCATGTATGGTACCTTACTTGTGCCATAAGGATCAGCTATGGTGTAGTCATTACTCTTTACATAAGCATAATTGAAGCAAAACTGATAAACACTTGTTGTGAGATGGACTTAGTCACGCTCTTGTGGTATGTTCTTGCAAGTGAGCATAGCATGTTTATTGAGTAGTTTGTGTCAATTTAGACCTCTATTTATACCCAATTTAAATTCGGCTACTTTAATGCATAGAATAATAATTTATAAGACAAAGATTGAGAAATGCAGGTAATTTTACAATGAGACATAATTTGTGTTCATATAGATGTTATAGGAAGAAGGACTTAGCTCTGCTCCTCTAACGGGAGAAGTTGAGTCTGTGATCTCCCTTACTGAAATACGTGGACCATACTTCATCTTAAATAAAGAGCATAGCTTCAAGAAATCATGAGCTTGATAATATCTCTTGCTTTGCATTTGGACCAAATAAAGAACTTTATCTTGCTTCGCTTTAGTTTCTCTTGACGGCAGATCCACGTAGGTCATTGACCGTCAAGGAACTCTGTTTTGCTTCGCTTAAGTTTCTCTTGACGGCAGATCCACGTAGGTCATTGACCGTCAAGGAACTTTGTTTTGCTTCGCTTAAGTTTCTCTTGACGGCAGATCCACGTAGGTCATTGACCGTCAATGAACTTTGTTTTGCTTCGCTTAAGTTTCTCTTGACGGCAGATCCACGTAGGTCATTGACCGTCAAGGAACTTGGTCTCGCAACTTCGACTCTGTTGATAGATGTCCCCATTATACTCAGTTCAGCATGATTTGCCCAAATAATAAGCATTATAGTATGTGAGTCTTGAACTCAAAAGGAAGATACAGATATGTGGGAGGTGCCTATGCACATTGGCATTATAACTCCAAATAAGGTCTGCAATAAGGTACGCAAGCCATGTTCTGAAAATATTTTCTTCCACTTGATTCTTGTCCACAAATAAGGTCTCGCTTAGAGAGAAGTTGGGCACATGACCCAATTAGTTGGAGTTTCTGCCTGAATCTGGTATTTGCTTGTAATAGTACAACAATCATGATCACAGAATGATAGCATTGTATAGCTGTAAAACTCAATACATTCTATCAAGCACTGAGAGTGCACAACATTAGCTCAAGAATGGGAAACCCCAGAGCATCTAACATTCTGACTTCAATGAGGCATTTTGTCAAATATTTGAATGCATTACTGATATGTGCTTGTGTACATCGCATTGGTAATTAAATTAAGCTCAAATTCAGATAATGATCACAATCAAAGCATGTAACACACAATATTTATCAATTCATGGCAACATCCAACAATCTCAGGCATATAGATAGAATGTGATGATCTGTTGACTTGTAAGGATAAAAATACTTAGCTTAGTGCTGAAGATGAAGACATGTTTGGTGATATTGAGTTGGTTTCATCTTGTGATTGCAACCTCACCCTTACTTTTTTGCTCCTTATTCTTTTTATTAAAAGAAGTGGAGTCTGCCCACCATTGTCTGTACATGAGGTTACTGAGCCATAGTCCAGCATCTGGGGTCTGCGAGGCATGGTCTGCAGCAAGGTCTTTAATTCTTGTCGGGCTGCTAGATCTTTAGTAGAAAGAATCCAATGAGGTGCCCAAGCAAATTCATCTCCTGTCTTAGCCAGAGCACTTCATAGTATGGACTATGGTATGATATCTACTTGTATACAAGTAGAAGCTTATAAATCATATGATGTCAATTTCCACTAATGTCAATAAATTTAATAGTTTCATTACTCAAGAGGCGTTTTATCAAGCACTTAAAGTGCATTGCGTTGGTTCACAAAAGAGAAAAATACTATTAAAAGCTTTGAGTTTACTGAAACATTTTGTCAAACACTTGGCATGCATTATGCTAAATACCAATATGCCATAAGAGAGGCTCAGTCATGTCTGCTTAGTGTTCACAGTTTGTGTTAAGCGCATGAGAACTTTCACCAAATTCAACTAATTTTTTGACATTTGAGTGTTAATTAGCTAAATCTCAACAATGATAGAGATAAAAGACTTAGCTTATTTTCGTCTGATGGAGGGAAGAAATCAGGTTTGCTCGATCTCCACAAAATATGCAGACTTGCATTTGTTTCATGAGTTGAAGAATTTCCCTGCCAGGTAATAATTATTTGGATGCCTCACCGTTGGAGTCCAATTGAAAAACAGTCTGATTTCATTGACGCATATCGTCGAACACTTTGTGTGCATTATTCAGGTGTGCTTTCCGATATGAGATAGAATGATAAATTTTACCCAAATTGATAAGGTATATTCGTTTGATGTAAAGTTACAACAAACTCAACCAATGCAGACCAATACTCAAGTCATTGCACACAAATTCAAGTTATAAGATGTATATCTAAAAATAATGGCACAAATAGAGAACTTATCTTTCCATTGGATTCTTGCCCTCTGTTTGTGAAGGTTGTGATTCTTGCTCTCGAGAGAAGCCATTGAAAATCTGGCATTAGTGACTCGATGAAAAAGTGCAGAAAATACCGGAGCCACTACTGCTGACATGAAGTGTGTTGTTGCTATAAAACTTGAAGCAATAAATCATCTTGAAATCTTGATGAGGTAGCGAAACCAAGCAGATGTAGAGATACTCATTTGTTTGTGAATTGTGAAGTAGGTGAAGAGCTCCACTTTAAGCGCATTATCCCATGGATTTCTATCCCATTTCAATTGGTGATCGGGTATTTTGATTAAATAATTAACCAATACTTCGCTTCTTGCTGAAAAGACCGTAGATTTTACCGGTTATGGTGATGATTATCGAGTATCCCGATTTTCTAATTCTTTAGAATTGTTGATTCTGATTAGTTAAAAATGTAATTAATTACTAGCGTGAGAATTTCACATAGATGAGCATGTATTCAACGTATCATCGTCCACTAATCTCCCCTGTTATTTCTCCCTGAGGTTCCGGAGCAATAGTTAATTATTGCCCCTCCTTCTAGCGCCAATTGTTTCGATATTGAACAAGAGGGTACCTGGATATTGCAGGGGCGACCATGTATAATAGTCTTTGAACCTCGCCTGTAAGATGTGCCTGCAAGATGAACTCCAAACATGGGGTGGGGTCCCCATGGCGGAGCCTCCGACGCTCAAGTCAGTACCCAAAGATGGATAAATATCATAGAGAAAGTAGGGTAATTTGTAGAGAGTGGAGAGAGATCCCTTTACCTTGACCTTTAGTTGGGTATTTATAATAGTGACTTGTTAGGTTAAACGGAGTAAATGAGCCGCTTAGGGCCTATGGGCCATATAACGAGTTAATCCTAATAGAGGAATGATCATACTCGTATTGGGCCGGTATATTATTATTAAAGTAATGGGGAATATAGAACGCTATATTCGGCGTCATTATTATTCCCATACAAACACTATCATGCCAAAAAACTCAGCAAAACACTATCATTTTAAAATACACTATATCATTTTAAAATACACTATATTATTTCAAAATACACTATATTATTTCAAAAATACACTATCGGGAGAGTGAAGTTATCGGTGGAGAGAAGTTATCGGGAGAGAAAAAAGAAAAAGACGAACGCGGCAAAACGGAAAGTTATGATCATTAAAACTCACGTGAGATGGATAAGTGCGCACACTAAGTTAGTGTGCACAGGGTTCATATTAGTTTTTTTAAAAATAAAAAACTGACAAAAGTCATAAGGACACTAACACCATTAGTTATTTCCACGGACATAGCACCCACTAAACTAGCGATACTATCTCTATGACTCTATGGTCTAAGTAAACCGCTAATTCGAATACCGATATGGCGATATTCATCTAGGTAAAAAAATTAAGGAGATTAAGAATAAAAGAGAAAGAATTTATCGCAAAGCACAAGTCTTTCTTTATCCTCCAGTAACGATTTTCTCCTTGAGAACTAGAAGTTACTTCCTTTGTTCCAATTTAGACCTTTACATTATTCATATACTATCCCTCTTTAACCATCTAGTATGATTAATATGAAAGGCTAAATATAGTCATGTGAGATCTTGTTAGATTCGTCTTAATGTATACTTTTAGAATATCAATTTTTTATTTAATTATTACTTATAGATAATTAAAAGTATTAATGGTTAAAGTTGTGCATCATGAGCCATGACTCATAAAAATGTATACAGTATGTTGCAAGTAAATTGGAATATAGGAAGTATTAGTTGTGTCAAAAAAGGAAAGAACTATACTCCAAGCAGTGGTGTTTTGTTTGCCTCGTCCAAACTATTTCCAACACTCGGATGTCAGTTGCTTCCGAGATCAAAAATAAGAAAGACTCCCATTGCACTACAAGCTAAGAACTAAGAAGTATCATTTTCAAGCAAATAGGCCAAGGAGAGATAGGTTATCCACTTATCCCATAACATAGGTATATCTACAATTTTTATCATACACCTAAACATGATATCCAAGACCTTTTCCTTACTCATTGTTTATTTAGAGGACTCCAAATGAGCAAAATAGTAGAATGAGGAAAGTTCTAAATGAACAAAAAGTATGTATTTTTTTTTTATCATTTTCACTTTTCTATGCGTGTCTCCCAATGCACTTTTTTGAACTTAAATATCTTTTATTATATATTAGTAAAAATGATAACGATTGAATATTAATAAAGTACTAAATAGACGAATCAAACAAGACCCCACCTGAATATATTTTTTTCTTATAAATTGAGAATTATTGAGAAGATTCTCTCTAAAAATGAATAATGTTAAGATTCCAACTGAAAAAGATAAATAAAAAAACAGAGGGAGTACTAATGAATGTACCTATGTGACATATAGATCTGGATATTTTTGATAATATATCTCTTTTTTTCTGTAAAAATAAAATTAAGATTCACATACTGTGCTTCTATCAACCCAAGCGTTCACCTATGACCTGATGTATCTGTAGCCACCTATTCTAACTTTAAAAATTTATTAAGAGACACGGATTTCTAGTGTACAAATAAAAAATAAGAAAACTTGTGGTGGAGAGAGACGAGAGACGGAGAAAGGTACAAGTGTTTCAAATTACTATTAATAATACTCTTTCACGAAGAAGGGTCCGATTTGTCCAGCTCTGAATCAACTCAACTGGCTATTTTGGATTTTTTTAACACTTATGTAGTTATGTTGTTGTCTACATAAACAAGTTGTCAATTTATCAGTAGTAGCTAGGGGTGTAAGTGGATTGGACTGGATTGGACTTTGCCAAATCCAAATCCAAATAAAGTTTTTAGACTTCGAGAAATTGGTCCAAGTCCGATCCAAATATTTTTTGAGTCAGGTTCACCCAGGTCCGATAATTTTTTGAGTCGAATCCACCACCCAAACCCGATTATAATACTTCCTCCATCTATTTTACATGTTACACTTTCACTTTTCACGCACGTCGAACGCAAAATTTTGAGGACATATATCTCTAATTTTGTATTTGTAAAAATTATAAAAAGTACACATTAAAAAAATACATATTAAGACGAATCTAACAAGATCCCACATGACTATATTTTTATTCACGTATAAATCACAAACGATGGTCAAAGTGAAATTTGTGAATAGTGAAAATGTCAAAATGTAACATGTAAAAAAAAACGGAGGAAGCATTATTTTTTTCCCCGATTTAGATTCAATGATTTTCAACATTTTCTCATAATTGAATTTGAAAAATTAAGCTCATTATGTCCATTCCATAAGATAAGTCACATACATCTTTTATATTATATATATAAATATTAAATATATATACATTATATATATAAATATATAATATATATATTATATATAAAAATATTTTTGAATTTGACGACTTATTGGACTCCAAAGGGATGAGTCAAATCCAAATCAAAATATTTGAACTCGAAAATTTGAGTCCGAGTCAAATCAAAAATTTTCGTCAGGTCAGGTCGACAAGTTTGACTGGACCTGGACGGGACTTCTGACTTTTCAGATCCGCTTACACCCTAGTAGTAGCAGTCAGATGCTTAATAGTGATATCCACATTACTTTAAACCCAATCAAGTAGGAGTTTAATACTACACAAATACCCGTCAACATCGTCCAATGAATATGAACCATTTGCGCCACTCCCCACCCGCATTCGGCAAATACCCCTATTTTTTACAGGTAGATATGACAAATGACAAACATTATATACATGTCACGGGCCCACGAGAATATTTATCTAATTCGACAATGGTATTGATATGCTGGTTAGTGGTCACTGGTCACAACACCACATCAAGGTAAGTGATGGTAGACGAGAACGAAACAGAGCTAAGAATAATTAGAGAGGTACATAAATGTTTGCAATCTTCGCATCAGAGTGCCGGAGTTGCTTGCTCCATCCACTTGCTTTCAAGAATTATTAGTAAAAAGAATATGAAGATAATACATTTGTTATAACTGAATTGACGAAAAAATTGACAATACATATCCGTGGACCATGATCCATCTATCGGATGAGCAAAATCTATGGATATTACAAGTAATGTCATAAATTCATTACCATTAGATTTTACTTGGTGGGTGCACCATTACACATCTCACCAGTAATATGGTGGGTAGCACCAGTATCAATAATCCACGAAGTGGAATCAAACTTACCACTCAAGCGATCATCACAGATTTTTGTAGTACCAAAAAGCCCAACAAGAGCTTTCCATTGATTAGGAGTAAAGAAAGAAGGAGATGTGGTGGAAGACGATGATGGAGTGGATGATGAGGGAGCATTCACGGCAGGAGTGGCGTGTGCCTTGGCTGAGCCACGACCAGCAGTGGTGCGCGAGCCACGACCCGAGTCCTGGGTTCGGTTGTTACTTGTTAGAATCCTAACCTTCCGGATATCCAACAATCTGAAAACAACTCCCTACTTCATGTCAGTGCTTCTTGCAATGAGAGCACACCAACAAAGACCAACACCTAGAAGCTTCATGCCCAACCTTGTGGCAGTGACTCCAAGTCGGTTTATCTATCATACCACGATCTGCCGCAGCTCTCACCGAAAAACCAAGGACATCAATGGTAGGCTCGACAGGAGAAGTTTGAGAGGACCGGACACATTCGTCTTGAATGACGAGGTGATATGCATGGTCTAAGGAGGGCAAAGGTTCAATAGAAAGAATTTGAGTGCGAAGACGACTATAATATTCAGAATAAATTCCCATCCAAAACTCATTTAGTTTTTGAGTTTCGAGGTGCGCTTCGTGCATAGAACTCGCCTTACATGAAGATCAACAAGATCATGAAATTAATGGCTCGTGTTTAGCCAATTCCACCCACAAAATATTCAATTTGCCATAGTAGGTTGATTCACATTGATTTTGTTTGTTCATATCTAGCAATAACCGATTTTATTTGATGAATTATAGGTCCGTTAACGGTGGCAAAGCGGGTTTTAAGATGGTACCATAAACGACGAGCCTCACGAAATTCTTTAACGTACTTTTATGTTCGGGATCAATGGTATTCATAAGCCAAGATACAATCATGGCATTTACTGTAGTCCAATCCAACTCGGTATAAGGAGAGATGGCGGCGGTGATGGTGCCATCTAAAAATCCGAATTTTCGGCGAGCCTCGAGAGCATGTGGAACATCGCCGCCCCAATCACCGTAGTTAGTTGTCGGCGCGAAGTCGGGTGGGGGTAATAAAATCCCCAAGTCCGTCGCCGGTTCTAAGGAAGAAGGGGTTTGTAATGTCCTGTTTTGGATGGCGTGGAGTTTTCCGTGGCGGCCGTTGGTCGCCGGCCATGGTGAGATTTAAAAAAAAATGATTACGGCTCCGATACCATGTAAAGAACAATATTAGGGTAAAAGCTTGCTTATCATTGATGCCGTTACAAGAATTTATATGAATTACAATTAGGAAACATAGCAAACTAAGGACTCTATCAATAGGAAACTTTCCTTTACAAGATAATTTCAACTCCCAAGTTTGTGTTTTTTTTCCATGGGGAATCAATCTCACCCCTAAGCTTGTGTTTTTTCTCCAAGGGAAAGTAATTTTCATTACCACTCATTACTACCTATAAGGTGGTATTGGATGGGAATGAAAATTTAAGAAAAAATAGACACTTTAGAATAAATTAGCATTACCATGGGAATGAACAATAATTTTCTTCACAAATTTACATACAAATTCATTTCCATTACCACCATTTATAACCAACTACCAAACAGGTCGTAAGGGTCTTGCAATCTGCTGGCTCCTCCAAGAGCAGAAATCTTTGCCACATTGACTACCAGAACCATGCTTGTTTACCAGGAACGCTTACGCTCTCCACCTTTCCCCGTTAAAAACATTGCTCATTCGGTCATTCCTCAACCTCGGTGTTGAAAATAAAACTCGGGAAACATGTAGTTATATCCCTAGAATATATAATTAAAAACAAGTTCAATATACTAACTGGATTACAATTACTCCAAAATCAAATAATTCAAAAAACCTTCTTATACCAATAAATGACATGCAGGAGACATGCATTTGATACTATCTAACATGATTTAAGACACCTTTTGTTCTAATCATCGTTACAATTTACAAGATCAATTGAAGTAGTCATCACTAAGTCATTTCTATCGGGACAATTGGAGTTCATTTTGACAGATTAGTATTTGCAGCTTGTATCCCAGACCATGAAAAAGACTCCCATTGTGTAGTAGTAGTACAACATAGCATTCTAGGTGGCAAAAATTGTCTAGAAAGAAGAATGGTTTGATAAGAAAGAGCCATCAAGGCATGCAAAACAAAACAAGGCATCTTATCACAAAAATAATAATAAGAAAGAGCCAAACATCAGTAATCACAAGGCATTTATCCTCAAGATCATAAACATAAACCCAAAGGAAAAACATAGTTCCTCAGCAAAATTTAGGAGTACAAGAGAATGAAAGGCAATTCAGGGAGGGGTAACAGGCAAAATGACATACTTGAGATAAGGAATACTCATCATCTTCAGGAGGTTGGGATTAAGAAGAGCAAAAGCCTTCCACTCTTCAATGCAGATTTTGCCATCTCTATCAGCATCAGCATCAGCAAACGTCTGATGAATGATATTTTTCTAAGCAGATCAGTTTCAGGTCAAAAGCATGTAGCTCAAAAACTATGGAGTATTTGTGAGGCATGTAACTACAGGATGCATGCAAGTTCGTAGAACAGCACATCTATGCAAGATTAAAATTTGTCTATCTAGAATTTTTTATGTTTCAGATAGAAAAAAAAGCACATGTAAGATACATTGCTAAGCAAAGTTACCTTGTCAATGACAGACTCCAGGAGTTCGTCTGATAAATCTAATTTTGATTCTGATAAAAAGGCTATTACCATTTGCTTAACCTGGAAGCAGACATCTGGTATAATTCGCATTCAGCAATGCTAAGTACGAGCAGGAAATACAGAGTAAGACTTACTTCCTCACGTTCAATAAAACCAGTTTGTCCCAAATCATACAACCTAAACGCAACTGGAACAAGTAGATAATCATAGATAAGCAACTGGTTAATATCATAAAAGAAAAGGCATATTTACTGAAAGTGGAACAGGATGGGCCAGAAAGTTACAATTAATTTTATCGTCAACAGGTGCATAGGGGTGAAATACGCGTAGAGCATGAATAAATTCCTCGAATTCAATGACACCGTCCTTTTTTTCATCAAATAGATCGAAGACCTGCAGAACCAATGTAGCGGTTGACCACAGCTTGAGTCATCATTCAGCTCAAATAGATAGTCTTAGCCGTTAAGAGAACACAACTGGCTACCCACCAGGCCACCCCCGGCCCCACTCAAACCCAAAATAAGAGAAGAGATAAACTCGGAGGGACATGCCCACCACCATCTTACTATTTAGCTTTACCTATCTCCCTTTCTACTTTTCTTATATAACCCCCCCCCCAAGAGGCCACACCCAACAGCCTTCACTACTTGCAGCTTACTCCATTTTCTGAAGTGAAATCACAAGGCTTAATCTTATGTTATCAGGACACGACATGTAGACTGCAAATCCAGAAAAAGAATATCTGGAGACAGGAAACTCAAAATTGAGTGTTGGCTTTTTTCTACATCTATAGTCAACTTCTACTCTAATTCATGTTGCGAAAGACAACGAAATTCACCGGTCAAGACCGAGTCCCGGACTTGGGATCTACCCAATATGGATCTATTGCCTTTGCAACTTTTTCCTAAACAAACAAACAAGAAAGTAAGAAAAATGATTATAGTTCAACTAATCCAAAACTCATGAATAATTACTCAAAAAGCGATTCCCCAGTTATATGCGGAATATTACATGAATATTATCAAAATATAGCACTTCTTTACAGGCCCACTCTCATTTTGCCACGCCATTGATTGACACAAGTTAGAAGCAATATGTAGTTGCATCCAATTTTAAGGTGAAAAGACAAGTAAAAAAAAAAAAGACAAGTAAAAAAAATTTACCCGATCCAGGAAAAGATTTCCACCCAAGGGACTTGTGAAAAGTGCCAACTGAAGTTCCTCCTGCATATCATTTAAAACCAAACAATCCATTAGACATATTGCATGGAGAATCAGAGAAAGTATAAAGGTATGTGATAAAGCAATTATAAAATGATGAGGAAACGTGAAAAAAAAAAATCTAAACCAATAGATCAAATAATTTTTGTGTAGATATCAAGATTTGTTTGTCTATAATTAGCAATAATATACAAATAATGAAGGCATTGGAGTTAGTTTGTGTTCATTAATAGAGACTTAGAGACTGTTATATACAAAAAAAGAATAGTTTTTACACTTCAAAGATCCATTATGGAAAACCGGTCAATCGAATCGGTCAAGTCAACTTCAGCTTGATTACAAGTCAAAAAGGGTCCAACCCTAACCCAAAATATTTGGTCGAGTCACCCCCAATCTTAACCCAAGACTTCACTTGACAAACGTTAAAGTTGAGTTTGCAAGCTTCTTTTGTCATCTTCTTTTTCGAACTTTGATCAATAAAAACTGCGCATATACATTAATCCGTTACAACTTTCAAGTGATGGAGAAATGTAGTTCCCACCAGTGGACTTGATATTGACTCTAAATAAGTAGGCAAGTTTGGGTCAGGCCATAGTTCAGGCCAAAGGTGCCCAAGGCCCTGAAACTGGGATGGAGACCACTTACAGTCCAAATATAGAGCAAAGGAATGAGCCACACCCCCAAATCATAGAAAATAGGCCACCCAAACCTGGCCTGAGTAAGTTCAGGTAGGGACGGATCATACTTGATCAACTCCACACACGAGGAGATATTTCAATTAACTGAATTTTCTGGTTGCCTGAAGGATGAACTAAGGTAGAGAAAGATGAGAGAGAAAGGACTGGTATTTTTGCTATATGATTCATAAAGATAATTTTTTTTCCTTTTCTACCATTTACATATCCCCACTTTTACTGGTTAAATTATATAGAAAATATATTATTGCAGAACCATTTTTGGCCTGTGATCAGACCCGCTCTAAACCACTTTTTTTTTTTTACAGATTTTCCAGGTTTGGGTCAGAGTTCTGTCCGTTCGAGTTGATAAATCTTTTTCAAAACACATAAAATCAGGGCCCCAAGTCTCAAGATTCTGAGTTCCAAAATCTTGAAACATCAAGAAACTCTGATGAGAATTTTTCATTCAGACAACCCGAGTTGATGACTCTACAACAAAACTGTCACAAAAAATGAGAAGTTGAATCTCATCTTATAACTTTTTGGAAAATGTTACAATATCCACCAAACATAAGCCCCTTTTATATCCACAGAAGATTCCACAATCTGATAAAATTCATTAAAACCATGATATAATAATAGCCATTAGAAAAAGTAATAATAATGATCAAAATCAAACTACAAGGTGACGAAACTTTTCAAATTTATGTTGAATAAGCTTTTTGGTGGCTGGGGGTGGGGGTGGCGCATTGCACAAGTTAACCACGCCACACATTGTTCTCGGTTTAAGGAGGGACAAAGAAATGACATACAACCCATTATGAATTATGATATCTAACGCTGTATGAAACTGCCTTAAAACTATTTTGCCAAAGACTCTAAAAAAAAGAAAATCAAAGCGCATTTGTCCCAGGAATATTCATCTATTATTATACAATTATAGATGTTGACGCTTACTATGACATGAGAAATTAAGGGAGATTATAGTTTGTTAAGGCCTGTAACCGAGTAGAGTCAAGAGTGATCCTTTCATGAGAAAACCATGGAAAAGTTTTGGTTTCCTACCCATTGGATAATCTTATCATTAAGGTGTGACAGCTCCCTATCTAGTCATGAAACATTTTAATGGCTCACAATATGATGTAACTACACCATCAAGGGGAATCCTACTAGGAAAACACCTTGTCGTTATGATAATTGTATAATATAATCCGAATAGAGGCCGCCGAAAAGGAACTGAAACAGTTGAATCATACTAATCCCTATCACTATCAGCTATAATGTAGATTCATATAAATCAAAATTATACAAACTACGATCAACTATGCAATTAAAAAATAAATTCACCCACTCAGTCTTATCCCATGCTTTCCTTCTGAGTATATTAACATTCAATCTACAAGTATCCCTTCCCACACTCATTTCCATTTCCATACATTTCCATAATGACAAACTAAACATAATACACAAATCATAGATTTCCTAAGATTTTCAAAACTATAATTTTACTTTTCCACCTTTTATTTTTATTTTATTCTATAGTTTGGTCATTTTATTCCCAATAATTTTCAAACTGATCTAAATCTTTGTTTACAACCTCATTCAAACGAGTCCGGATCCTCTAGAGTTCTAGGAGAACTCTACATGTAGAGTTAGACTAATCTCAACCATCCATCTAAATCTATGGTTATTAATCCTTCCAATTAAGATAATTTTTATTGAAAGAAAGGAAAAAAGAAAAGAAAAAGACATGAAATTGAAATCTCCAAACTGCACATCTAATTCATTGTTTTGCAGCCAAACTTCAGCACATCATCTGGAACCATAATACATATTTCCAGATTTAATTTCTTCTTCATATGAAATTGAGTAATTAATTGAAAATTGGAACCTGGAAAATTTCAATTCGAGCACCAAATTATTGAGTACCCGCATCATAATCATCAACCAACACGCTGGGAATTTGTGAAGCGGTCGCCGAAAACAACCCCGACATTAACTTTGCCGGCGTTTGTGGGTTGGTTTCGACAGAGGAGAGAGATTATGGGGGTTTGAAGAGGGTGCGATTTGGCGGAAATGAAGTTTGGGAGAGTAGGAGAGGGGGTTGATTCTTCCATAGTTTAAATTTTCCAGCTTTTTTGAGGAGCTTCAATGGAGATAGCAACGTTTTTTTTGGAAGGAGCGACGCCGACGAAGATGAGAGAAAGTGGGGTTGAAGTAACGTTTTGGGTAGTGAGATATGGGCGTGGTTTAAATTTAGAAATTCCACCATTGTTGCATTTTGTAGTTCCAGTGCTCATATTGCTCGTGTCGTAGGAGGCAAATTGAACAAAGCAGTGCTTTAATGAACAAAAATGGTGAGTTTCAAGGGAAAAGTGTGGAGGAGGGAGAAAGAGTAGAGAAGTAGCGAAAATAATGAAGTAATTGTTTAAGTTTTTTTTTCCAGATAAAATCTAAATCGTTGAGATGGACAAACTTAGATGGATGGTTGAGATTAACCTAACTCTACATGTAGAGTTCTCCTGAAACTCTAGAGGATCCAGACTCCATTCAAACACGCAATAACAGCTAATACCAGGTACGCTGAATTGCTGACAAATTGATAATACAGGAAAAAAAAAAAAAAGAAAGAAAGAAAGAAGAAGCTAATGAAGAATTTTACCTTGTGAATAAAGCCGTCATCAATAATAGAGCAACTTAATTTTTTGAACAATTCATACAATGCCTCCACATCATTAACTGTAACTGCAAATAAAATCAAACAAAAACACAAAAAAAAATTCAAAAAATACAAAAAGAAAATCCAGAAAAAATCCTAAATACTCAAATTGAAGAAATTATCACTGCGATTACATAGAGGAGATTCATCAGCGAATCGAGCAAAGTCGTCGTAAGAATACTGGCTTTTCTTCTCCTTACTCGGAGGATCTAATTCGAAACAAGGCGCAACAGCAAACACGAGTGTTTGAATGACTGCGATTAACGGTACTAGCACCGAACAAAATCTCTCTCCGATCGTTAAAAAGCTCAAAAACTGCGAGAAATTTGTTCATTTGTAATTAGAAATTAGAATGAATTTCACGAAATAATTGAAGAGAGAGAAAGAAAGAGGAATTACTGAAGATGAACTACTACTAGTGTTAAAGAAAGACATTGTGATATGGAGCAATTCATGAGGAAAAGAGCACTTAGAGAATGATTCTGTGTTGCAGAAGAGTTAACATTAAGAATGGCGAGGTTGTTATTTATGAGAAACGAGAATTGAGGGATGGATAATTAGTTGAGACTCTTGAGAGCTTGATAGTTTGAGGGTCCCGGAACTATGACTCTATGAGGACCATGAATCCATGATTGATTTGGGGACTTGCTATTTGACGCCCTACTATTTTTTACTAACGCCCTAAATACAGTATTTTTATATTGTATCTTTATACCTCCATTTATTTTCTCTCTTCTTCCCTTCCCCTTCCCCTTCCTACCACCACCACCATTGGAGCCGCCACCACCAACAACGCCACCGCCACCACCATAACTCTACAAAGTTCAAACACCACCACCGCCACTCTGCTACTGGGCTCGCCGCCGTACCGCCACCACCAGTATCACACCCCACCCTTCTTCAACCTTCTTCTCTCCTCTGTTCTTCGATTTTTTTAAAAAATTAAAAAAAAAGGAGGCGTCCATGATGGATCCTCTCCATATTTTTTTATAAAAAAAATTTTAAAAAAAGAGAGGCGTCCACCATGGACGTCCCACCACCGGTGGAGGCGTCCATGGCAGGCGCTCCACCACAGGGTGAGGCGCATGCCAAGGACGCCTCCACCAGTGGTAGGGCGTCCATGGTGGACGCCTCTCTATATCTTTCTTTTTAAAAAAAATTCAGTTTGTATATGAATCTGTACGGCAGTATGGCAAGTTGTGGTTGTTTAACTGGCAGAAGGCGAGTTGTTTCGCCGGAGATTCCAGAAGATTCTCCGATGAAAGATGAAGATTCAATTATTGTGGACCACCCGATTTGGCAAATCACAACAGTTGGGCTTTATCAGTTGGTAATTTGGCATATCTTGTTCTGTGTTGTTTGACTGAGTTTGAGGAAGGAGATGATTTGAGATTATTGCCTATGTGTAGTCATGCTTTTCATGTTGTCTGTATTGATACTTGGTTGAGGTCTCATAAGAATTGCCCACTGTGTCGTGCTCCTTCAGGGTGGGAATTATGGGTTCCTTGAAATGTTTTTTTGTTCTCTGACTTGAAATGTGGAGGGTTTCGTTTTGTAGCAGTAATAAACGTCTGAACTTTGTATAGTTAAGGTGGCGGTGTTGGTGGTGGTGGTGGTGATGGCGGTGTTGGGCGTGGCGGCTCCAATGGTGGTGGTGGTAGGGAAAGGGGAAGGAGAAGAGAAGAAGAGAGAAAAAAATGGGGGTATAAAAATACAGTATAAAAATACCGCATTTAGGGCGTTAGTAAGAAATATTAGGGCGTCATTTAGCAAATGAGTTGATTTGCTTACTTAGGAGGCTAGGACTTGGGAGTACACGAGTTTTTTAAAAATTTGGCAAGTTGGGGAGAGAATCGATTCTAGATTCTCTTTGAATCGGTAGAGATGCTCGTATCTTAGTAAAGGAATTTGTTTATTGGACTTGTCATTTGATCTATTTATTTACTCGTTTATCAATTTTTTACATAAATAATGTCAATCCGTAACTTTTTTTACGAATAACATGCCTATAGACGGGACAAATATAACCAAAAAATAAATAATATATACTTACTAAAAATTAAAACTCATTAAACCACTACAAGTCACACTCATATCGATAATTAAATGACCAATTGCTTCCGGATCATTTTTGAAAGTTCAATCCTAGTTCTATTTGAAGTCTAATAAATAGTTTATATCAGGTCAATCCACTTACTTAGATAGAATGAAACCTAACTCAAATGCACCATTGTCTTGTTAGATTTCGGTTGACTTGGCGAGTTGTGTCAATGTTTGCCGCCTCTACATATGACCTTTTTTTTCTTCTATGAAAAGGATATAAAATAGGATTATTTGATTTTAATAATGTAACCTTTTAGCCATTCACAACGAATAAGCTAACATTTTAGTTATTACTAAATAATACAACCTTTATACCAAGATTTCTACAACAAGTCAAATTAACTGGTAACCTTTGAAACAGGTTAAAAAAAATTGTAGAAAAATAAAAAAGCTAATTCTCTCACTCCCTCCTCCCTCACCCTGCTGCCCACCCCATCTCCTTCCCCTTCCCCTTCCCCTTCCCCAGCCCCCAAAACAACCCTCACCACTGAAACAACCCGCCCCATACCTTTAACCAGCGAAAACCCACCCACCCTACCCCTTAAACCACCAAAACCCATCCCTGAAACCACAAAACCCACCCACCCCACCCCTTAAACCACCAAAACCCACCCATCCCATCTCTGAAACCACCGAAACTCACCCTCAACCTCACAAAATTAAAAAGAAAAAAATCAAGAAATAGATCGACTACCTTAAAAACTAGGGCTTGAGCTATATTGCGAACATGCCAGGATGATCTTCCGGTGGCAAAAACCATGTAATCGGTCAAATTGCAGAGATCGGCAACCGGAATAATCTTGACATAATCTGCCCTAACTTCGGTGAGAACTTTCTCGATTTCTTCAAGCTTCAAAATCTCAGTTTTTCCATGTTATCGAGGGTTAAAGTGGTGAAGAAGCTACTGTGATTGAGGTTCCATAGCCATGGCTGCCGGAGAGAGGAAGAGGATAGAGAATTTGCGCGCGATCTCAGAGCTGACAACATCAGAAATTGAGAGTTTTGGGAAATTGAGAGAAGATGATGATTTTCTGGGGAAATGATAGAAATGGTCGAATAACGAATGAAGTGAGCTTTTTGGTGAAAGAGAGAGAAGAAGGTGGTGATGGTGGTTCGTAAAAGAGGGAGAAGCTAAGAAGGTGGTGATGGTGGGGGTTGTGGAGGAGGGTGGAAGTGAGAAGAGGAGAGAGAATCGTAGCAGGGAGGAGGGGTTTGGGTCTGCATTTTTTCGGGGGTAGGGGAGGGAAGAGGTGGTGATTTTGGGGTAGGAGACTAAGGGAGGGGGGTTTTCCGGTGGGTAAGGTCATAGGGGTGGGGTGGGAAAGAGTTATGGTGGAGGGAGATAGGGAAGAGAGAGAAAAAAAGAATTTTGTTTTTTAATTCAATAAAAATTAAAAACTAACCAATGAAATTGTGACAAGTGTCTCGGGCAACCTGTTTATCAGGTTGCATCAGGTTTTTACCCATTCAGAGAATTTTTTGTTAAAAGTTACATTATTTAGGAATAACTAAAATGTTAGCTTATTCGTTGCGAATGGCTAAGAGGTTGCATTATTAAAATTAAATAATCCTATAAAATATCATTAATGACCATTACAACGTTTACAACAATATTTAACTTTATGAAAAAAATAACCAAAAACATCAATGTGAAAATTTTCATTCAAAGTACTAGTATGAACACTTCGGTCTCACTTATTTGATATGATAACTTGATTGTAAGCTCAGGCAATTCCGAGGTAATTTATGGTGTTACGATTTAGTAGTTCAAGACAACTAATGTGATTTTGTATCGAAATATGTGAGCTTAAAAAGGAAATGAGTCATTTTATTCATAATATGCATTTAGAACATAGTAATTTAGCTGTTGGTTACCACTAAAAATCCATAATATCATCATTACACTTGATAAAGATAAGCGATAAGAGTGTAGTGAAGTGGGAGATAGATCGTTTTCTTGCATACTTAAGAAAAGATTGTGGGCTCAAAATTTCATATTAGACTATAATTTTTACCCACGTGTTTTAATAGTATATGTAAATATTCCAACCATAAAAAAAACTCGATCACTTAACATCTTTAGTGTCAAAAAATAAGATTGTCAAAGTGAAAGTAGGTAAAATCATCATTTTGGTGGAGAAGTTCCTCACACAAACACTAAGGAGTGGTAAAAACCAATGGGAAGTCCCTGTAACTTTGCTTATGGAGGATAGAGTTGAAAGAGATGGCGAGAAGAGAATGTGAAGTGCTAGTTGGATTTTTGTTTTTTTCAAATAAATAAAAGGTTTTTTTTTGTCCCAAACTACCTTTAACTTTCAAGTTTTTGCGAGAAACTACCTTATAAAAGATATGTTGTACCAAACTACCTTACTTTTACCATTTTGTTGTTGACATCTACCTTATGCCGATTTTCGGCGTTGACTTTTTTTCGGTTCAAAATTGTGGGAGAAAACAAAATTACTCTTGTGGAAATTGCTTGAGATTCGAGGAGACTGAGAGGGTGATTGTTTCAATTTTAGTTTAAGTATTAGAAGACGAATTTGATGGTGGATTGGTGGTACAAAGTGTCGACATAAATATGAGAGAGAGAGAGAGAGAGAGAGAGAGAGCACGGGTAATGGGAAAAATAGGGTGAGGAAAATGAAAAAGGATTTAAAGAGGTCAAGTGATATTACGTGACATTAAAATAAACTGAAAAAAGTCAACGCCGGAAACGAGCATAAGGTAGCTGTTAACAACAAAATGGTAAAAGTAAGGTAGTTTGGGACAATAAATTTTTTTATAAGGTAGTTTCTCGCAAAAACTTGAAAGGTAAAGGTAGTTTAGAATAAAAAATCCTAAATAAAAAACAATAGTAGGGTTTAGATACATAAATAAATGAATAAATAATTCCCATGGTGTATAGGAATTTGGACGGGAACTTATGTGCCAGTGTAGAGTCAAGTATATGTGCTTGTTTTCTTAATTAAGATATAGATCACAAACTAACATAACATTTGGCTGGCAAGATAAACCACTACCTTAGGGCTTGTTCGTTATCGTTTTTTGTTTCCAGTTTTAAGTTTTTTTGAAAACCGAAAACAAAAATATGGAAACCAGAAAAAGTAGTTTTCAGTTTTCTGTTGTCAGTTTTCAAAATTAGCATGTTTACTATCAATATGACTAATTTTAACCTTATTATACAACTCATATTAGTTCTAAAATCATAAAAACCAAAAACTAAAAACTGGCAGTGATAACGAACGGGCCCTAAAAAAAGTGGTTTTCGCTTTTTAGTTGCCAGTTTTCAAAATCACAATGTTTGCAATAAGTTATGCTAATTTTTAGTTTATTATTGGACATATTACGGGTTAATGACTAACGGAGTTAACGACCGTTAGTCATTAAGGGCATCTTGTGAATTTTTCAAAAATTAAGGGGTATATGGTGAATTTTGAAACTTGCAAAGTATATGGTGCAAAAAAAAAATTTGTCGGGGGTATATGGTGAAAAAACAGTATATTATATGACTTTCAAAAACAAAAAACCGAACAATTGAAAATCATAGTGATACCAAACAGACCCTTAGTGAATGATTTACATTTGCTTCCCTTGTTAAATCGCCATTTCTGTAGCTAATCATGCCTACAATTGTTTTGAAAAGTATTATAAATATATCCTTCGACTGCGCTGAAGAGTGCGTGTGGTTAACCAAGCACCATGAAGACAAATTACGTAGTTGAAACACTAGAGATTTCATTTACTATCTTTATTATTATATTGTTACATTATAAATATGTTTTTTCTTAGGTAAACTTTGTAAATAATTTTTCTATAAAATAATACTAGATATTATTACGCAACTAATTTAACTTAAATACTAATTTTGCACACATCGCGTGCATATAAGGCTAGTATAATCTAGGACATCACCCAAATCCAACGAGCAACATTTCTTGTACCACTTCTTTAGGCCCATATCTCCTGAAATTTCTACCGCCATAAAAGTTAGTTTAATTGGCGGACGCGTGTAGAATCAACCGTCTAAAACATCATGAAAGAAAAATCTGGTTTTCAACATCACTCACACACTGACTGAGTCATTGCAAATTTCAATCTCTCTCTCCAAAACTCTCTCTTTTCCAAAAAATGTCAACTTCTTCATCATCTGCTTCTCCTGAAATTCTTCGCAGCAATCGAATTCTCTCCAGCAAACTCTATTTTGATGTTCCTCCTTCTAAGGTATTTTTCTTTGTCTAATTGAATTTTTCATGCTCAATTTCTTTCAAATTTGAAGTTCAATTGAATTTTATCACTATGAATTGTGTTACTTGAAATATAATTTAGATGATTATTTCCGATTTCAGGTTCCGCTAATTTATTCACCTGCTTACAATATATCCTTCCTCGGAATGGAAAAATTGTAAGTGTTTTTATTTCAAGTTACTACGAATTTGAATTTTGTTGTATTTCGCTTTTTATTTGTTTCTATTTGAGTATTCTGCTTCATTTTGGTATGTGTGTTTTTTAGAGAAACTTATCTGGCTGAGAAGTTGAGTATAGCAAATTAGCAATCACTTCATCTGTTTTAAAATATTGGCGAGTGGCAACCAAGCTTCTCGGCACGCAATTTTAGGAGGATGTTAGATAAGATAAACAATTTAGACACCGTTAAGAGGAGTGATTGAGTTATTAAGTGTACAAATTGTGTAATTCAATTTGTCTGTCTATCTTGCTTATCGTCGTCCTAACTGCGTGCCGAGGAGATTGCAAGTATTTTGAAATGGAAGAAGTATATTTCGAGCTTAAAAGAAGTATTTTGGTTTATAGGAGGCTGAATTTCGCGCTATACATAGACATAATGTTAGTTCTATTGTATTAATCTTCTTAAGTGAGTTGGTGCTGGTAATGGTGTAATCTAAAAGAAATCTTGTGTTATCTTATGAGTTGTATTTTGATGCTTGTTATACGATGTTTTTGTAGGAATATATAGATGCATATAGCGGAATTTCAGGAAACAATTTCCTAACATCTATCATAGGATCACAGACATAATCAAACATATGAATCATTCAATAGGGATTAAATATCAAACCTTTGTAGCGTGATTTCCCTGTTGTATGCAAGCTTTGAAGATCCGAGAGCCCCAAGTGTTGCTCCTCTAATCAGTCCACGAGCACCAGTTGAACACCAACGTCTGCTAGAACGGAAGAGAAAAGATCCCTTGCTTTTGGTGGTATAGGCGCCAGTCAGAGGAATAGTTTAGGGTTTCAATTCTCTCTCTCTTGTGAAAAGAAACTGATTAATGAATTGATCACCTAAACTCTAATATTATATCCTATATATAATAGAAGAGTCATAGGTTAGTTAGGAGAACTAATTCTCCTCATATCCCCCTTTAGACCGGCCCAACCCTAATCCTAAATGGATTCGGATTACTTTGTCCAACTTGTGCTACAATGTGTGACCTCATAGGATTAATATATTTTAGTTATAGGCCCAATCAATATTGTCCTATTAATCATATTTATTCTCTAGCAAGAAAATAAGATTACTAAAATAATTAACTTTATTATCTTCATAATATTATTCCTATTTATATTTAGTAATTGTCGGATGTCTAAGGACATATTCCTTCAATCTCCCACTTGTCCGAAGACAAGAGCGCAATGTTAAATTCCTTAAGTCACTTAATGTCAAATTTGATAACACAATGTTATTCTCAAATTTATGTTCCTTGATCGCTGAGTTCGAACTGCTCAAATGAGGATTAACTATTTTAATCCTATTCCGCATGGCCATGCAATTTTCCAGTTCTCGCTCATCAAGAGGCCCAGACACCATTCCTATTTAATAGGAGGACTTATCCACTCTTGTATGACCATAACTCCCACTCAATTCTTAGCCCACCTGATCACTGCCTTTATAACCTCCTTTTACGGCGCGGCGTTTAACAGTGTCAAAGTTAAACTAATTATGTTGTGGTTATTAAGACATACTCATGTCTAAGGAATCCACTAAATATAGTAGTTCGATTCTACTTTTAGAATCTAATTAGGTCAAGTCTCAATGTATCAACTATACATCCATATAATCAATTAGACATCTCTATGTCTCCATAGCCCATGGAACTGCGCTATCAATTAATTATATACTAGTCTTTTAAATAAATCACTTATGTCCAATTTAGTGATTTAGACTAGGGACTTTAAGTAAATTGTGATTTTCAGTTCACTTTATAGGGTTCCAATATCAAAACGTTTTCGATAATCCTATTTGAAAACACAAATTATTTGGACATTTTATTTAATACTAAACCAAACAATTAAATAAGAACGAAATTTTATTGATAAACATTTCAAAGCATAATAAATGTCTTTACAATTGTAAACATGAAGTAAACAACCTAAAGCCATTCTCCCATATGCTTAAGCCCCATAGACCTAGTATGACACTCATGCTTAGGTTGAGCAAGCGGTTTAGTCGGAGGATCCGCTACGTTATCCTCGCATGAACCTTGCTTACTTTCACATCCTCTCTACCAACGATTTCTCGAATGAGATGGAATTTCCCGAGCACATGTTTAGACCTTTGATGCGATCCGGGTTCCTTAGACCGAGCAATGGCACCATTGTTGTCACAATACAACTCAATGCCATTCCGAATGTTTGGGAACTACACCAAGCTCACCAATGAACTTTTTGATCCAAACAGCTTCCTTTGCATGCATCACTGCCGCAATATACTCGGCCTCTTTGTAGAATCCGCGATGGTACTCGCTTAGAGCTCTTCCACCACACGGCTCCTTCCATTGAGACAAAATATGAAACCAGATTGCGATCGGAAATCATCTTTGTCACTCTGGAAGCTTGCATCGGTGTATCCAAAGAACAACCAACTCATTATCTCCACCATAAACCAAAAAATTATCCTTAGTCCTTCGCAAGTACTTAAGGATGTTTTTCGCCGCAATCCAAGGCGCATCTCCCCGGATTTGATCGGTATCTCGCCGCATATACTCAAAGTATATGCAACATCCTAGTCGAGTGCATATCATGGCATACATAATGGATCCTATCGCAAAGCATAGGGAACATTACTCATACGCTCGACCTCATCGGGACTCGAAGGACACCGAGTCTTGCCAAGTGTTATGCCATGTTGCATGGGAATGAAACCTCTCTTGGAGTTTTCCGACTTGAACCTTGCAAGAACCTTATCAATATAAGTCTCTTGACTAAGTCCAATCGCCTTTTCGACCTATCTCTATAGATCTTTATTCCCAATATGTACTCGGCCTCTCCTAGGTCTTTCATAGAGAAATAATTTTTAAGCCATTCCTTGATCGACTCAAGCATGGTCTTATTATTTCCTATGAGAAGTATGTCATCCACATACAAGACCGTAAAAGTAATACTACTCCCACTTAACTTCTTGTATACACAAGATTCCTCTTCATTTCCGAGAAAGCCAAATTTCTTAACCGCCTCATCAAATCCGAGGTTCCAACTCCTTGATGCTTGCTTTAGTCCATAAATGGACTTCTTAAGCTTGCATACCCTCCCCGGATTTTCTAGATCTTCAAAACCTTGGGGTTGTGTCATGTACACATCCTCTTTCAAGAACCCATTCAAGAAAGCGGTTTTGACATCCATCTCGCCATATTTCATAGTCATGAAAGGCAAGAATCGCAAGGATTATCCTAATGGACTTCAAGATGGCTCTTGGTGAGAAGGTTTCATCATAGTCAATACCATGAATTTGTTTGAAACCTTTCGCCACCAACCTTGCTTTGAAAACACTAATGTTTCCATCCTTGTCTGCTTTTCAACTTGAAAATCCATTTGCATCCAATGGGTTTTACCCCATCGTGCAAATCAACCAAGTCCCATACTTGATTTTCGGACATGGAATCCATTTCGCATTTCATGGCCTCAAGCCATCTTTCTGAGTCTTGACTATCCAAAGCATCTTTGTAGCTAGTAGGCTCTTCCGATTCTAAAATCGTTATTTCAGAACTTTCGATCAAAAGGAAATCAATATATCTCTTTGACGGAATGATGGTCCTACTAGACCTACGTTGGGGAACAACGTAAGAAGTTTCTACCTCACTAGGTTGAGTGACTTCACATGGAGTATCTCCAAGTGGGACGGTAGGAGGTACGTGAATTGAATGCACCACCTCCCGAGCATTTTCATGCCGGACCGCCTCGATGAGGTGTTAACCTCATCCATTTGTTGCTCATCTCGAACTTCTTCGAGATATACATTTCTCCCACTTGTTTTTCCCGGAAATAAACTCCTTTTCCGTAAAGACACCATTACGAGCAACAAACACTTTGTTTTCGCTTTGGTTGTAGAAGTAGTATCCCTTAGTCTCTTTTGGGTAACCCACAAAAAGACATTTATCGGATTTGGGTGAAAGCTTATCGAAATTAAACGTTTTACATAAGCTTCACAACCCCATATCCTTAGAAAAGACAATTTTGGAACGTTTCCCCGTCCACATTTCATATGGTGTCTTTTCCACTACTTTGGATGGTGCTCGTTAAGTGTGAATGCCGCCGTTTCAAGTGCAAATCCCCGAATGAAATAGGAAGATCAAGAAGACTCATCATGGATCGAACCATATCAAGTAGAGTTCGATTCCTTCTTTCGAAACGCCATTTAACCTGTGGTGTTCCCGGCGGAGTCCATTGTGAAAGTATTCCACAATCCTTCAAATGATCACCAAATTCTTGAGATAAATATTCACCACCACGATCGGATCGTAATGCCTTAATTTTCTTCCCAAGTTGGTTTTGTACTTCATTTTGGAATTCCTTAAATTTTTCAAAGGATTCCGACTTATGCCGCATGAGGTAAACATATCCAAATCTGCTCACATCATCGGTAAAAGTAATGAAGTAATCGTACCCTCCCCTAGCCAACGTACTCATAGGTCCACAAACATCCGTATGTATGAGGGCTAAAAGGTCATTGGCCCTTTCACTTGAACCCGTGAAAGGAGACTTTGTCATTTTCCCCATCAAGCAAAACTCACAAGTATCAAATGATTCGAAATCAAATGATTTGAGAATTCCATCTTTATGAAGTTTCTCAATGCGCTTTGAGCTTATGTGGCCTAATCGACAATGCCATAGGTATGTAGGGTTTGAATCATTTGCTTTATGTTTCTTCGTCGTCTATGTTATAGATGTGGGTTTCTAAGTCTAGCACATATAAACCATTTGATAACTTGGCGGAGACATAAAACATATCATTCAAATACGCAAGAACAATTGTTCTTTATTGTAAATGAATAACCTTCGGAATCCAAAACAGGAATCGAAATAATGTTCTTTGTGATAGCAGGGAACATAATAACAATTATTAAGTTCTAAAACTAATCCCGAAGGTAAAAGAAGACTATATACTCCCACCGCCAATGTAGCAACTCGTGCTCCATTGCCAACGCGAAGATCTACTTCTCCCTTTCCCAATGTTCTACTTCTTTTGAGGCCTTGCATATTACAAATAATGTGCGAACCACAAGCGGTATCAAATACCCAAGAAGCAGAAGTTGCTAAGTTAACTTCTATAACATACGTATCTGAACTAGAAACTCCTTTCTTTTGATCCTTCAGATACTTGGGGCAACTACTTTTCCAATGACCAACCTTGTTACGTATGTAACAATAGTGCTCATCAAAGACTTTTGGTTTTGGTGTAACGATTCCCATATCCCTTTCAATTGCAATGAAATGTTTAGCATTCAATTTATCCTTCGAAAGGACGGAGCGTAAATTACAAGTAGAATTGTTGGTGTTGATATTGTTGTTACTAGACATGATAACTACAACAAATGAATAATAAAGCAAGATTCAATCAATGTTTATCAAGAAAGCAATAATTAAACAAATTTTAATTACTACTACCCTTTATTCAAAATGAAAATCCCCTATTGAATAAAGAAATAACCAAGATCCCCTCCCACTACAATCAAACGGACTTTGGCCCTGCCTCCAATTTATAGTAGTTGAGGTAAGTAAACACTTTACTAATTATAACTAATTATAATTCTTGGTAGACAGGTTAACAACTCCTTGTTTACTCCTATCTCTTAGCTTCAAAACCCAAAACTTTGTCTTTTGATGATTTTGTTGAGTTAAACCAAACATTAACATGTAAGTTTCAAAAACCTACCCTACTATCCCCGGAACTATGAGCAACACCTTGCTTTAGCAGAACCTATTACTCATGATCTAAGGCTTTATAGGTGTTGTTTGGGAAAGCAGTTAAACTCAATATTACTTTTGGGGACCTAAGTTTACTAATATGGTCAATTAATAGTGAACACATGAATCAATTAACCACAAAACAAACTTACAAGCAAGCATTTAAACAAAATAAATGCAAGATTTTAATAAAGCAATAATTAAATGATCTAGTATGGCCCCTATACTTAGGAAAATAACTAATCTTCATGAATCCTCCCTTGAATCTCCATGGATCACCATCCTTGAAACTCCTTGGATCCTCATGCTTGATTACATAATTTGAAGTAAATAATAACGAAAATTTAAAGTTACAAAAATACAAACGATTCGCAGATCGTATTTAATTTACATTCAAATATAACGATTCGCAGATCGTATTTACTATCCTAATTTGGGCCATACTAGTCATAACATGTAAAATATAATATCATACATATTACATTAAACATCCACGCATTTATAATATCAAATTAAACAAACACAAACTATTTACTTATTAACTATTAATAAGCAAATCAACTTTTCCATAATAATTATAAAACTTAACAAATTTAAGCTATAAATTATTTAGGAAACTTTATTATTTTCATTCAATTACTTATTTAAATATGGCTAGAATAATCTTTATTAATCTCAATTTGCATTAAAGGAAATCTTGGATTTATGCTCAAAGAAGTAAATCATATTTTTGTTTCCAAAACAATTTTTTTTTTTTTAATATTGAAGGTTGACTTGTTGACCAGCAGCTCAAGGCTGCCAGTCAAAGCCAACCACCCACCCCGCTGGAAACAAAACCAGCAGCTCAAGGCTGCCAGTCTAACGCCACCAGCACGCCAGCCACACGCTAGCCAACTCGCCGCTAGCAATCGCGCACTTCCTCTCCGCCGGACACTCCGGTCTGCCTGCCAGCCGCAGACGCCGACAACGAAAACCGACCAACACCGCCAGCAGCACGAGAGGAAGCAGGGCTCGGCACGTCGAACGCGCCCCCACCTGCGCCGCCCCTCTCTGCCTCTTGTCCGGATCCTGCCGCCAGCCACCGTGGCTCCACCGTCACCGGTGGGCCACCCATCCATGGTTGACTTTCCTTTTTAATTTAAGTAACAATTTACATAAAATTAAACTAATCTTTATTCAACAATTGATTAAAGATTAAGGATTTAATTAGGTTTTATAATCCGAAAATTAGGGCATAAAATTTTGAATCAATCAACAAATCTTAAACAAATTTTTAGAATTGTTGAGATTAGATTTGAATGAATAATCTCCATTAAACATTAAATCTAACAAGAATTCAAAATTAGGGCAAAAACTCCAATTATATCCAAAAATTCAGAAAATTAACAATTAAATTCCAAAAAATTCGAAAATAACTCTTATGGTGATCTACTGAATTATCTTAACAAATAAAATCAAATATTTTAATTGTTATCCTTAAAATTTATGAATAATCAAATTAAACATAAAATTTAACCAAAATTCACTAATAATATAATAAAAATCCGAAAATTAGTGGGAAAAATAATCAAATTATTTTCAGCCATCATATTATTCTAGATCTATGTGGGTGATGAACATTAGATTTATTTAACAAGTAAAAATCAAATCTTTTAATTGTTAACAAATTATTTCAATGATTAATCAAATTAAACATTAAATAATTTTAAATCTAACGAATATACTTATAAAAATCCGAAAATTTTAGAGTGAATTAACCAATTTATTTCGTCCATGATATAAAAAAAATCGGAACTTTATAAAATTATTTGAGCATAAATCACAATTAAATCAATTATTTACAATTTCCAATCAATTAATATCAAATATCAATTATGCAGATTCAAGCCATAAATAAATCCTCCCTTAATTGAATAAAAATAATAACTTTGCATACAATTATATGATCATATGAATATTATGAATTTGGCAAAACTGATACCACTGTAGGAATATATAGATGCATATAGCGGAATTTCGTGAAACAATTTCCTAACATCTATCATAGGATCACGTACATAATCAAACATATGAATCATTCAATAGGGATTAAATATCAAACCTTTGTAGCGTGATTTCCTGTTGTATGCAAGCTTTGAAGATCCGAGAGCCCCAAGTGTTGCTCCTCTAATCACCCACGAGCACCCGGTTGAACACCAACGTCTGCTAGAACGGAAGAGAAAAGATCCCTTGCTTTTGGTGGTATAGGCGCCAGTCAGAGGAATAGTTTAGGGTTTCAATTCTCTCTCTCTTGTGAAAAGAAATTACATGAATTGATCACCTAAACTCTAATATTATATCCTATATATAATAGAAGAGTCATAGGTTAGTTAGGAGAACTAATTCTCCTCCTATTCCCCTTTAGACCGGCCCAACCCTAATCCTAAATGGATTCGGATTACTTTGTCCAACTTGTGCTACAATGTGTGACCTCATAGGATTAATATATTTTAGTTATAGGCCCAATCAATATTGTCCTATTAATCATATTTATTCTCTAGCAAGAAAATAAGATTACTAAAATAATTAACTTTATTATCTTCATAATATTATTCCTATTTATATTTAGTAATTGCCGGGATGTCTAAGGACATATTCCTTCAGTTTTTCACCCTAAGCTCACTTCTTAAAAGTACCCCATCATCTAGAGGAGAAAGGCTTGTTTTAGGAGGGATTGAGAGAACATTATCACGTCTTTAGATTGCTATATTGCAAAGAGGAGGATAATTCGTTCGATATTACCAAGGGCATCAGGAAATATACAAGAATTACATGCTGTTCAGTGTGCTAAGGTTCTACTCACATCCATGGGTAACATTACACTTGCAGTATAGCTTTTAATGGGGGAGGGGTGCATGGACGTTTTGGAGGATTATGATCTGGAAAATGGTGGAGAGATCAAAAGTTCGGTGTAGTTTGTTGATCCTAGAACTTTATCTTTGGACTTGGTGTACATTGCTATTAGGTAAAAAAAAGGGGTTTCACATGTCTGATAATAATTTTAACTACTTTGAGAAACATGGGGTTTCAGATGCTTTGTCTAAACTGAGTTTCAGGTTCATTTTCTGGTCTGAGTCTTTACATTTTATCTAGTTCTATATGTTTTTTTTATAGAGTACGCATAGCATATTGGAGGTGTTTGAATTCTTCCCAGGTGAGAGCCTGGGCAATATATGTGTTTCTAAATTTAGCATATGCTTTTGGAATCTTGGATGCTCTCAAATATTGTAAAGGTACAGGATATGTTTATTAAAGATACTTGCTAAAGTTTATCCAGTTGTAAACCTGAAGTATTTTTATTCCCTTTATTACTTCTTATGCGATAGGTAGCTCTCCTTTACTGTCTATTTTCCATTAAAAGTGTTCTTGGAACTGCTTGATTTGTGTAGTAGATCTTCCCCTAATATGCTTTGTATCACATTATTTCATTTTTGGATTTGCTTCTATGCACGTAGGCATACATGTATGCATCAAAACCCTTTTAGTTTGTTTGGATAAGGGAGCTTGGAGGGAAAGGGAGAGAAGGGAAATGGAGGATTTATTTTGCACTGTTTGGATACAACATGGGAGAAGGAGGGAAGAGAATCCTTCCCCCTCTTAATAAACCGAATCCTTCCAATGCTGACATGATTTGGAGTGAAAATGTAAGCTCACGCTCCCCTCCCCTTACTTTCCTTCTCTCCTCTACCTTTCCCTCCATGATCACTATCCAAATAAATTGTTAAGGCTGATTGATTCTTGAACCTTTTTAAATCTTTTACAATTCATTGACCCGTGCTGATTTTGCTCCTGACTCGTTTCATAATTGTTGTCAATATCAAAGCAATGTTAGTTTGATGACCATCTTAGTAATTACTTTTCATTTGAAAAACAATAGGCACCCATTTGATTCTTCAAAATGGGGTCGCATATGCCAATTCCTTGCTTCAGAAGGTATACTGGAGAAAAGCTGTATAATTGAGCCTGAAGAAGCTTCGAACGAGGACCTCTTAGTGGTATTCTGACACTTTTTCCCCAATTGCTTGATTTATTTGGGAATTGTCAGACTCAACCTTATAAAACACACTTTTTGAGAAAAATTGCCTTATACAAAAAACTATTAGGAGATATTGTCAAATTAAATCCTAAATTTGAGGTGTCTTCCCCTATTAATCCCAACTTTGGTTTATTCATTAATAGTAATCCCAAGTTTAGGGGTAGTCTTCCCAAATTGGTCCAATGAAAAGTTAATGTGTTAAGCAAGTAAAATTGGCCACTTGGCAGTTGGCACGTTTTTGTTTGGCAAAGCATGTAATTTTTATAACCTTGATTCTTCCATCTTAATTATCCTCTTCACCTCCACGTTCATTTCAACGCCTTTTCTGCCACTTCTCATATTCTACAAAATTTCAGTCACCAATTCTCATCTTTGCCCACCTTTACGCTTTGGATTGAAGGTGACGAGGAGAGGGGAATAAAAACAAGGAGTTGAAGGGGAAACTCGGTTTTTGGTTCACCGAATCTCGACAGAGTTGGAAGAGATAATGAGAGGGTAGAAATGAAGAAAATTCAACTGGATGGAGAGCTTTGCAATTTCTTGGATTTATTGAAGATTAGGGGACCTTTGTGGTTGAATCACTGAATTTTATGGGTTTGGAATTACCTCCTTAAATTTCAATTAACAGGAGCTTGGAAAAGGAAGAGACTGCAGGTGGCGGGACAAGGGTATACTAGGATAGGAGGATGGGAATGAGAGCAGGGAGAAACGAATGAAAAACTTTGGGTGAGGAAAAAATCATTTTACCGGTTAAGCAAGTCATAGGTCACCCAAGAGTCCAGAACCAATTTGGGAAGATTACACTTAAACTTGGGATTATAAAAAATAATTCATACTTGGGAATATGGGAAGACACCTAAAACTTAGGATTTATCTTGTCAATTCTTCCAAAATGTCATGACAAACTACCTTTTATGAATTGTGTTGCAAAAAGGTACCATTCTACAAATTTCGGTGGGTTGACCAATTCTTCAGTGTTAAGACTTTTTCCTCATTCAGATCTTCCATTTTGCTGTGTATATTCCCTGTCCTCATCTCTTTTCCTTCCTCTCTAGCTTATAGGTAATGTTTTCCCAGCTAAAAAGGAGGATACACAGATGCAAGTTTTGACTGGGGAGACACTACTGATAAACTAGAGAGGAAGGAGGAGAACTAAGGACGAGGAAAATATGCAAGAAAATGGGAGCGAAAAGGACCAGAATAAGTAGGATAAAAAAGTCTATGGAAAAGTTGGTCAGCCCACCGGAATCCGTCGAGTGGTACCCGTTTATACAACAAAAGGTCGTAAAAGGTAGTATGTTACAAGAATTTTTATAAAAGGTAGTTTCTCGCAAAAAGTGGTCTTTTTGAGTTTTTTTCCGACAAAATTTGCATATCTCGATGTCAATTGTTTTCTGTACTGATCCAGCAAGAAGTTGCTGGTCCAGTGCCTTGTATAAAGTTTGATTGGGGACTATATGTGTTTACAGGTTCATCCAGAGAAGTACCTCGATAGTCTCAAAAGCAGCTTGACTGTTGCTAAAATTGTGCAGGTATCCAGAATCTTATACATGGGTCTTATTATCAAGAGTTATATGAATTAAGATAATTTCTCCAAAGGCGAGACTTCTGTTTTGTCATTGGTTTGAAACATTTTCTGTCCTTACTTGAGCATGTCTTCTCTTTGACAAAATCGTTGCCCATGCTTCCCTCATACATCATGGTAAATGGTGGAGAATGTTTGTAAAAATAGTTGCCTGTTATATAAACGAAGGCCATGTACTGGAGCTGGAAGGGTGGACGTCATGTGTGTTTGTTTCTGACTTGTTGAAAGCTCACTACTTTTTCTCTAACCAAGTGAAAGTGTTAAACTAGCCGAACAAATTGGTTGCTGGTGATTTGCATTGCATTATCTTAAAGAGACAGGATATTTATGTTGTATACATATTTGTAAGAGGAAACTAGGGAGGTAGACGAAGGTCAGATGATAATCATTTATGTTCGTTGTGAAAACGGATTGCTGAATAAAATACCTTGTGTTAAGTATTATTTAGTGCCTGAATGTCTATCAATGTTATGTAGATTACGATGGTCATGTGTGGTTTATCTTTCTTTTCACCTTTTATTTTACAGGTTCCACCAGTTGCAATGTTGCCGAACTGCATCGTGCAGCGGAAAATTCTTGATCCATTTCGGAAACAGGCATCACAATTATAAATTCTATAACTTTTCCCTTTCTAGTTCATTATTGGAGTTGTTCACATAATCATGCGTGTAGGTAGGGGGGTCTATTCTTGCAGCAAAGCTCGCAAAAGAGCGAGGGTGGGCCATTAATGTTGGTGGAGGTTTTCATCATTGTTCTGCAGATAAGGGAGGTGGATTTTGTGTTTATGCCGACATCTCCCTCTGCATTCACTTTGCTTTTGTCCAGCTAAACATTTCCAGGTGCTGGTTAGACATGAATAATTCTTCCATTAGGAACTCCAAACTTCGTGATTAATTTTTCATCTCTGTCATGCTTTTTCATGTCATAATTCTTGTTTGAAATTGGCAGGGTTATGATTATTGATCTTGATGCACATCAAGGAAATGGTCATGAGATAGATTTTGCTGAAGACAGTATGATTCTTGTCTTTCATGGGATAGTATGATTCTTGTCTTTTCTGGTTGTGTTATTGCTTATGCCCATCATATGCCAAAACCTTAATCCCTATAGATGGGTTTGGCTGAATATCCTGTGGTCGGCAACAAAGGTCCTCTTCATCTATTCACTTCAATCTAATGCTATATGCTTGTGCAAATCCATTAAACCCTATCCATCCAAGACATCTTTTGTTTCCCCTGGTTGCTTCGTGGATCCCCACAATCCCAAACTCTGTTTTTCTTATCGATGTACTTTTTAAGTCGACTTTGCACGTGGATAAACCAATGCAGCTGGCTCTCCCTTTTCTTATTTTCAATGTCTTTGACTCTGCATAAGCATACATGTCTCTTAGGGTGTTTTTGATGTGTAATAATATTTCATCCTTTGTCTCGCTGCAGGAAGAGTATACATTCTTGATATGTACAATTGTGAAGTATATCCATTAGTAAGTCATCCTACTTCTACAAGATCTTTTGCGTCTCTTCGTTAATCATTTTTTATTAATCTTTCTATAATTCAAACCTTGATCTTTATACTTAGGTGTTGTATTCTATGTGAGGGGTTAAATCCTCAGATTCTACAGTTTAAGAAAAGATAAATGAACTATGGCAATATTTTGTATGTGGACTATCTTTGAAGACTCAGCCTGCAAACGAATCTTGTGAGCATGTCTATTAAATTGTAGATAGTGAAGTGGAGTTATGCCCTGAACGACTAATGCATTACCTCTAGACGCCATTTGTATTCCGTGTCTTAAAAAACAAGGGGAGTTGGACAAGGTAATTATCACAATCACTATTGCGAAAAATCCCATTCAAACACAGGAATACCAAGCAAATTTAAGTGAATTACTGACTCGTACTTACTGAGTTAAGCAATAAACAACCGGTGGATAGTTTTACTTGCCTTTTCAGAAGACAAAATATATAATTCTATGGATTGATCATGTGAGCAGGGATCAAGTCTCGGCCCTATCATCAGTACCACATTGTAAGGTTTTTGAGCTTACGCCGACCCTGATTTCTGGTTGCGAGAGTCGCAAACCTCCACCTTGCCTGCTAAAGTAGTTTTGTGACCATTACCACAATTGTCTGTGCATATAAAAAAAAATCCTGCTTGGAGTTCAAATTGAACTGTTTGGGGATTTTTTTTTGGTTTCTCTCTCTTTTCCCCGGGGGGGATAGATCTCTGGGAACTGTAATTTTAGTCTCTCTCTCTCTCTTCCCTCTAAGGCGGAAATCTGCAACGGCTACGGTGAAGTAGTTGTTGCGCATAACCATAACTTCTTTGAGTTCCCAATCAACCTTAGCTTTAGGATTTCAAAATACTTCTAAAGTTCTATGCTGAAACTTGCTTCTTTACTCATACTTCATCTCACCTCCAGAACATGAGGACTCCGACATGGTGATACATCGCACACGTCATTTTAAACCAAAGTAAGGAAAATGTTCATTAAGTATATAAGTCTAACACAAGGACATATATTATCTGTGTACAACACAAGCATTCGACTATGAGCAACACATGTTATTTGCGCAGTAACTACACATATTTTTTATGATCGTTAGGTTATCTCTGGGGGATTGGGCGTCTCAGTTGTGTGTATCACACATTCACACGTAATCCATAAAAGATTGGAACTTGCTGCATATGCAATTATGCATGCATAGCCATTAGCATTGTGAATATTTAGTGGCGCTATCTAACAGCTCTATGACATGATATTATAATACTGCACATTAAAGGCATGCCTGGCATAGGATTTGTTGCTTACTTGCATGCTCTGCTAGCCTTTAGATTGATGGTGAGTCTGGTGTAGCTAAAGTATGTTCTATTTAGAGATGCATTTGTGGGACCATATGTAAGCAATGTAGTTGATGCACATTAAATCCATGTTATTTAAATCTTAAAAAAGTAAGTTTCAGGTCTAATCAGTATAGATAAGGTTAAGTTCAATTGACAATCAAAGATAAGGTCTAATAGGATATAATAAACTCAGCTCAGTAAGTGCAAGGGTTTCAGGGCTGAAACAACATGAATTGGTAAGGGATTCGAGAGAAACTGGGATGATGAATAAGATTTGCTTTGTGACATACAGTAGCTTTGAATTGATGAGCTTGCCATGGGAGACTTTGCTATCGAGATTCTTGGGTAGTTTCATCGTCTTTTGACGACTTTGTAGCAATGGGGGGTAGGATTACAGATGCATTTGTGGCTAGCTGCCGAATCAAAACTTCAGTAATTCTCTGAGTCACATAAGAGAAGGTTTAATTTGTTCCTTCTATAATCAAATGAGCATTCTATATCTCCTGCTCATTTGTTTTTTTGGTCATTATAATCAATGCATCCGAGTTAAGAGCAATTCGAGCCTGCTTGTGTTTCTTGCCCGTATCATATTTTCCCTCCATTTTCTTAATTTGTGAAAACTTCTTGTTGGTATTTGCTTCAGGATTTTAATGCCAGGAGGTACATCGATCAGAAAGTTGAAATTGCAGTAAGCCATCAATTAAGAAGGGAGAAAGCTTATTGTTTTAAGTTGTGTATGCCATAACTAAATAATCAATTATTTCATATGTTATACAGAGTGGGACCACAACAGATGTATACTTGAAGAAGTTGGATGATGCGCTTGAGGTACGAACAATTGCATTCGTGCAGTTATCTATTTAAGGAACTACTTTTCTTGTCTTTTTGCCTTATGTTTTTCTGTGCACATTTTGTACAACAATCTGACATATGTTAACGTAATAATACAGATCTGGATATTTCCTGAGTTGATTATAGTCTTGTCCATGTTATTGATATATTAAGGATATGCTATAAAACAAACTTCATTACTTCATACATTATTGGCAGGTGGCAAGACAAAAGTTCAATCCTGAATTGGTGGTGTACAATGCTGGAACTGACATCCTGGATGAAGATCCATTGGGCTGTGTGAGGGTAATATGATATATTCCCTACTTAAAAACATTCCTGGTCTCGACTTGTACTTTTATGTTGCATGCTTGTCACTGCATCTAGTACCTTGGCTTCATCTGTACCTGGTCATTTATGACTATCGATCATTTTCGGGCTTGTACCTAGAAAAAATTAATATTTAAGGTAACATTATTCTCTTTCATTTTTGTTATAGTTCTTGGTGCTAGCCATCTTAGAGGGTATATCAGACAGTCCTAAAGTTGGATGGCTAGAGATGAAATGATGAATATGATTTAAGACAATTTAGAGTGGATATAACTAAATCGTACATCTTCTGTAAGAAGAATGCTAACTGTGTTAGCAAATATAAATAAGGTAAGTTCATAAAACAGAGGTACAACCCTGATAATGAAACTATCTTTACAAGATATTTATATTCTTAACAAATAACGTATTTTATTATCACACCCACAGTCGAAGCGGGAGGAGAACGGATGAGAGACTGGGCTGAAAATCTAAAACAATGGAGGATGTAAGCCATTGCTGAAAGTGGTAGTATTTTGATAGGAAGATGGAACATGAAGAACCCGAATAAGACCATATGCAACCTTCTCACGTACAAAGTGGACATTCACTATGCTTAAGTGTGTTGCTGTTCTTGTACCGGATTGCAAGAATGGTAGATGGCACTATCTGATAGTGGCCCGTCAAAGAGCACAATGTAGCTCATGGAGGACGTTGTCTGCAACTCCAGTAGCCAGCCCCCTCAGATGGGGAAACATGGGTTGTTGCTTAAAAGAATTATGAGACAAGATTATGCATAAAGTGATATTTGTTGAATAGAATAACTGATGTCAGGATGTGCGAAACTAAGGTATAGAAGAACCTCACTCAAGGAGGGATCTGATAACAGGGTCCCTGGAGGTAAGCGCTGAGCTTGGCTTTAGTATCAACTTGAGTACAAACTAGTTTGCAGTTTGTCATGTTGGCATGGTCAATAATGTATGCGAATTTAGGCTCTCATAGAAACTGAAATACTTAAGTAGAAGCTGAGAGGGCCCCGGTCAGACATGGAGAATTGCCAACTGAAAAGGGTGATACCGTGATAATATGATGGAAAAAAGCATCTATAAAAGCGGTGAGGACAGTAGCATCAACAAAGAAGATAGAAGTATCACCCCCTCTGGTATATGAATAGGGAGGGGTTATAAGTGCTACAAAAGAATGCCCAAGTGAAAAGTAGGGGCTTGTTTGAAACCATAGAGAGATCGATAGAGGTAGCACACATCTTAGTGTAGTAGAATGATAAAATCACAGAAGCCAGGAGGTTTTGCATGAAGACTAATTTTGTTGGCATACAGACAGTTTCATGACCATTGAGGATGAAATTATAATGTCCAAACTGACTAATGGGCCAATTATTAGGCAAAAGCAATGGTCATCACTGCGTAAATGGTAGGTAATTAGATCACGAGACTCGAAGTCTTGTTCCAATTAATGTGAACCTAGTGTTAACACAAGCCGAAGTTTCTCAAAAGAACCATGAGTCCATGACAACCGTCAACTTGTGCTTAAATAACTACATATACTTGTGCTGTTGAGGAGGGGGTGCAGCAACGGCCATCATGGTTGTGGGCCTAAGTCCCTCTTCACATAGCAGCAAGCGACGGGCCGTGATGAAGGAGGGAATAGGATATTGTTGGTTGATATTCTCACCAACCGTGTCAAATGTGAGGGTAAGGCCATTGAGCAACTCAAGAATCAGTTGTCTCTAGAAAATTGATCTGCAAGAGATTTCAATTGCTGGCGAAACAGTGACCAAAGGAATTCTCATGGTTAGTGCGCTGAACTACTTTTCAAGATTTACGGCATGAGCACTCATATTCATAGAAGGGGTCTTTGAGCCGAACACAAGCTTCACAGGCGGTGGAACCAAGTTGTAAGGCAGTGAAAAGGTCTACAGTCTACAGAGGTGGTGCTATGGATCCTGGAAAGAATATGCATCATACATCTGGTTGCTTTTACTTGACAGTAGGATTGGTTGGGATCAGGTGTAGTACCTTTTGTGCGACAACTTTAATTGTACCGCGCATGAAAGATATTGCGCACAGAGAGGGTAAGGATAAGAGGTCTTTGAGCTGAACACAAGCTTCACAAGCGGTGGAACCAGGTTGTAAGATAGTGAAAAGGAGGTCTTCAGAGGTGGTGCCACAGATCCAGGAAAGAATTATGCATCATACATCCGGTTGATTTTACTTGGCAGTAGGATTGGTTGGGATCAGGTGTAGTACCATTTTGCGTGACAATTTTAATTTATCCTGCGCATGAGAGGAATTAAACTCTTGATGTTGCTGAAGGTTTGTCCAGGGTGAAGGGAAAAAGAGGGAGGAGGATTTTTCTGGGGGGCTCCATTGCTTCAGTACTCGAAGAGGAAGAAGTACGTATTATAACTTAGGGTATTATAGTATGTGTTAGCTAGATGTTAGGAGCCTATTTTGTTAGGAACTTGGAGGTTTATGTTTAGTTAGTTATTGCCCATTAGCGGGGATGGGACAAATCAGCAAGGTCTCACATAGCTCATGAGAGATTTTGCTAGAAAAGGAAATGATGAGATGTGGTTAGTCTTTTATGCCTTTTGGAGTTCATTTTTTAGTTTATACTTCTGTTAATATTTATAAATGCTAGTAGGCCAGTGATCTTGTGCACAATGCATATAATATGAACTTTTATTTATTTATTTTTGTAATCAGGAAAATGGGGGTTGAAGAAAAAATCAAAACTCCAAGCATTTGTTTTCTTTCTAATAATCAGAGGCAGAGAGCTTTTGCTTGTATTTACAGTTTCTGTAGGTAGTTCTGTGGTTCTTGTGTATAAGATAAAACGGCTAGGCAGCCAAATAAACCTATATGTACATCAATCTTTACTAACCCTAGGAGGTGTACAGTACAAAAGGACAAAAGAACATATCTTCTTAGGATCAAGCAAAAGTAATCATGTGAGGGGGAGTACAATATGATAGCAAGCCCCTGAATATAAACTGCTATACATGTGCATATCATATACAAGCTGATTACCAAGCTAAACTTGGCTTGGTGGTTGTGATTGTGCCTTCCAACCTTGAGGTTGGGGGTTCAATTCCCACCAGGGGCACTTTGAGGGTAGGGATTCCCTTATCCTCCCCCCTACTCTGAGAGTATCTAGCCTGTCAACCCGGGCCGGGTTGACCTGTGCGAGGTTCCGGTCTGGTAGAACAATTTATGTTACCAATCGAAAAAAAAATCATATACAAGCTGATGTCATACTAATAACCATCATTCTTCAGTTTTTACACCACTCCTTCAAGTGGGAGCAGAAGTGATCAAACCCAACTTGAAAGAGAGATGGTTATGTTACTGTTCACTGAGTGATTTGGTCATCAAATCAGCTAGCTGCAAGAAGGATCTGACATGTAGAGCATGAATGAAACACGCTAGGATTTGATCTCTCATATAGTGGCTAGCTTGAGATGTTTAGTTCTCTCACGAAATACTGGGTTGTGAGATATGTAGGTTGCTGCTTTGTTGTCACAAAAGAGATTGATGGGTTTAGGAATCTGAAACTTCAAGTCTTCTAGGATTCCATGAATCCAGACTAGTTCACTATATTCTGCCTCTGAGATACAATTTTTTGCTTCTTAGTTTTCCATGAAACTAAGTTTTTCCCTAGGAACACACATTGTCTTGTTGAGGACCTCCTACTGAATGCACATATTCCCCAGTCAACATCATATTAGGTGCATCATCTCGGGATGGCCATGAACTGACTAAGTTGTTGGACAGAATATGAAATATCAAGTCTAGTGAGATTCAGGTAGAGTAGCTTGTCAATGATGCTTCTGTAGCTCTCATAATCTTCTAGTATCTCACCTTCATCAGTGTATAGGTGTGTTCCTTTTCAGATTGGGAACTTGCAAATTCTACATTCCAGTACTATGCAGAATATCCAGGACAAATTTCCTTTGATTCAACATTGCTCCTTTTGCATTCTTACTCACTTCTATAGTTCTATTATAAGCAAATATCTCATTTCACTTAAGTCCTTGCAAGTGAAAGTTGAATCCAAGTGTTTCTTCAACTATGCTATCATAACTTCATCATCACCGCTGGTCCACAAAGCATCCACATATATTAGGATGATTACTTACTTCCCATCTTTCATCCTTGTGAAAAGTGAATAATCTCTCTTGCTTTGTTCAAAGCCTGCCTTTAAGAGGAACTTCGTCAATTCTATGTTAAATTGCCTGGAAGCTTGCTTCAAGCTATACAAGCTTCTCTTCAACGTACATACTTTTCGACTCTTCTATAGGGGGTTTCATGTAAACTTCTTTCATAGATATCCATGCAAGAAAGCATTGTTGATATCTAGATGATGGAGTTTTCAGTTTTGTGAGGTTGCTAAAGCAATCAAAGTTCTTACATTGGTGAATTTAGCAATCGGAGACAAAGTGTGTCTGTAGTCTTTGCCTTGGACCGTCTATGACCCCTAGCTACTCTTGCCTTTACTCTCTCTACTTCTCCATTGGGTTCAGCTTCACTTTGTTCAACTTCACTTTGTAAATCCATTTGTAATATATCGCTTTTTTCCTTCTGGTAACTTCATTAGTTCTCAGGTGGCATTTTCTTCCAAGGCTTGTAATTCCTTTTGTATAGCTTTTTTCCATCCCTCATTCTTGTTTTCTTCTTTATAAATGCAAGGTTCTTTTATGCTAGTGCATTGTTCAAGGAAGCAGTGTAATAGCATTGTGATTTTTGAAGTCTGGCAATCACTAATGCTACCCTTTGTTTTCCTTCTTCAGCTTCTTTTTGTCCAGGTAAATTTATGGGATAGTTTTTCAACTTTTCTAGTAGGTTTCTTTGCCTGCTTGATCTTCGCTCTTCTGTATTTTGAGTTACTTGCATCACAGGATCATGTGTCATCAATTTTTCTCCTTCTATATCATCTGTATCAGCTGCATCTTGCTGCTGGTTTATATCCAAGGAAATTTCATTTGCTTCATCACTTGCATCATTTATCATAGGCATTCTATCTCTCGTTACATTTGTGTAATGTCCTTTGTTCTTCTCAGTGAGAAAAGAAATGAAATACATCATCTCTGCTGACAAATAACTTTCTTTTTTTTCGAGAGCAAACAGTTTCTATCCCTTTGGACAAGGGGGATATCCTACCATCACATGTCTAATGCCTCTCTCAGCAATCTGTTGGTTTCTTGGTTCCACTAGTATAGCACAAACTTCCTATGATTCTCAAGTGTTCATAGTTAGCTGCTTTTTCATCAATCTTTCATTGGGTTCACCCATAAGAAATCAGGAAGGTTAGCATGTATTTTTAATGCTCTAGCAATCTCAAGAAGAAACCTATGTTTCCTCTCCACCTTGCATTACGTTGAGGTCTTCCTACCATACTTCTTTGATGTAATTTGCCCTTCTCTCTCAATATCTTTCCACAATCATGTTGGAAATTTTTTGTTCCATTATCAGTTCTGATTGTCTTTACAAGATATTTGAAATGATTCTCAACATGAGCTAGAAATTCCAAGAATTTCTTTTACTTGCTCCTTGTTGGATAATAGACAAGTCCATGTCACTGATCATCTGCAATTGTCAAGAAATAAGTTGCCTGTGTAATAGCCTTGGTACTATAAGGCCTCCACGGATCTATATGGACTAGATCAAAAACACATTGACCAATTGATGCACTTGGTATAGAAGGCAACTTGTGATGTTTGGCAACAAAACAAGTTTCACAAAAGTAACTCTTTGAATCCTTACCATTGCAAAAATCCAAATATTTCATCTTAGACAAGGAAACATGTCCTAATCTAGCATGGATAAGTCCTAGATTCCTGCAAAACAAGTTTCACAAGAATAACTCTTTGAATCCTTGCAATTGCAAAAATCCATCCAAATGTTTCATCTTAGGCAAGGAAACATGTCCTGATCTAACATGGATCGTCAATCCTAGATTCCTGCCACTAGTACATATAACCTTATCTTTCTTCTTTGTTCCTGCAGTGTCTTCTTACTCCTTTTCTCTTCTTCCTTTCTCCAAGCTCATCTCCATCTACCACCAGCTTGTAGAGGTCCTGTAGCAACTTGCTCACTGACAATAGATTGTGTTTGAATTCACTCACAAATAAAATATTCTTCAAAGTTATATCACAAGTGCCAAGGCAACTTCACATCACCAAATTCATAAATCTATTTTATGCTTCCATCTAGTAAAGTTATTTTCACATTCCTTTTCAAAGGTCTATATATTTTAGAAAATGGTTTTATTTCAAGACATAGTATTTCCCATTTTATTTCCAAGGCACTTATTTTATTTCCCATGTTCATCTCACCTGTGTTTAGCCTCTGGTTTTCAACTTGCAACACCATTGTAAGCTCTATTCACAGCTAGCAAAGGATCGATACCTAGCAAATTAGTCTTCATTTGCTCATATCCTTCATTGAGTCCCATAATGAACTTCAAAAGCTTGTTGTTGGCTTGTATTTGCAACATTTTCTTCAACTGTTACTTAGTGATACCTCCACAGCTGCACTCTGGTATCTCTTCTAGTTCTGAAATTTGATCCTGTAGCTCGTTGAGTTTCCAGTAATATTCTCCAACATTTCAGTTGTTTTGATGCAACTCCCAGTGCTCTTTCTTGAGGTGATACGACTGGCCATACCTCGCAACTATCTCTTCCCACAGTTCTTTGGAGGATTGCCTTGACACCAAGCTTCCAGCAATCTCTGGCATCATTGTTGGCAGATCTGACCATATAGTCACATCTTACTAGGGGTGTTCAGAAAAACCCGCCCCAAACTATCCGACCCGAAAACCCGCCCAAAAAAACGGGTCAAATTATGTTTTTATCGGGTCAGGTACCTGACCCGGTAAAACAATAAAACCTGGGTCAGGTACTGGGCCGCACCTAATATACACGCGGGTACCCGGTTGGATATATTTGGATTTTGGACCACCTTCAGCTGCTTTGGAGTTTTGGCCTTTTGGGTTTCTAATTTTTTGGCCCGGTTCATGGGCCGGCTTTTCAAGTACCCGAAAATGCGGGTACCCGCATATCCGGGTACCCTGTTATGAACAACCCTACATCTTACCCATTTATGCATCTCTTCCCCTACTTTTTTTGGCTTTGGGTGTTTCCCTTCATGGAAGGCCAACTTAATTTTTGCTCCAAGAGCTATCTTAATACTTCTGCTCCAGTCGAGGAAGTTATTTCCATCAAAGATTATACTTTTTGTTGCTGCACTTTCATTCACAACAATGAAAAGTGGGTCTTTGTAGGGATTGGGAGAAGATGAAGTCTTTTCTGTCATCTTTGGTTGTTTTGAGAAAAAAAGATTGAAACTATGTAATGTTTTTCACTTTTCTTGAAGCTTTGAACTTTCTTCTGATGATCTTAAACACCTTGCTCTGATACAACGAAGAAAAGATCAAAACTCGAAGTATTGTTTTCTCTTCAGAGGCGGATAGCTTTTGCTTGTATTCACAGTTTCGGTAATTCTTGTGTACAAGATGAACGGCTATGGAGCCAAATAAACCTATATATACATTAGTTTCTACCAACTGTAGGAGGTGTGTTGTACAAAAGGACAAAAGAACATATCTTCCTAGGATTAAGCAAAAAGTAATCATGTGAGGGGCCAGGGGGAGTGCACTTTGATAGCAAACACCTGAATATAAACTGTTATACATGTGCATATTATATACAACCTGATGTCATACTAATAACCATCATTCTTCATTCTTTACAGGGCGTAACTTAATACAATTTAGAGACTGATGTTAATTTGAGTGGGTTAGTGCACATTAGTCAAAAATGACTCACAATGGAGAATTTGTGGCTTTGGATCTTGTGATAGGTTTATGTTTGATATTTCTGGCATATCAGTCGAATAATTATAGTGGTTTTTGAATAATGCTGAACTGATCTGCTAATTTGTTGAGAGTTTAAGTTAGTTCCAAGTGGATTTGTTTGAGGTTGAAATTTATTAAGGCTTACATTTGGAATCCTATTCTTCTGTTTTATCCCCCAGATTAGCCCTGATGGTATAATCAAGAGAGATGAGAAGGTGTTTGCATTTGCCCGTGATAAGGGGAGTCCAATACTAATGCTTACATCAGGTTATATGCTGTCTTTAAACATTGTGTCTGTGGTCTTGCCTCCTGAGGACATGTTTTCATCTGAACCTAATTGGGGTCATCTTTAGAACTTTGTAGTTCATGATTATGAATTAATTTAGCACCTTGTATCTTGCTGCAGGTGGTTATATGAAGTCAAGTGCTAGAGTGATTGCGGACTCGATTATCAATCTTTCGAGGAAACAGTTGATAGATATGCAAGGCACCCAAAACATGGAAAAGAAATAGTGTTGTGGCTAAAGAAACCCCTTTGGTAACTATAGTGGTTAACTTGGCAGGCCATATTGTTGTATTGTGCACGAGGCTTTCTATTACCCAAAATGTGTTAATTAAGAATGAATATTGTGAATATTTTGTGTACAACTTATGAAATAGTGATAAAAATCTACCATTGGCATAAACCTTTACTAGAGGAGAGACTATATATAAGTCTGGTGGGTTTCAACCTAAAACTATTTGGAAATGTGTTAGTAAAGAATGAATATTGTGAATATTTTGTGTACAACTTATGAAATAGTGATAAATCTACCATTGGCATAAACCTTTACTAGAGGAGAGACCACATATAAGTCTGGTGGGTTTCATTCTACAACTATTTGGCAATTCAACATAGCGTGTTCGACTTGTATGTTTGGAGTCTGGTGGGTTTCTTCATCTTAGTTATGTGCTTGATATCCTCATTCGTAATGCCCTGATTGACCAGATTAATAATACCCACATTATTCTAATTAATCCCCAAAAAGATGTGTGAGTCTACTAGAGAAAATTGTCCCATTAGTTGGTGTAATGTTTTATTCAAATGAGTCTCGAAGACCATCTCTAATAGACTCAAAAAATTCTCTCTGATGTGATTAGCGCATGCCAAAGTGCTTTGGAACCTGGTAGATTGATAATAGATAAAGTGCTTGTGGTGAATGAGTTGTTTTATTACCTCCAGAAAAAGAAAAAGGTGCAAAGGGTTTTATGGCTATGAAAATAGATATGAATAAGGCATATGATAGGGTGGAATGGAGGTTTGTAAAGGAAATGGTGAGAAATTGGGGTTTGATGCTAGGTTGTATGATCTTTTTTTGGTTTGATGCTAGGTTGTATGATTTTTTTTGGTTTGATGCTAGGTTGTATGACCTCATCTATCGATGTATTTTTACGGTGTTTTATTCACTTTTTTATAATAGCTATTTGTCGAAGGCTTTTGTGCCTATGAGGGGTCTTTGGCAAGGGGATCATATCCCCCCATTTTTATTCCTTATGTGTGCCAAATGTTTCTCTTGTCTCCTTCGAGATGCCGAATCAAAGAAAGCCATTCATGGGGTAAAAATTGGTAGACTTGTCCCCCCTATTTCTCAGCTCTATTTTTGTAGATGATACTTTGCTCTTCACAAAAGCAAGTGAGATAGAAGCAAACTTTATTATGGATATCCTTATGATGTACTACCTTCGTTCTTTTTCTAATGCAACAATAGAGTTTTTACGCTTGCCGATGCACAACTTTAACTATTAATATCTTTAATTACTTTTTAGTAAAAAGTATACAAATTTGATATTTTGAAAGTATAAATCGAGACGAATCTAACAAGATCCCACATGACTATATTTTTCCTTGGGTAAAAATCACAAGAGGTAGTGAAAGGATGGTGAGTGAATAGTGTAAAAATCTCATTGTTGCAATAGAAAAAGACCGGAGGAATTATGAGTTAGCCTTGGGTCAAAAAATTAACCTTGAAAAATTGGAAATATCCTTTAGCCGAAATGTTAGTTCTAATTTGCAAAATACGCTTTTCTTGAAGTTGAACTTTTAAGCTGTTGAAGAGCACGAAAAATATCTTGGGCATCCTACTTTTATAGGAAGATCTAAGAATGTTGTTTTTCGGGTTATTCAAGACCGAGTTTGGAAGAAAGTCAAAGGGTGGAAAAAAAGATGTCTTTTGAGAGAGGTGCTTTTGAAGGCGGTTGTTAAGAAAAAAATCCTACTTATGCTATGCAGTGCTTTAAAATTTCGAAAGGGGTAATTAACAATAGGAATTCGACTTGTCAGAATTTTTGGAGGGGACACAAGGGAAGTGAAAGGAAGCTGACTTTGATAAGTTGGAAGAAGTTATGTATGGCCAAGGAGGCTGGTGGTATTGGGCTTAGGGACTTGAGTGCTTTTAATGATGCCCTCCTTGCGAAACAATGCTGGAGATCAGTTACAAATCCAACCTCCTTCGTAGCAAGGGTCCTCAAATGTAAGTATTTCCCTTGCACGAGCTTTTGATAGGCCATTGTTCCGTCATACGCAAGCTATACGTGGCGATCTATCCTTGGAGCGAAAGAACATCATCTTCTTCATGGCTCTAGATGGATTGTTGGTGAAGGTCAGAATGTCAAAATTTTGGAAAGATAAATGGCTTCCAAACCTTCTTGGCGGGTGGATTTTCTCCGTACCTCCACAAGAGGAGGTTGGAAGTTGTGTTGCGGATTTGAGAGTAGAAGATGGTGGTGGATGGAAATAAATTGAGCTTTCCCAGCTAGTGACGTGCGTGTGATAAACTAGAAGCTATAAAGAATGTGGTATGCTTGGAGAGTGGTAGCCCATACATTCTTGCGTGGAGTTATACGAAAAATGGGGAGTTTAGTGTGCGGAGCACCTACCATCTAGAGATGCAGAGGAGGAGTGGGAATGTTGATGGTTCGAAGGGTGACCCAAACAAGAAGCTCTGGAGGATGATTGGGAGGGAAGGTGAAAAATTTGGTGAGGAGGGCCGTGAACAATGGCTTACCCACGATGGGATCTTTGGCTAAAAGGGGGATGAGTGTCGATAGTCAATACCTCGGGGTGGAGAAGGAACAAAAACTGTGATGCATATGTGTTGGGGTGCAGGGACATCGAGGTCCTGTGCTATCCCCTGCTCAAGCAGTCAAGTTGCAAAAGTGATTGACGAGGGCACAAGCTTCATAGTTTGGTGTTGTTTGATGGTGGAAAAGTGCCTGATTCCTACATTGTGGGATGTATAGTAATGATGATGATTTAGCAAGCGTGGATCATGCGAAATGCCTGGGTGTTTGAAAGGAAAAAGGTTGACTTGTGGTTGGATTGTGATAGAGCATTGAAATTGCTGAGTGAGTTTGAGATTACCATGACGAGGGAGGAAGTTAGCATTACTCATGAGGTTCAAGGGGAGGTGCATAGGGTGAAGCCTTCAAATGCCCCTTTCAAATTGAATATTGATTATGCGGTTCATGGGGGAAGATGTGGGTTAGGAATGATGATGATTAAGAGATGAGGTGGGGGATGTCCTTATAGGTGCGGGTGTGGGCAAGCCGGGAGTGTGGGAGGTCGAGATGGGCGGAAGCTGCAGCAGTGAATTTTGGGTTCCAATTTGATGTGGAGTTTAAAAACATCAAAGTGAAATTGGATTACCATAGGGGTGATCCAATTGCTATCTCAAGTCTCTCGAATTCGTTTGAGTACTCAAATAAGTGTGGCTCACATTTTAACTTTGAAGAATAATTTTGTTATTTGCTCTTTTCATTATGCTAGTAGGTTGTGTAATATTCCATGGCACAAATCTCTCTCCCTTTGAATGAGGTGAGTGTGTGGATGGAGGATCACCCAAACGAACTTTGCTCCCTTTGCTGATTTCGACAAGGCATTCTTTGCTTAATATAATGGTTTTTTTTTCGTCCAAAAAAAATTCTATTGGTTACCTGCTTCCATGTAAGGGAATTTATTGAATAATACCCTCTGTATTTTCTAACAATGTTGCAAACTTTAATTTATTTGCCATATTTTTTGAAAATCGTTCATTAGCGATTGCTATTTTTGGAAATTTATTATACAGGTGCTTTAGATTTATGCTAAAATAAGGAGACAAACCGCCGCATGAAATGGGAAAGCCATGTTAGGTATTTTACCTGCAATATTCGCATTCCATGAACCCAACATGTTGGAAGGATGACTGGCACCAGCTTTCCTTGTTTTATTTTCTGTTTCTTTGCACTTTGATAATTTGGTCGACTAATTAATATTGGTGCCAACTTTTATATGTTTTGAGTATCCAACTGCCCAATCCACAAGACTTCTGGAGTGTGGAGAATAACAAACAACACAAATAATGGCGGCTTATGATTATTGATGGGCTGCACAATGAAATTGAAAGACTTACAAATCGTGATTATTTTGACAACGTACGTAACGTTTTTATGAGAAATTAACACACACTATATACATCATTGTTAGGATATCTTTGATATGTTTTTGATATGCTTTAGGATTATTTTTTAATTTATGTATTTGATTGATACTAAACTTCGTGTGTTATATATACTTTCATATCAATGACAATAGGGCAAGCTAATCAAGCCCACCTTTAATCTATTAATTATTAACTATTGGTATACCACATAAATAACCATCTAATACTAAAATAAAAAATAGTACTATCACTAATCTCCATCTCCTTAAAGGATGTTGGTGAAAAGAGATTCATATTTACAAAAGGAGATAGGAAATTGTTCTACATTTTTAGACTAAAAAAATTATTATACACCTGGGTGTACCATGAGCATAGCACACTCAAGGCTATTTTTTTGCTCATTACTCATTTGAAATTATCCAAATGAGCAAAATGTACGAATAAAGGAGAATTCTAAATGAGCAAAAATTAATCTTGGGTGTACCATGCACTTGATATAACTGGGTGGATGGGGTGTATGATGAATGAACTCATGTTTATAAACGACTTCTTTGAAAAAACGATCTAAAGTTGAGACTATATATATCTTGACTTAATTAATCAAAGGAGATCTGGTCAAATAAGGATATCTTTAAGTAGGGGGGAATTTCAAATTTGTCTGTCAATTTTATTTTTTTTGGTCAAAGCAGCAACCAATCACATTAAATTGTTAAAAGTCTTACAATCCGAGAGAGATTAAATGTTGCATATAATAACTCGGGGGGGATGGGAACACCCTAGTTACAACACAATCTAACTGTAATGTTCTACATGCTTTTGCTAAAGCATCTGTCGGTCGATTGAAATCTCTGCTGCAATACTGAACCTGCACGTCAGGATATCTACTTTGCCACTGCCTACAAAGGGACACCAAGTTGGAGAATCTGACAGACTGCCCACAATGAATGAGGTCCACCGCAACCCTACAATCACAATAAATGATAGCACAGGGGATATTATGGGCCTCCAAAATTCCCAAAATTTCCGCCTCAATGGAATCATTAGTCAAAAATCTTTTTACCAAACCCCAAGACCCAGTCACCCTTAGCGTTTCTCACAATACCTCCCAACCCCACGAAGTCCAAAGGACCAATAAAGGAAGCATCCACATGAATCATACCATAACCCCGGGGATGGGAAAACCTAGGATTAGCATACTGACGGCCAGGTTGAACAAGAGAGATAGAATGCATAAGGTCCCGCACACAACCACTTGCTTTAACACTAATGACCTTAACAGGTTATGGGTTCGACTTCCTAAAGACACAGCTATTCCGATCATTCCAAATCTCATGACAAATGTACGAAAAAACAGAACGCCATTCAAGGCCTCGGAAACTCTGCTTAGACACCATATTTAATTTCAACCAGGTCCTAAACTCAGCCGCCTGGACTACAGGGGAGCCCTGCAAATACCAAATTTGGGAACTTTTGGGACAAAGCCTCAGAAGATGATCAGAGTCTTCCGAGGCAAGACAACAGCGAGGACACAGAGGGTCTTGTGTTAGATGGCGAATAAACAGAAGCTGTTTATGAGGAATTTTATCATGCCAAAGAAGCCAAATGAAAAATTTAATCTCTTAGGTTCAGCGTCCCCTTTCCAAATCCAAGACATGTCCTCCAACTCTGGGAGGGTAGGGATCTGTGCAATATAAGGCATCTTTAAGGAGAAACCCTGATACGTGACAAACTTTGGGATTAAAAGGTCATCTCTTGCGTTAACCGGAGGGGGAGGGATACTTAGGATACGGTGAGTGATCTCCAATGGAATACACATGGGCAGGCGCTCCAGGTCCCATTGCTCCCCAACCAAGAGGCTAGCAACTTTCCTATGGTACTCATCCTCAGAGAGGGGACCCTGGACCTACTCTCTGATCCTCCCAACGCCTAGCCAATCATCATGCCAAAAGTCAATCCTATTGCCATTACCTAAACTCCAAGAACTATTCTTTCGAAGAAGCTCCCATCCTCTCCCAATACTTTTCCAAAGAGGGGAGCCATTCCTAAACTAGGTCACATGGTTGTGGTGAATGTACTTAGAAACAATGCATTCCTGGGCAAGGGTAGAAATATTTTGGGCTACTCTCCAACCTAGTTTAGCCATGTACGCGATGTTCATTAGGTTTTGATCTCTAATTTCCAGGCCCCCCCTATCTTTTGTTAAAAACGTTGTTCTTCTATTAACCAAATGCAGCTTTTGCTTCCCTTTCTCTTCTCCCCACTAGAAATTATTACAAATCCGGTCCAGATCCTTAAGAGTTTTACTAGGGAGTTGGGTGGCCTGCATATAGTATGCAGAAATAGCAGACAAGGTGGAAGTTACTAAACACAACCGACCCGCTTTGGAAATGTAAGATGTTTTCCCCTTGGCCTGGCGGGCCCTAACTTTATCAACAACAAATTGAACCTGAGAACGAGAGGGCCGCTTATGGGATATCGGAAGTCCAAGGTACATACCTAAGTTCAAGTCCTCCCTCACATTCAGGGTCTCTTGGAATAGGGCTCTATGGTCACTAGGGGTATTTGGGTGAAAATATCAACTTACTTTTATCCTCATTAATTTTTTGATCCGAGACAGCGCAAAAATCCTCAAGAAATTTCCTAACCGAGAAAGCCGTACTTTCATCTACCTACCAAATAAAAGTAAGTCATCAGCAAAGAGAAGGTGCGACACAGGAACTTTTTTCCTCCCTACCCATGAGTTAGTTGCCCTATTAATCTCCTGCGAAAGTGACTCGAGACAGATATTGAACAGATAAGGCGACATAGGGTCACCTTGACGCAGCCCCCTAGAATGTGTAAAGTGGTCCATCTTTTTGCCATTAACCAAGATGGAGGACGATGCTTTAAAGACACAATCCATAATTAACTGAGCCGACGCCTCATCTAGGTTATGAGCTTGCAAGCATTTTCTAACAAAACTTCATTCCATCCTATCGTAAGCTTTTTCTAGGTCAATCTTAAGCGCAAACCACCCCCACTTTCCTTTCTTCTTATTCATATAGTGAAGGAATTCTGAAGCAACCACAAGATTGATATCCGACCCTCGACCCTTGATAAAGCTATTATATATGATTCTTAGAGATCCAGGCAAGAATCAAAGGTTCCAGCCTATTCACCAAGACTTTGGTGACTAACTTGTACAAAGTGTTCACAAGCTAATCAGACGAAATTGTTTTATAGTTTCAGGAGAGGGTTGCTTTGGGATAAGACCGATGAGCGCCTGATAAAGCTCCTCCGGGATTCAACCCTCCTGAAACCACAACTGGACATGTCTATAGACATCATTTGTCTGTCATTTGACCACACTTAGCTTAAATTTTTATTTTCAGGATTTTCTTCATTAAGAAAAAAAATGATAATATCTAGTATTATTTCTTTCAATACTTGACCATTTGATTGAACTAAAATATTCATAACTTAATTTCCACCAAGAATATATTGGTCTGGATCTGCCGCTGTCTGTAGATGGGTTGGTTTTATGGTTTAATTAATATTTTTCTTTTTAGAAAAAATTTCAACTCCATCATTGCTTGTTATCACGTGATCAATCTTCATATCTCCATTCTCCCAATGCATTGACCTCCACTGCAAAATATTTATTTTTTTTCAATAAAAAGAAGAAAATGGGAAAAAAAACTCTTGAATTATTTGAAGGGCCAGTTTTTTTTTTTCGGCAGTGGGGGAAACATACCCAAACCATGCAATTAGTCACATGGTAAAGTGTAAACGAAATCTAAGTGATAGCCAAGAATAAGATGGGAGATATAACAGCAAAGTGTGGCGAGGAGTATGGGAGACATAACAGCAAAGTTATGTTTGTTAATAAAACTTCTCACAAGATGCACGTATATTAGCAAGTAGCAAACACTTTTTCCTCTCTTTTGCTCCATGTAATATGTATAGGCTCTTCCTCTTCCCGTAGGAGTACTAGTGTACTACTATATGATATCATATGGCTACACTTTTGTCTGGCTTTCGGTGATGCAACTTATTTGTTTGGCCGTCCCTTCTGTTCTAGATAGAACCGTACTTATCAGTTATCAATATCTAAATTGGGAAAATTGCAACACGTCTCTCAAATTAGGTGTAACCATTTTTTTTCAACCTCCTAAATTAGACTATATCTTTAGTTCAACTTATTTTACCTCATTATAAAAAAAGTTAAGTATAAATAAGCTAAGATAAGTTCGGATAATAAGTGTATATAAATTCTAACCCCTTATAAAATAACTTCCAATATGTTCAAAAAAGTTCAGATAAATTCCATAAGTTCAAATAATTTCAAGTAAGTTCAAATAAGTTCGGATAAGTAAAATAAGTTGAATAAAATGGATCCTTGATTGCTACATAGTTGTTTTTGGGTAAGCTAATTTCAAAATCAACTTAGGTCCCGTTCTTTTAAATTGGGAGAAACTGAATTGAACTGAAACTGAAACTGATCATGAGCTGAACTGAACTAAACTAAACCGAACCGAGCTAAGAAGAATCGAACAAGCGAACCGAACAACGAAACCGAAACCGAGCCGAACTAAATTGAAGCTAAACCCGAACCCGAAAATAAGTCCAAAAGAACATGGCCTTACTTGTTTCTTTCTCTCTGTGTTTTGTTTTCATTTTGCTTATTGGGATAGATTTTATATGACACACATGATTTGAAACTCATTAGATTTTTTCCCTTATCGTAAAAGAAATTACAAATCAAAGGATTCATACTCCAGTGTAGCACATACCAATGTTCTTAATTATAGAGCACAAAGACATTGAAACCACCTTCATCGCAGAAGATTAAGAACATGAGAACAATAGTGTTTAGCGCACCAAACGTGGCACCTCTACTAGTTTTTAGCAACACATACATATCTGAAATCTAGTACTGGAAAAACTCGTATGTATCTTATTCTTGACATTCAAGGAAACATATTTTTAAAGATTAAGGTTGACCTAGTGGTGTGAGACCTTCCTTGCACACTTGTGTATGAAGAGGTTCGATTCTAACCCCTTACAAGAAAATTCCCAATTTCTCCTCCTCCTTGCAAGATATAGGAATCTCTTTACCTTGAAAAAAAACGGAAACATGTTTTCTCCCTTTGAAGGTAGGATGATTGAGTGAAAATGACTAATCTCTATGATTAGTTCTTATATATTAGTATATTACCTCCGAATACGTGCTAACATACTCCTTTTTGAAATGTTTCATAATACTTGCAACATTTCTCTTATTGGAAAATTCTTATACAAACAAAACTTTAATTAATTATTTAAGCATATGGTCATGTACCTCACACTCTCTCTCCTCCTCCTTGGTTAATGTATTTTTTAAGGTAAGATGAAGGGGCTCATTTGAGGGGGGTATAAATGAGTCTCATAAGGTTTGATCCCTACATCTCAGTCCTCAGGGATATGATGAGATCGGAAGCGATACCACTACTCTATCGTCTCAACCTCAACCTCTTTGGTTTATGTGCCATTTGCCAATATTCCATGTAGGCAGTGGCAGGTCTAGCGTGGGTTAGTGGGTTCAATTGAACCCACACGGATCCGGGTGAAAATCTGAAAAATAAATCAGAGTAATATATATAAATGTAATATGTAAAACGCGCACTTTATTCAACATAACTGTTGGTGTGGCTTGGTGGTTAACATGTGTGATGCGTTATCCTCTGACTTGAGATGATGCGGGTTCAAATATGCTCAAATGTGTTTTGTCTTCTTTGCCGTTTTTTTATTTATTCTTTTTTCGGTTTTTTCACCAAGTACCCCCGAGTTTTCGGTTTATTCACCAGGTACCGGCCTCGCACTTTTCAAAATGCACCAGGTACCCCTCAGTATTATGGTAATACATCAACATGCCCTTAATGACTAACGAAGGTTAATTATGTTAGTCTTAACCCTAATTAAACCATAATTAACCTACCTAAAGCCTAACCCTAACCCCTAACCCCTAACCCCTAACCCCTAACCTTAACCCTTCATACCCCTCATCCAAAACCCTAACCCTAACCCACCACCACCCAACCACCACCCAACCCCCACCCCCACATCCCCATAGCACCCCCCACCCCATGCAGCCCCACATCGGCCCCACCCCCCCCCCACCCCCATAGTAGCCCCCCCTCCCACACCCCTCGCAGCCCCATAGCAGCCCTCCCTTCCCACCCCCGCCGATTCCGAACCCCCTCCCCCACCCCTCGCCGGATTTCCGCGGCTCCACCACCACCTAACTTTTCTTCTCTCGCTTACCTTGAATCAGAATCGACAAAAATCTAAGAGTTATGCCTCGGATATCAGCGGGGCGTGGGGGGAGGGGTGCGAAAATCGGCGGGGTGAGGGAGGGAGGCTGTTGTGGGGCTGCGGGGGTGGGGAAGGGGAGGGCTACTGTGGGGCTACGGGGAGTGGGGGTGTAATACCCCTCATGATTGCTTTAAAGGGATTTAACATACTACTCATTCCAACAAGATGCATCTATCTTTTAGGGAGCTCATTTCCATAGTTACTCCATAGTTAAGCGTGCTTGGCTGGGAGTAGTCCAGGGATGAATGACCTTATGGGAAGTTTCTCGAGGTGCGCATGAGTGAGGACAAAATGCACCGGAAGAACTTGTGTTGGTAATTGAGGACAGTTATTGGCCTTGGACGCGCATTGGTGACAATATACTCGACCCCGTATGGGTTGGGTGTTACAAATGGTATCAGAGCAACCCTGCGACCGTGTGCTGATCGTGTGGATAATTAATCCAAGGTTAGTCGCCTAGTGGGGGAGGATTTCTAGGGCTATATCACCGGCTGCGTGTCGATTATGTGCTTAATTTCCAGGCTGGGGCGACCCACATGTCGTTGTGGCCGAATATGTGGAGTCCACAGGCGCAGCGAGGGCGTTGCTGTTCTCAAGTGAGGGTGTATGTAATACCCCTTATGATTGCTTTAAAGGGATTTAACAGACTACACATTCTAACAAGATGCATCTTTCTGTAGGAAGATTATTTCCTTAGTTACTCTACAGTTAAGTGCGCTTGGCTGGGAGTAGTCCAAGGATGGGTGACGTCCTGAGAAGTTTCTCAGGTTCACATGAGTGAGGATAAAATGCGCCGGAAGAACTTGTGTTGGTTATTGAGGACAACTGTTGGCCATGGATGCACATTGGTGACGATATACTCGACTCCGTATGGGTCGGGTGTTACAGGGGGAGGAGTGGGCCGCCGTGGGGGCCGCGGGGGGGGGGAGGGGGCATTGTGGGGCAGGGAGTGGGGGTTGGGTGGTGGTGGGTTAGGGTTAGGGTTGGGTTTGAAGTTAGGGGATAGGGTTAGGGTAGGGTTAGAAGTTAGGGTTTAGTTAGGTTAATTAGGGCTTATTAGGGTTTAATTAGGGTTAAGACTAACGGAGTTAACCGTCTTTAGTCATTAAGGGCATGTTGATGTATTACCAAGATACCGAGGGGTACATGGTGTATTTTGAAAATTGCGAGGATAACTCGTGAATAAACCGAAAACTCGAGGGTACTTGGTGAAAAAACCGTTCTTTTTTTTTGGCATGAATCATTCGCTTATGTTGTATAGACTTATAGAGGCATAAGTAGAGTTTATGTTTTAGTCTTCTATTTCCTTTATATTTTATTTTTATTCTCCCCTTTTATTATAATTAGAAAATTGATATATATCTCTTGCATTAATTTTATTAATGAGCCACAAGGGTCGTACATATTACAGATGAGGGAGGGGGGATTCTAAATCGTGACCTGTTGTACACATGCCCTCAGTCTTAACCATTAGGCCAGACCTCATTGGTTCTTTCTGTTCTCTTTTATGCTTCATGTTTCTCGAAATGGAATTACTAGAAGTTCTCATTTTGAATTTTCTACTACTAACAAAAAAAAAAAGTCCGAAACACTCTTAATTAAGAGGCTTTTGTTAGTACAAGTATCTAAGTAGTTATTTTTTTAAAAAAATTTGTTTTAAAAAAAATAGCATGTAAAATATAACTTGAAATAACAATAAATTTGAGTTTCAAGTTCGAAGAATTCCGAACCCACGTGACCCAGTTTTTGGATCCGCCACTGCATCACTGTTGTATTAAGAAATGGAGGAAGTATCTTATATTGTGGAAATCAGACTTCTTGATGTATGACCATATAGGTTCACATAATATCAATTGTAGGGCCAAACTTACTTAAGCCCATAAGTTATTAGTGGCCTCTAGCAAAGAGTCATAACTACCGATATGATCATTAAGTAAATGTCAGATTTTCGACGCTACCTTTTAACATAATACTTCCTCTGTTTTTTTTTACTTACCGCTTTTTTTCATTTTAGAATGTTGCATATTACTTGTAACATTACCTTTGATATTTTCGGTAATATACTCTATCTTTCTCTATCCTAGCACATGAGGGTCTTTTAATATCTCTCTGTATGTCTCTCTCCTCTCCTAAATTATTTTGTCTTACTTCAATGTTGCAAGTAAAAAAAATATATAGCATGCTTATAATAGTTCGTAGGACATACCTCGTACCCTGTAAATATGTATTAAACTCTCTTTTTTTTATGCTGATATCAAAATGATGCTTAAAATTACCATATATATATATATATATATATCATTTTCATCTAATTACAACACTAATATTCTATTCATTATACGGTTTAAAACAATAGTTTTATTGATACAATATCTTACTACTATAGTACTATTAACGTGTGCCCTAGACACGCAATATAGACCCTAAGGATGGTACGCTCAATTAGGCAATTATATGCCTAGGACTAGGATGCCTAATATTCCTATATATTATTACTTGATAACCTATCCAAATGAATACAGAAAAATACAACTAGCAGGATCTAGGTTAGTATATGCTTCACCTCAAGCAAATACAGGGTTAGTAACTTAGTATATGCTTTTCTATCATCATCATGCATGTAACATTGTATCTGTCTCTTTGGAGACATCTTATAAAATTGGAAATTGAGAAATGGTCCAAATTTTTAGAGGTTGAGGTGATGGAGTAGTGACATCGCTTCCCACCTCATATCCCTGAGGTCTAGGGATCAAACCTCACGGGACTCATTTGAGGATTTCCCCTTATCCCCCTCAAGTGAGTCCCCTTCATCTTACCTTATATTAAAAAAATGTAACATTGTATCTATGTATTTATTTTCCTTGGGGGTTGCTATCATAAACTCTTCCATTTTACTGTGATCTTTTAATTGATTCCTAATAGTTTGTAATGCATATCTTGAACATAAATATTTTTAATTATGTCCTAGTAACATAGTGACAGTTAATATTCTTAATATAACAATTCACATTATCCAATAATATAACAGGATTATGTCAATCAAGTAAAAAAAATGCAAAGATTACATAATACAGTATTCTATTTCTTATTGGTAAGAATCTACATAATATTATATTTTAGATGAGAGCAATAAAATAAAATGAAGGGCGTAATGGTTTGTTTCAACTTGCAAACTTTACTTGTATATAACTAGTATTTAGCAAGCATCACGTACTAATGATTGTGACTTTCAAAAAAATAAAAAATAAAAAATAAAGCCCCAAAAGCAATTAAACAATATAATAAACCTTTTCTTGCGGCTTAGACCAAGAATGCTTAACATAGTTAGTAATATATTAGAAGACAATTCGTCATTTTCCTCATTGGTGTTGTGTGGTCCATTTTAAGCTCGCTAATCAAGATATCTATTCCTAAATTAGAAATCCTAAATTAGAAAACCTAAAATAGTAACATGGTCGTCATGTCTCCTACCATTAGGCATATTAACCCCCAAGACATCTCTAATTAGATTTATAAATTTTATTAGAATAAGATGTAGTACCACATTTTTTATTATATATATATATATATATATATATATATAGCAATGTCTATTACTGCTCAAGTTTTTTTATTAATATTACTCGATTGATCTATTGATATCTTTGGAGAAATTTGGTGAGCTTCGATCATAAATCACATAAATTTGCAAATCATTATTTCGGACCATTTGGAACATAAGTAGCTGTAAATACGAAGTGACAAGTTAAGAGTTTAATTGTAAAATGAGAAAGATTCATTTAGTGCAGATTTAATCATACTAGCTAATTAATTTCAACATTAGTATATGATTATCTTCCATACGTGGTGATCTAGAATTTTGGAATTTTCACCTAATCTCTACCACATATATGCAAATTTTCAGAGCACAATATAAGATACAATAATTCAAATACATCAAATAAAGTAGAGATGCATACGTTATTCACCCTTACTCCATAAACTTATATAATCACCTATATAGCTAAAGCACGCATATAAGATATACTCCTTCCTTTTTTTTAGATGTAACATATTGACTTTGGGCACTATTCATCCAATACACTTTGACCATTAATTGTTATTTATACATAAAAAAAAATATAGTCATGTGAGATCTTGTTTGATTCGTCACGGTATACACTTTCCAAATATATTCTTTTTATAATTTTTACTTTTATACAACTAGAGATATTACGGGTCAAAGTTGTGCTTCGGTAAATGTGAAAAGTCAAATGTTACATCTAAAAAAAGGAAGGAGTATATGAGTAAATAATTTATCTCCTACATCAAATTACAAGTAGATAGTGCCTATCTATCAAATCAATACAGAAATACTATTATAAGTAGCTATATTATCTACCTAGAGGCTAGAGAGCAATCATGTCACCATCTAAGACTCATTCAATTCAAACAACACAAACCCTATTAAAAAGCTCACAAGTTCCCCTTTCTCACTTTCATTTTCCAAACTCTCCAATCTTCCTTCCTCTCCAATTTCCCTCCTCTCACACGTGTGCTAGCTCTCAACATTTGCCTAGCTAGCTTCATGAGCACCCAAGCACCACCCCCACCAACACCACTACCATCACCACCTCAAGGCCTAACCAAAGAAGAGTACACCACCCTACAACCCCTCATCCAAACCTACCACACTTTCCACCCAAACCCACCCAACACAACCTCCTCCCTGATCACCCAACGCATCGACGCCCCGGCCGATACCATCTGGCCGTATGTACGCAGTTTCGACAACCCGCAGCGGTACAAACACTTCATAAAGAGCTGCCGTATGACCTCTGGTAATGGCTCATCTGTCGGGAGTGTCCGCGAGGTTAGCGTCGTGTCCGGTCTACCCGCTTCGACTAGCACCGAACGCCTTGAGCTTCTTGACGATCAACATCGCGTCATTAGCTTCCGTGTCGTTGGCGGGCAACACCGCCTACGCAACTACAAGTCTGTCACATCCCTCAATGAGTTCTACACCAACGATGAACAAGTTTATACAATAGTGTTGGAGTCTTATATTGTTGATATTCCTGAAGGTAATTCTGCTGAAGATACTAAGATGTTTGTTGATACTGTTGTCAAGCTTAATCTACAAAAACTTGGGGTTCTTGCAATGCAAGGAAATGAATGATCTATATCCTATATATAGTATATGGCAACAAATTTTGTATTCCTTGCAAAATTATATGGTATAGCTCTCAAATTTTGGAGGCTACCATATGTCTGATAACAGTTTTTATTTGTCCCTCCTTTTTCGGTTTATCCATGTAATTTGGCATGGATATGGTGATTATTCTGGCCAATGATCTGCTAGTTTTTTTAAACCCCAGAAAAAATTATGTAGTCAGTATTGGGGTTTTTGTTTGTCCTTTTTTCTTTAAACTTTTGTATGGATTTTTGATGGTTGGATGGTTCACTCCTCCCATTTGGTAATTCCCAAAAAAAAAAAAAATCAAAAAAAGACATGAAGACTCTCTTGTTTTGCAAATATATGTCTCTCATAATCTTCTCTTTTGTCTACTAGTCCTAGTCATGTAGAAATGACAGTTGTTATATATGCACCCCCTTTTTCTAGTACAGCCTTTATGGTTAGTTTAGCCACCCTTTTTTTTGTGTTTTTCAAGGGAAGGTTAGTTTAGCAACTTTAGTAATAAGTGGGGAAATTGTATAAGGGAAGCTATTGAAATTGTATGTAAAATTACAATTGCAATTTAGATTTTCTCCCTTTTTTCCAATAGTTTTGTCAGGAACATTTAAATATAAATGTAACAAAAACAAGGATTTCTTCAATTTTACTTTTCCATTGTTGAGAAATCTAATCCCTTCTATTCATAATTTTGTTTTTCCTATTTCCTTTTGAGTCTATTTCAATTGATCATTTTTCGGCAAGGAAAAATTAATTTAATCGGTCCCAACTATAGACACCCTGACAAAAACAGTCCCAACTTCAATTTAATAATGTTCAACTCCCAACCTTGGGGATTCTTTACAAAAATGAGCCAGGTTAACTAGTAAGCGGTTAAAAAATCTATTGACTTTTTTTTTTCAAAACAAATGGAAGGGTGGCAGGGAGGGGGTTTAAAGGGAAGGGGATGGGGTGCCGGGGGAGGGGAACGAGTGTTAGAGGCGGGGGAGGGGGTGGGTCAGGGGGGGAGGGGGGTTTCAATGGACGAGAAGGGGTTTCAGGGGTGGGGGAGGGGAGGGGGTGGTTGGGCAGGGAGGGGTTTCGAGGGCACGAAAGGGGGTTTCGGGGGCGGGGGAAGGGTTTCGGGGTAGGGGAGTAGGTGGCGGTGGAGGGGTTTCTTTGGTTGATTGATGGGATGGAGCTATCGGTGGTGGGGCGCGACCGGCGAGAGTTTAGGTGGTGGTGTGCGGAGTGGGATGCGGATGGTGTGGTGAGGGGAGAGGAAGAGAAGGGGAGGCTCGAAATAGAGAAAGAAACATAGGTGGATTGGTGGGCGTGTGGCTGCTGTGCCGAGTTGGTATTGGGCGGAGAGGTGGAGGTCGACGCTTGTGGTGTGACAGAAATTCGGTTGGTGGCGGGGGCATGGGAGTAGGTTTCGGGGTAGGGGGAGGGGAGGGGGTTTCGGGGGGGGGGAAGAGGGTGGCGGGGGAGTGGTGACAATTAGGGGAAGTGAGGGAGAAGGGTAGTGGGGTGCATGGAATGGGAGGGGTTTGGCTGGCATGGGAGAGGAGGAGGGAGCAGTGAAGGAAGGAGGGAGGAAGGAGGAGGAAGAAGATAGAAAAAAAAAAAATTTGCAAAGTTGTTGGGACTACCATTGTAAAATATCCTCTAAAGTTGGGGCTGAACAATATTAAATTAAAGTTGGAACTGTTTTGTCAGGGTGCCCATAGTTGGGACTGTTCTTTTCAATTTTTACTTACTTAAAAAAAATCTCCATAACATCAAGATGATTATAACAAGATTTGACATGATAAGATACATTATCTATACATAATACTAGAAATGGTGATTTTATTTTGTATATAAAGTTTGCAAATGTTGCAACAAATAGATTAAAATTGTCACCAACGACCCAAGTTTGGGGTATCTTCCCGTATTATCACTCCAAAATTTAATTTGTATATGAATATTCTCAGAATTGGTGATACGTCTTTTTATATTGGTCCATGGTGACTTATTATCTATTCACCTATTTCACAAATTAGAGTTTATTCTTATTTTGAATCTAAATTCCAATTCTTCTCCTTCCTCTCTCATTTTCACCCATTAGGCTACCAGAACCAATTAGAGCATGTTGCATGGATTTTACAATTTTACTTGTATAATTGAGTAAATTTGAATCGATACCAATATGGACAATAATGTAACGATTTTGATCTTCTTCTTTTCTTTTATTTACTTTTTTAAAGCACCTAATTTACATTAAAGAGTATTAGGTTCTGTACTTTTGGACTGAACTGAACTGAACTGAGTTTTGTCTGAACTGAACTGAACTTAATTTGTCTGAATTGAATTGAACTGAATGAAAACTGTGAGAGGAAACTAACTGAACTGGATTTTCCTTAACTGAACTGGATTTTCCTTAACTGAACTGAATTTGTCTACTAAACTGAATTTTTATTAATTCAGTCCAAAAAAACAGAGCCTTAGTTCTATAATTTAATGAGTGGTTAGAATACTCCATATAGATTGAGAGGTTATGATTCAAGGTTTGATAAATTTTATTTGTATCTGATCTGAAAGACTAGTTATAAATCATATGATTCATATCCCAAATCATGTATAAGTAATCTCATATCCATATGCCAAAGTGAACATTCAACATGGGGGAGTTTAATAATAAAAGACACGAACTCTCTAGATAGGTTATTTTTAATCTTGTGGTCCTCACCAATAGTAATAATTCAATTGGAAGCCATTGATGATTAATAACCAGGCAAGAGTTGGCAACTTTCAACTATATACGCATCATGTCTCTAATTCTTTATACTTCCATATTTTACCAAAGAAAAATATAAAGGTAGTCTAGTTTGTGTCACCGTCTTTTAGGATCAATAAAATCACACCAATTAGGATTCAGCCCCCTGCAACTTTGAACTTCACTGCTTCAGAAACAAACTTAAAGCATGTGAAGCAATTATTTCATCAAACAAACAATTTTCTTTTCCTTCTGACGGGGAATTGGATCTATTACTTTTTTGAAAGGATGGATCTATTACTTATCCATGGTTGGTTCACTCTATTCTTTCAGGATTTGTGGGGCGGGCAAACTCTAAAGAACCGTCATATCATTATGTAATTTTATTTTTTTCTCCCTTCAAAACATGATGTAGGTCATAACTTGAGAGTGATCTTTTAAAATATTGCTCTATTATGGAGTTAAGTACAAACTTGGGTATTCAACTTCAACAAAAGTTGCAAATAAGGTATCCTAGTTGTAAAAGTTGTAAATAAGGTACTCAAGTTAACTTATGTTAACAAAATCGTTTAGGGTACTCAACTTTCATTGATTTTGCCTGCTGAAATGCACAGAAAAACGAACATCAATAAATAGGGGACTGAACTTTGCAACAGAAATTCAAGTTCATTCTTGTGAACTATTATATTTGCAACGGTAAAATTATCAGTGTATATAAGAATGAAGAACACTGAAATACTTCCTTTAGAACACCAAAAAAATATTTGACAATCCAAAAAAAGGAACTTTCTTCATCTGCATCTGTGAAATTCCTCCCTCCAAAAATTCAATTGTGAACTGCAATAAAAAAATGTCAAGAAATAGCAGCAGCTCTTCCTTAAGCGCAAAAAGGTGTTGTTACTGTGGGCATTTGGTATCCAGAACCAGGGCATGGACAAGGGACAATCCTGGAAGGAGATTCCAAGCTTGCCCTGACTATGATCCTGAACAAAACACTAGGGGTTGCAAGTTTTTCAGGTGGGTTAATGTTGAAGAACCAATAGAATGGCAGAGGGATGTGACTCTTGGTTTAATGGATGAGAACAAAAAATTAAAGAATGAACTTATGCATCTGAGGAAGAGCCTTAAAGAGGCAAATTTGGTTTCAAGGAAGAAGGAGGCTGAACGTGTGATGCTAAAGATAAAGAAAAGTGGGGGGTCTAAGTGTGGTTTATGTGTAAAGGCCATCATGATTGTTCCAATATTGTTTGTACTTCTTATTTGCTATATGGTAATGTATTAGGCTAGTATAAGATGCTACTGTAAAATTAAATCTAACCAATAAAATTAATTGACTTAAGCTTACTGTGTTCTATTTGTTTTGTTGGTTTCTTCTTCTTGCCATTGCAAGATCCTGAAGTCCTTGTGCTATTATGGTTTGTGTTAGTTGTGTGCCACTCTGAGAGTGTGACCATTCATAATCTTGGCTGAATGAGTATACACTTTGTTCACCTTCAAAGTCAGAGTAAAATGCATCAGCTCTTTGTGGGTTAACAAGTACATTGGTAGGCACAAGCTGCAATGCATTACACAGTGTACATTGTTAGACCAATTGTCAAGCAACTAAAACAACTATTAAAACGATATTAGTGATTAAACTTACATTTGCAACTCTTTGATATCCACTTGGATATGTATACACACCTACCCCTCTTTGATGCATATGTGTTGAATTGGTGGTATCAGATTCATTGTTAATGTTGGCATGAGAGTTGTTGTTGTTTTGGTTAGGCACATTCTTACAACCCTTTTTATTGTGCCCTTGGATCCCACAAGCACTACAAGTCATAATTGTGCCTGTCCTTTTTAACTTCCCTGATTTTGTGACCTCCCCAACTTGGAACCTTCTTTTGTGTTTTGGCCTGTTTTGAATCTTCTTCAATGGTGGAGCAATTATCAATGCCTCAGACTCAGGCCATTCTTGAGGTCCATTTAGAGGCTCCAATAAGAATTCATCATAAGCCTTCATATATAGGTGTCTTTCCTAAAGTAATCACTAACATATTGCTCTAGCTCATCAACCTTGTTCCAAATTGCCACCACAACATGCTTACAAGGGATGCCACTAATTTGCCAACCCTTGTAAGAGCATGTTCTCTCAGTGAGATTGACAACATACTTAGTTTGAGTGGGCCCCTCTCTAACTCCATAACAAAACCCACCATCCCAGTAAGCATTCTACCCCCTTGCAAGAATTTTGTGTTTCTCAACCCGTGTTTGTATCATAGGACATAGCAACAGCTCCTTCCTTCCTATTTCATCCCCTTTTTTTATGCAACCTTTCCATCAGTCCCTCTCTTATGTCCTCAAGCATGGTTATGATGGGTTTATGCCTACTGTTGAGGATGTAGGCATTAAATACTTCAGACATATTGTTGTCTACACTGTCACGACATGGGTGTATATAAAGCTCTGCACCACTTTTTATAGTTCCTCTTCATGAAATCATCTGCAGCAGCATTTGAGATGTGCCTCATGACTTCAATCTGTGCTTTGAAGTCATTTTTAGTGCTGCTTTTAACTATAATCCAGAATTGTTTTTTGTATTCCACGCCTCCACCAAAAACAGTCCTGAAGTTGCAATATACATGTCTTGCACACACTCTAGACTCAGCTTGTGGAAAAACATGTGTGACTGCAGCTAATAAACCCTTCTGCTGGTCAGACATGATAGTATAACCTACTCCTTCATTGCTCATCAAGTCTGTTGCCAAGAGTTCAAGGAACCAGCTCCAGCTATCTGTGCTTTCCACCTCCATAACTGCCCATGCTATTGGGAACATTTGATTGTTCCCATCCCTACCAACTGCAACAAAAAGCTGACCACCAAATGGGCCTTTCAAGAAGCAACCATCTAGTGAAATGAAGGGTCTGCATCCAGCCATAAAACCTTTCCTCAATGCTTCAAAACAAAAATAAACCCTTTCAAATACACAACCATTTAGCTGGAGCTTCACTGTTGTTCCTGTTACTTCTTAACACCTCAGCAGCATACCTTGGTAGCAAGGCATACTGCTCTTGATACTCACCAACTATCAATGATTGACCTTTCTTCCTAGCTATGTAGGCCATGAACTTGCTAACCTTGATTCCCCATTCAAGCCACATTGTCTCTAAGATGTCATGTAACTTAATGTAGGGATTAGCCTTGAATTTAGTTTCATATTTTGTGGCAATCCAGGAAGCTGTCATTTTTCTTAGTTTACATGACCTTCCACAAGTGTGTTCTGCCTGCAATGTGTTCACCATGAAATTTTTCTTCCCCCTCTCCCATGATGCCCATATCCTCCATGGACATCCTTTCTCTTTGTTAATATAGTTTGCCCCAATTCTGTTCCTATCATTCCTTGAGAAAGGAATGTCCCTACCAATCTGTATAGAATACTCAGTGACCGCCTTTTTAAAAGCATTTGCATTCTCAAATATCTGACCAACATAAAAATAAGACTGTCTCATACTCTCACCTTCTTCTAGAAGCCTGTGTTTCTTATTTTTTTTAGTACTTGGGTCAGGTGGTACTAAGTAGCCACAATCATCTTCATCTGACTCACTAGGGCTTTCTAAGTCACTCCCACCATCAAAATCATTATTCATCTCCTCAATGTTCTTTCCTTTACTCTCAACTAACCTTTTCAACATGGCAGCTCTTCATCTAGTGATTGTTGCTTCTTGGCCTCTTCCCTCACCCTTTCCCTTGCATTCATAACTTCCACATCATCCTCATCAGTTCCACTTGTATCATAGTCTATGTCTAAATTAGTCATATGTGCAGCAGATGGTTGGTTTTCAAGTGAAGTAAGTAACTGAACAAAAGAGGTTTATCTTGTGTCTAAGTCTCACTCTTGTGAAATAGGGTCACTAGGGTCAGTTTCATGCTCTGTATAAACATGTATAACCTTGTACTTCAGCAACAATACAACAAATGGATTAAAGGTATTGTTATCATACCCCAAATACCTAATTCCATTGTTGAAATCTTTCCTTGGATCCAAATAATGAAGCTTCACTATATTACTATAACCAAGGTTGTTAATTATATCCTTAGTATGTGACACACAAAAAGAGGCAGGTAACTCAGCAAACACTTTGACATGTCTTCCATTGTAAACCACACCACAATCCATGATCCATGATCCCCCATGGTGCACAACTATACAAGGACTCAACTCAATTTCTGCATAATGTACAGTCTAAACTAATAAATAACATATAAACAAAGTGGAGTGTGTAACAAAAGCAGTCATTTCATTTCATTCCATAAATGATCTTATTACATATTACTTAATGGCTTAAACACTTTATATTAACAACCAAATAGTGTTTAGCCAAACTTTCCATAAACTAGTATTGTGTCATAGCAGTGACAAACACAAAAGGAAATATAATTGTTTGTCACATTCAAACGAGCTATGACACAAACCTAAATCCAACCATCAACATAAGAATGAAGGCAACTTAACCCCAAAAAAAATGCTACCGCCTACCCACCATTTACATCAACAACAAAAAAATACAACTAACTGTCATCCTCTAATCCTCCTTGAATAGTAAAGGAAACTCATCAAAATACACCGTCATATCTTTTTCAAGTCAAGCCATGAGGTCCCTGCCATTGTTGTAGATGATATCATCAAGTGCCCAGATATTAAACCCCCCATTAGGCCCTCCTGGGTAACCAAGACATCCATACCTTGACCATATGCGCCATTTTTTGCAAGTAAGTTCAACACACATTCTAGCCTCCTACTCCAATTTGCTAAAGATATGGAAGGTGAGAATATCCATATCACTGCAGATTTCATGTGCATTCTCTAGGGCTGCCAAACCTAGTTCATCACAAAAAAAAAACAGAGTTCAGCATCATCCTAAACTAACATCATCAGCTAACAACTTAACAACTTCTAAACTAACTAAATCAACTTCACTACAAGTATTAAAAAATTAATTACAGACATTAACTTAAAAGCAAAAAAAATTAACTACAGTTTTAGCACAAAGCCCTAAATACTAAACAAGTTAAGAACACAATCTAACATAAAAAAAAACTCTTTAAATAAGTAAAATAATACAGCCACAAATAAATAAACAATGATTGTTTCACTCATTACAGGAAACATGCATATAAACAAAATAATTCGAAAGTTTTAAAAATTCAGAGGACTTACCATTTGGAGGAGAGAGGTTTGGAACATTCCTTTGAGGAGGGGACCATGGGTTGTTTTCAGCCATCATAAAGGAACAGGAGAAGAGAAATGTGTTAAAAAATTACCTTTTGAGGAAGATGACAGAAGAAGAAGTGGAGAAAGTGGCGTACTTGGGAAGAAGAAAAGTACAGGGGAAAGGGGTTAAGTAATACCAAAAGACAAAAATGGGGGATAAAAGGCGCCAAAAGGAAGAAATGATTATACAGTTCTGGAATTCGTGCGCATGGGGGAACGTGCAACTCCACCAACCCAATGTATTTTAACGGAAGTTAACAGAAGTTAACTTGGGTACCTTATTTGCAACTTTTACAACTAGGGTACCTTATTTGCAACTTTTGTTAAAGTTGAGTACCCAAGTTTGTACTTAACTCCTCTATCATGTACTACATTTTAGCCTTTAGGTATGTTGTATTCAACTTTTTTTTATTAGTATGAACTTATATGTACTCACTAGACTTTATAAGTCCTTATTAAACCTTATATGAACTTATATGTACTCATTAGAATTTATTGGTCCTTATTAAACTTTATATGAACTTATTAGACCTTATTTTGTAAGAGTATCCGACTTTATTTTTGCTTATTTTTGCTAAATTGAACTTATCTGAACTTATTAGACCTTATTAATCTTTATTAGACCTTATCTAGAACTTATTTGAATAAGGACTGAAAATAAGGTGAACCAAACAGGAATATTGGTTTCCAGAATAACAATAATTTGATACTCAATTGCTCAATTCATCTTTCTAAAAGTACAAAAAATTATTTTCACTAATTTGCAAATTGACCATTTTTTAAATTAAAGTATAAAAACAAATATCATTGTGTCGATTGTAATTGAACTTGTTTAATTAAAATGATATAAAACAAACAATTGGTCTTGTAAGAGACCGCCTACTTTCAATTTTTGATTAAACAATATCCCAAACCCAATATCAAGAAAAGAATGGACCATATATCTGAATATAGTGACTAGTTTAATCTATTTAGTGACCAGTTTCATTCAGTAATCACATTTTTTAATCCATTTAGTGACTAGTTTAATCCATTCGGTAAAATTGCCGGGTTTTTTTAATTGTTTGTTGTAGTTCGAGATTCAAAGGGAAACAACGGAGAAGAGAAGGGACGACTAAGTTGGTGCGAGATGTCTAGGGATAATATTGAGTTACCGTTAGAGTGAGATGTCTAGGAATAATATTGGGTTACCGTTAGAGTGAGATAGAATGGACATGTTAGGAGAATGTAGGCTTGAGTTTATCTAATTTTACATTAAAATTAGACGACCTATTGTAATAGTTTGTGTAAAACAAAGGGGGTGTTTGGCAATTAGAGTTTTGAAGCAAAAAGAGAGTTTTGGACCACTTTTAGAGTTTTGACTAGTCAAAAACTCTAAAAGGGGTATTTGGTAAAAGAGAGTTTTAGAGAGAGTTTTGGAATAAAAACTCTCAAAATGAAAAAGCTCCTAATAGGAGCTTTTTCTTTAGAGGATTAGGTAAAAATATGTTCAATGACTTTTTTGCCTCTAATAATAATACTACACATATATATTGAAATGTCTATAAATGTCATTTCACACAAACAAATGGCAATAAAACTTTTGAAGAATCGTTAATTGTTACCAAACACATTTATAAAAAAAAGTTGTCAAATCAACAGTCAAATCTGCTGAACAAAAAGTTAAAACTCTAACAACAAACTCTAAACTCTAACAGCTAAACTCTAAACTCTAAACTCTATTTGCCAAATAGGGCCAAAAGCTATCAACATGAGTTATTTGCCACTATTTTAGAGCTTTCTTCAAATTTATGGGCCCTCGTACTCATTGGGACTAACAATAAGTCCCAACCTCCTCTTGGAGAAAAAGTCTCTTGTTATACAAATCTATTTGGAGTTGTAAAAATGTCGCCACAAAATCCAAGTTTGGTGTGTCTTTCCATCTTAATCCCAAATTCTATTTATAATCTCAAGTTTGTTAATATCCTTACCATATTGGTCCCGATTGAAATTTCATCACTTTCACAAGTAAAAAAAAACTCGGTAATTCATGAGTGATTAGCTTAATTTCTCATATATCAATTCATCCATCAACTAGTGATATTGGCAGGAAATGGGTTTGGAGAGGTAAGCTAGAAGATGGAATCGCATGTAAGCCTTAGAGAATGTTTGGTTTCTAAAATGTGGCTTTTTCCGTTTTTGTTTGGTTAGTTCGTAAAGAGTGGAAATGGTTTTTGGAAAAATGAAAAACATTTTCTTTCTAAAACCATCCTCTCCCCTCCGTTTTCATATTTTCTCTCTAACTTTTTTCGGGAAATCAAATAATAGAAAATTAATTTTAATTATATTGCATTTTAACTTGGAAAATATTTCTCGTGAAACATTATTTTCCGTTTAATATATTTTCCATGCAAACAAACAAAACTATGGGAAAGCTTATTTAAAACCTTCCTACATTTTGTCAAATCATTACGAAATCCAAACATATTCTCTCTGTACTTACATTTTTCACACCTAAAACTCGAATATACAATTAACAATAACCATGTTGTCATGCATTAAGTAATTCTGGGTTAATTTCCAATGTAGCGTTTGTAATATGGACTTGAAAAGTTTGGAAGTGGACAAGTGGTACGGTTGTAGTCTTGTAGAATTGGTAAAGCAGCCTTGTATAGTTGTACATATGTCAACCATATTTTATCCTTCTTTGCTGTATATTCAAATGTCAACCTTTCAACAAAAAGGAAGCCAGCAGCAAAGGTGATATCAGATATATATGTGCATGTAAAAGTCTTGGAGACTTGTGAGCTACCCTTGAGAAACATGTGAGCAAAATTATTTTCTCTTTGATGCATCGAAAATAATTTACACTGTGAATGTCAACCGATATTATTGTGGAGTATATCTTTCCAACATTATATGAGTGTACCTTGAAAGGACAAAGTGATAATCGTTTTTGTTATTTTCCTCCCTTGTCAAATTGGTCTTTCCTATCTGCCTTTCTTTCTTATTTTCGTATTCATGATATCATTGATTATATTGAACTATGAAATACAGCAAATTGAGACTATGATAGGACCACATATAGAAACTCGAAAATTAGATCAACTGCGGTTTAACTTGCAGGGTATGGATCTTCAGTCTTAGAGATTCTATGAATAATATTCAATATATTAAATGGTTATTTACTAACATCGTATACATAGTAGAATACTATTTCCTCTAAGGGTTTGTTTTCTTCGGCATAAAACAACCGAATCGAAACCGAACCGAATTGAATTGAACCGAACTTAATCGAACCGAACGCGGACCGAATTAAATTATAACTAATTAATAGTAATGATTATCATTTAGGAACTGAACTGAACTAAACTGAACTGAATTGAACTGAACTGAACTGAACTGAAAATAAGCTGGGGAGAACAGGCCATAATTGCATTTTATTGACTTAGGCAATCTTTAGATTGAAAAGGGCGTAGGTTGATGAGTCGTATTTTTATATAGGTTTTAGTTGCATTTAGGTTGCATTCTAGGAGCATTTAGGTTCATTATAGTTCATAATTGCATACTATTACTTAATCTGTGAAATATTACTCCTCTTGTGCGTTTTTGGTATTATTTGATGACTTTCAATTATTGAGAACATAATTGGAGTATTATTGGACAAGCTTGAGTACTTAGGAGCAATTGGAAGCAAGCTACATTGATAAGGATCATTTTGGATGTATTTGAGTGCAAACTGAAACTAAATTGGAGTTGGAATTCATTGAAAGAATTGTGGAAATCGAGTCATGTTCATTATTTTATCCATAACTTTTGATTCGATGCTGATATTGGGTTGATTCTAGCGGCATTAGAAATTAGGCTTGAAGAGCTTTCCAACGATAGGTTGCACGGCTCAAGGCGAGTTGTATTTTGAGAGATATGGGCTTCACAAGTTGGCCCAGTCTGCCAGAAACTTATTACGCGCACGCGATTTTGATAATTTCGGCCATTTAATGATTTATTTGGTTTCCTTATCTTGTAATTTGGTTTCCTACTAGTATTAGGAGTTATAACTATATATTAGAGGTTTTCTAATTAGACCAGGACATCTATTACTCACTTTTCAATATCACGTTATTTTGTTTCTCTAGTTTTCTCTCTAGTTTTATGCCCTAGTTTGTTTTCTATTGCTACTTTGGAGATTCAAGATTCAAGCTTTCATATTCATCTTCAATTCAATAAATTTTATTCTCTTCTCTTTATTATATTTTAATTATATTTTCTATTATATTTATTACTTTTGTTGCCATGATCAGTGAAAAGTCCTTTTATCTAGGATTGAGTTGAGCCCTTGTATGGATTGATCATGTAAATTCTTCTCTAATTCCCATGTTATTGAATTGTATGTTTAGGGTTTGATAAGATTGTTTTTATTGTCAATTTTGCATCTTAATTTAGCCCTAGTTTTATATTATCAACGAAAGTTGGAGTTGAGATTAGGAATATTTATTTGATGCTAAAATTGTTATTTTATTAATTGAGTTCATCAACGGAAGTTGGGTCTTAATTTAGATAATCTTGTCATTGATTTGAATTCTTCCATGAAAATAGGTGAGAACTAGAATTGGGAATTATTTGACATTGGTTCTTAATGCTTTTAATTATGTGTGTAAGCCATGAAAATAAGAGACATGCATGTTAGTTAGGCCTTTTGCTGTCACGAAAGTGAGTTCTATGTATTGAGTAATGATCGAGTATTTAGTTTCGGTTCGCAGCTGTGCTTTATTACTGAGTCATAAGGGAATGTCAATCTCGCCTAAGCTATAATTGAATAACTGGGATGTGAGTTATATTTTGATCAATTCATATTAGTGGTGATGCTTAATCTTAGTGTTTTAATTATCATATTCATTGAGTTTGTCATATTCTGTCATTAGTTTAGCTATTAGTTTATAGATTCTCTTGACATTTGGATTGTGTAGCTATTTTATAGTCTAAAATCAACTAGTGTTTAATCTTGCACCTCCCTGAGTTCGACCCGTATGTGCTACGACACCGTTCACTTGCGGTATTAAAATAAAACCCTAACAAGTTTTTGGCGCCGTTGCCGGGGAGGCTACGGATTAGAATTAGTTTGGTTATAGATTTAGTAGACTACATTATTGTCTATGTTTTTATTTTCTTTTGTAAATTTTTTTTTTTACTTTTTGTAAATCTCTTCTTTTTCACTATTCATGGAGTCATATTATCACTATAATAGGGACAATTCTATTGATAGGGCCAATGGTTATAATTCTTTGGATTCTCATGTTTCTTATTTTGATACATCGTGTCAATATACTTCCAATTTTTGCATGAGTTCTAATCAATTACCTGATATGTGTTGTGATCCCCATATACATGCTAGAAATTCTAGAGCAATTTTCTATTTTCCTCAATATGAGAATGAATTGTTTTGGAAATACTATCGTAGACTTGGAGACTTTATTGGTCCTAATCACGGATATGAACAATGGGATATGTGCCGAGTGATTTATGAGGGTTTAAATGAAGAAAGTAGAGCGGTGTTTGAGTGTATGTCTAATGGACAATTTCTATCCCAATCACCTGATTATTGTTGGGATCTAATCGAGTGGTTGGCTAAGAATAATTATGAGTGGGATATGTCATTATGTGCTAGACCAGTCTAGGAAAATTCCTCCATTCCTTCACCTCAAAGCTACATTACAACACCTCCATATAGTTCTAATTGTCACTCTACTTTTCATGATATTTCTTTATGTGATGTGACATTAGTAAATGATTTTGACCCCTCTTCCCTATATGATTGTCAATCTGCTCGGAGTTATAGTTTCCACCCATATATTTATGATGATGATGATGAGGGTTGGAAAGAACTTGAAAATTACGGGGATGATTATCAAACTACTGGGAAGATTGATGTGAAGGATGTTTTGAGTGAGGAACAACCCTTGGTTGAAAATTCTTCATTGAAGAAGTCTATAGATGAGAGTGAAGTTATTCATGAGTCTTTGTCGGTTCCCCCAACTGTTTTTGAGTCTCATGTTCCTTTCTCTCGAAAACTTGACCTTATTCCTTCTTCCCCTATATTATACCCCCATCGTTCTCTATTTCTCCCAATATAAATGACTCTTATGACCATATAATTGACATGCAGTTAGTGTTTTTCTCTCCTTTTGAGTCTTGTAAAACGACAAATGATTTTTCTTTTTCTTACTCTTGTAAAAATCACTTTTCCTTTGATTTTTCTTTTTCTAGGTTTAATAGATTTTTAGGACTAGTGTATTCCCTCTTTCCTTTTCACTCTTATATAACATGCTTTGAGATGTTTGCAGGGACATATGATAAGCTTCTTTGAGCATTGAAGTGTTCTACATTAGTCTACTGATTTTACATGGTCATGCGGGACCTTTATAAATTTGCGGTTTTCGGGTGGCAACCCGAGTCTACACCCAATTTTTTTCATTTTCTTTGATTTTTCCTTTTTGTGTGATTTTAATTTCATTGATGTCTTTGTGTTTTGTTTTTGGTGTGTTTGTAGGTTCATAGCAAAGAGGCTGGAAGACGATCTTCAAAAAGACAAGTCGCGACACAATGCCCCAGCTCGCGGACACATGCCGAGAGCATACCGCGACTCTCGGCCAATACCGCGGCTCGCGGCAAATACCGCGACTCGCGGCATGAAACGCGACCCGCGTTTTTTGAGATCAAAATATTTACACATCATCGTCATCATCACTGCTCCTTTCACTCCTAATATCATCTAGCCTCCATCCTGCAACAACCAAGCGCACCACCACCATCACATCACCTGCCTCCACATTACACTGCTTCACACCGGACTGCGAACCCACAACACCACCGTTTCACCGCCCTCCCTGCCGCGCACCAACAACCACCCCTCCCCTGTTTCCTCTCCTCATTTTTCTCCTCCCCTCCAGCTCTTTTCACTCCAACCAGCGCACACACCACTCACCAGCGTCGCTTCCGACCACCCACAACAGCCCCGCACCCACAGCACCACCAATCTCTCCTCTCTCACCCCACTTCCCATCTCCTCTCTCCCCAATCCCCTCCTGTCTTCGGTCTTCCCGTCGAGTCTGCCTCCACACTGCACTGCGCGCCACCCTCTCCAGTTCAGCACCACCACCACCGGACTTCACACCGGCACCTTCGGAATCCCCGCCTCCTGTTTCACGCACTTTTCCCCTCTGTTCTGTTCTTTCTTCTGTCTTCTTTCGTTCTCCTTTTTCTTTTATTTCTCCTTTTTTTTAATTTCTTCTTTTTCTTTTCTTTTTGTTTTTGTTTTAATCTGATTTCCTAACTCTCTTTTCTTTTCTTTTTCTTTTCTCTTTTTTTTTCCTTTTTCTTTTTCTTTTTACTTCTTCTCTTCAATACCTAATTTCTTTTCTTTTCCCCCTTTTTCTAATTGATAGTTATTGCAGGATTCGCGCAAGTCGGCTACAAATTGTTTCAAGTTGGTTTTCAAGAAGCATTGCGATATAAATTTTGAGCTTATTCGACTCTTTTTCCCATTAAATTGGGTAGTAAGCCTTTTTATTATATCTCTTCGATGCTCTTGATGTTCCTTTCAATTTTTGCTTGGATTTTTGTTTGTGTGGCTATACTTTTTGGATTTTTATGCAACCTTGATTTCATTCTTTCATTGTTGGGAATTGCGTGTGGCAATATTGGTGGTTTGGTGTGTTTGTGGGACTGTTCGACGATTTGGTGATCAGTGCAGTTTGATTATTGCGTTCCTTCTCTAATCTCATTTCTTGCAGTGAGGACACTGCAAAAATTTTTAGCTTGGGGGAGGGATATTCTATCATTTATTGCTTTCTAGTATAGATTTTACTGCTTTCTTAGGTTGTTGCACGGTTTGTACCGCTCAATAGGAGTGGGACTTTACGTGTAACGGAAAAAAATTGTACTGTATTCTTAGTTTCATTATCATATTGGTTTTCATCTCATGTAGTTGCATCTATGGGACTCTTGCTAGCACTATTTGAGAACCTAGTTGATATCTTAACTACAGTCTTAAGCGTGATTCATCTAGTTCATGATTTTTCATAGCATGATTGTATCGTGATTGGTTGCTTGTGGTAAGATTGGTTGATCTCTCTCTAGCTTGATTAAACCTTACTGTTTAGACATCTTAACCCAAGTGAGCTTTTGTGCCTATAAATTGACGTATCTATGTCAGTTTTGTTCTTTCATGTGTGATTAGCTCCTCATTTGATGCATGGATCTTGATTTTGACTTGGTACTCTTTGACACTTGACTTTATAAGCATTTCGATATGATTGAGGCGTTCTTTTCAGTGTTATGAACTTCCAGATATATTTTCTTTTTATATATATTATCCTTTCTCTAGCCCCGCTGAGCCTTTCCTGACTTTGTTATGAATTAATACCTACATTACAACCCTTAAGCCTTTTATGATTTCTCTACCCAGGCCTTGCTAAGTGGAGTAGCATTAAAATTTATGTTCTGAGCTTGTATTTGTGGTTCGGCGGTATTTATTAGAAGAAAATTTGTTGAAAGAAAGTTACTTGAAATAGTGTGAAAGTGCAAAATGAAAAGAATGGTGAAAAAGTTGTGAAAAATAATTCTGAAAAAATGAAAAAAAAAGGATTGAATAAAAGGTGAATGAAATTGGTTGGAGTTGGTAAAGATGGGTACTATGTTGATTTAATGGTAATGTGTTGTTGAACTTCTAGTAGAAGTTTTTGTGACATTTGCATCTAATGGCCATAGATGTTAAAGTGTTGTCTTCTCCACTAGTTGGCTTTTAACACCACATTTCCAAATATATTTCCTACCCATAACCTCAGCCCCATTACAACCCTTGAAAGTCCTCATGATCTTTTTGCGTTATAATTTCGAGTGGAAAATGAGTCGATAGTCAAAGTTAAAGAGTAAATGCTTCATTTGAGTCGACATGGTTTAGGTTGAGTGACATTGATTATGCCATAAACACATGAGAGAGTATGAGTGCACATGACTAAAGTGATGTCTCTCAGGTTTGGTTAAGTCTAGTTTGGGGGAGATGGTAAGTGGTATGCTAGGAGAGTTGATTGCATTACATGACGTGCTATGCGGCCTTGCTTGAGAATGTTTCGATGCTTGGTTCGTGTAGTAATTGTATCTCTCGTGTTCTCAATTATGTGCTTGGCCCTATCGTAGTCCCATATTGTAGGTTGTCTTTCTTTCCCAATGTCTATGTCTATGTCTAATTGCTTGAGGACAAGCAATGGTTTAGCTTGGGGGAGTTTGATGAGTCGTATTTTTATATAGGTTTTAGTTGCATTTAGGTTGCATTCTAGGAGCATTTAGGTTCATTATAGTTCATAATTGCAAACTATTACTTAATCTGCGAAATATTCCTCCACTTGTGCGTTTTTGGTATTATTTGATGACTTTCAGGTATTGAGAACATAATTGGAGTATTATTGGACAAGCTTGAGTACTTAGGAGCAATTGGAAGTAAGCTACATTGATAAGGATCATTTTGGATGTATTTGAGTGCAAATTGGAACTAAATTGGAGTTGGAATTCATTGAAAGAATTGTGGAAATCGAGTCATGTTCATTATTTTATCCATAACTTTTGACTCGATGCTGATATTGGGTTGATTCTAGCGGCATTAGAAATTAGGCTTGAAGAGCTTTCCAACGATAGGTTGCACGGCCCAAGGCGAGTTGTATTTTGAGAGATATGGGTTTCGTAAGTTGGCCCAGTCTGCCAGGAACTTATTACGCGCACGCGATTTTGATAATTTCGGCCATTTAATGATTTATTTGGTTTCCTTATCTTGTAATTTGGTTTCCTACTAGTATTAGGAGTTATAACTATATATTAGAGGTTTTCTAATAAGACCAGGACATCTATTACTCACTTTTCAATATCACGTTATTTTGTTTCTCTAGTTTTCTCTCTAGTTTTATGCCCTAGTTTGTTTTCTATTGCTACTTTGGAGATTCAAGATTCAAGCTTTCATATTCATCTTCAATTCAATAAATTTTATTCTCTTCTCTTTATTATATTTTAATTATATTTTCTATTATATTTATTACTTTTGTTGCCATGATCAGTGAAAAGTCTTTTTATCTAGGATTGAGCTGAGCCCTTGTATGGATTGATCATGTAAATTCTTCTCTAATTCTCATGTTATTGAATTGTATGTTTAGGGTTTGATAAGATTGTTTTTATTGTCAATTTTGCATCTTAATTTAGCCCTAGTTTTATATTATCAACGAAAGTTGGAGTTGAGATTAGGAATATTTATTTGATGCTAAAATTGTTATTTTATTAATTGAGTTCATCAACGGAAGTTGGGTCTTAATTTAGATAATCTTGTCATTGATTTGAATTCTCCCATGAAAATAGGTGAGAACTAGAATTGGGAATTATTTGACATTGGTTCTTAATGCTTTTAATTATGTGTGTAAGCCATGAAAATAAGAGACATGCATGTTAGTTAGGCCTTTTGCTGTCACGAAAGTGAGTTCTATGTATTGAGTAATGATCGAGTATTTAGTTTCGGTTCGCAGCTGTGCTTTATTACTGAGTCATAAGGGAATGTCAATCTCGCCTAAGCTATAATTGAATAACTGGGATGTGAGTTATATTTTGATCAATTCATATTAGTGGTGATGCTTAATCTTAGTGTTTTAATTATCATATTCATTGAGTTTGTCATATTCTGTCATTAGTTTAGCTATTAGTTTATAGATTCTCTTGACATTTGGATTGTGTAGCTATTTCATAGTCTAAAATCAACTAGTGTTTAATCTTGCACCTCCCTGAGTTCGACCCGTATGTGCTACGACACCGTTCACTTGCGGTATTAAAATAAAACCCTAACATTGATATCTGTACATAGTCATATGACCAAAATCAAACGTTTTTTTAGATGCCAGCTAGCTTATTAGATTGATATGTAATCTCATTTGCGTAGTCTTTGAGTCTCTTTGAACTCCAGAAAAATAAAGTAAAGTTATCAAAAGAGACAATTGATAGGCGTGTCGCGCACCTAACAAAGATAATTCCTAACTAACCTCCTAACTATGTAGCAGGGCAAGTCAAGGTCGAATCCACAGAGACAAACAATATTAAACACTAGGTATCTTGACTCAATTTAACTAAACAAGTGACAAACAATGGTGGAAAAGATATTGAACTAATACTAACACTAAACTATGATAACTACTAATAGCACACGAGGTAGAATCAATTAATAAAGGCATCTAGAATTAAGTATCCCCACTAGCACGAGTAATACATGAATAGTTCCCATCCCAAATAACATAATCAATCATCCAAAAGGAGTAATGCACCCTTAAAATACCAAAGATCTCTCCCGAGTACCTATGGTTACCCTAAACAAGCAATCATACCTATTCCCATGGAATCATGCAAGAAAGAGACATTAAACATGGCATCACAAATAAATTCCTAGTAATCCTATCTACTTATTCCTATAGAGATATTCATACTCTTGATTGAATCAACAAATCCATCTAGATTCAATTCCCATTGAAAACAAGACATAAGGAATCAATTCAAAATCACCTATCCCTAGTATGATAATGAAAATAAGCACAATTCAATCGAACAAGAATAATTAATCACATCAAATTGGAATTATGGGAGGGATTCATGCATTAATCATTGCTAGGGTTCAACTTAACCCTAGATTATAAAACTACTCACTCATAATTGAAATAACAAAGCAATTGATAATTAAATTGAAAGACATAATAATAATAAGGAAAAGAGGAAAAGTAGAAAAACTTAATCTTTACTTCAATGGATCAAACTTGTAGAATTCAAGGTTTCAATAATGGAGTTTCCTCTCCAAAGATCTCTAAAAAGTAATACCCTCTTTTCTCCTCCTTTTCTAAAAACTCTCAAAAGTATCTTTAATAAAACCTAAAAATCGTTTACAAAAACTAAAAAAGGAAACAATTAAAATCGCGGAAATCGGGTGAAGAACAGCTTGCACGGGCAAGCAGAAAAGCGCACGGGCGTGCGCCTTAGTGCACGGGCAAGCGAGAAGTTGCTTGGGCGTGCACGCGAGACAAAACATTTTGTTGGTTGCATTCACAGATCTGCACGGCCAAGCGATAGGTTGCTTGGGCGTGCGCCTAGGTGCACGGGCAAGCGGAATCTTGCTTGGGCGTGCACGTGAGACAGAATGATTTCTCCTTTCTTCCAGTAGATTTACACGGGCAAGCAGCTATATGCTTGGGCGTGCGCCATAGTGCATGGGCAAGCGAAATCTTGCGTGGTCCCGCAAAGATAACATTCTTCAATATCATCATTCCTTCAACCCCAAAGCACTCAAACTCATCTTCTCGTATCCGAGGACCACCAATTAGACCATCTACGAACCATCTTAGCTTCTCTTAGTCACAATCGGCCTCAAGAACCTGAAAATCACATAAAAGAGCCGAAAGTATCTCGAAATAACACAATGGTTCAAAAGAATGCTCAAATCATGCAATTAGACCTAAGATGCACTAAAAACTACATGAAAATGAGACTTAAGACCTACTTAAATGCAACTAAAAACCGACTTATCAAACTCCCCCAAGCTAAACTATTGCTTGTCCTCGAGCAATCCAAACTAAAAAATCAAGGAAGGAGTTCAATAGCCGCCTCAAGCAAAGGATTCATGTCAATTTTCAAAACCAATTCAAACATATTTCAAAGTTATCATGGTAGAAAACAATCAAACCTCATAGTATAACACAAGGAAAAGCAACCATCTTACCACAAGTTCTCCCCTAAGCTTGACTCAATCATGAATATAGTAGCCCTCACTTTAGTCGTGCACAATATCTCTCATGTGTATAAAAAGGGTCAGATGATCGCTCAAGATTCCATTCCATTGACTATATCCTACCATAAGCTTGCATATCTTCTCACTCTCCACCGCTACGGGACTACGTTACATGCAAAGAATCATGAGGACTTCATATGGGTTGTAACGAAGGCTTAAGGTATGGGTATGGAAAGTTTTTTGGAAAGTGGTGCTCAAAGGGGAAAGTGAAGCTTTTCAAACACCTTTGACAACAATTACCAAACTCCAATCACAAACATTCCAATTGCACTTCATATATTTTTTTCATTAGCTGAACCATAACTCCTCAAATAGAAACTCCAATTTTCTTTTATTGTATACTAAAGACATAAAACACAATCTTTTTTTTTTTTCATTTTGCTTTTTTTTTCGAAGGATTTAACCAAAATCATCTATAGAGGAAATTAATAGGAGTATTAAAAGTAACTCTGAGGAAATGAACTCAACACAGATCATGAGTTCTAACTAAGCATTATATCACATCAAACACCACAACAAATCTTTAATATCACAACTTAACTACCATCAACATAGCTTCACAATCCCCTAGGTAGGACAAGGTAAAGGGTTAGAGATGTAGCTAACAAAAGAATCAGGCTAGGCTCACAAGGGTGACAAATAGGAGTAATCGATGTAGGTGGCATTTGGCTATGTAGCTCAGAAATCAACAATTGCCTCAATCATATTCAATGCATAAACAAGTCAATGCGGTTTCAAGGAGTATCAATGCAAGTTCTAGAGAATAGTCGTCAAGGAAGAGCATCACACACAAAAGAAAGAAGACTGAAAAGATGTCAGTCTATAAGGCATAAGAACATCCTCACTAGATTGTAGCTACCAACATTGATCTAATCGCACATAGGAGAGACCAATCTTACCACAAACCAATCAATTCCTTGTTAACTATGAGATTCTCAAAAACTTTTTTTTTTCTATTTTCACAAGCACATGCATAGATCTTTGCTATCATTGGGGGACTACTCCTAAATGCAACCTAAATGCAAAAACTACTACGCAAATGATATGCAAGATGCATCCTAAAAATGAAACTATATGCAAAAACGGGAAATAAGGAATGCCTAAATGATGATTAATATGTACACATGGTGTGATATATATCCCTCCCCCCAAGCTAAATGGCACAATGTCCGCAATGTGCAATAAAAAGCATGCAAAGAGAAGGGATAAAGGAAACTCAAGGATCAGGAGGAGCATCATGCATGGGATGATCGCTGGAGCGGCCCGGTGTCCATCCTTGCGATATGTGCCAGGCGCGAAGATCGCGTAACAATTGGGGAACATCACCAAAGGTGGACTGGAAAGCCTGGTACTGAGAGGTCATCACATCCACAGAACGCTGCATAGCGGCAACAGAATCGGTGTGAGACTGATGGAGCAGTTGAACCTCTGTACGAAGGCTCCCAATATCTCCTCGGAGCGCATCAAGGTGGTCAACATAAGGGGGTACTGGAGGCTCGTCAGCCTGAGTAGACGACCCTGGAGCATGGCTTGGCTCGCCGCTCGGTTCCTCAACAGGAACCCAAGGAAAGTCAGGAGCAAAGAGCCAGTTCTGCGGGTCGTAGATGACGGTGCGCTCCGGGTTTGGAAGGTAAGCATAGGGACGTTGCCCAACCTTCCAAACATACCCCTCTGCAGTAACCTCATTGGCTATCCAACCCATGGTCTGGAAAGCCTTCAAATCAAGTCTCGTGCTGCCGGGTATGACCTGCTGACCTGTCAAATCAACACCAAAGGAAAGAGCAATCACATAAATCATACCACCTATAGCAATTTCACCCCGAGACTTGGCAACCTCATCAAAATGATCCATGAGCCAAACAGCGGGGTTCAAGAAACTAGCTCCATCTACAAGACACCACAAAATAAAAAGCTCACGAGAGGTGACAACCCCGGCACTATCTCCCCTAGCAAAAAGAGTCAAAGAAAGAAAGCGATGGGTTGTGCGGAGGCCGGGGCTAACAATCCTAGAAGCCTTAGCACGCTGGGGATAATAGACAGCTTGACCCGTGATCAAGTTCCAAAATGTATTATCATCAAAGCGCTCAGGTCGATTAGAATGGGGGCCATATGAACCCTCGGTAGGCCAACCAAAAATGGCATTTAACTGGTTTTTGTTCAATTGCCTAGACTCGTTCATGAGCTGAAAGGAGATGGAACGAGGGTTCTTAGTGGTAGAACGAACGACCTCTAAGGTAGAGAGAAATTCCAATGTAATGCGCTTGTAAGAGAGGGCATGCATGTTGAGGAATTGTTGCCAACCTACAGAGTAGAACAATTGTTGGAGGTCGCCATCTATGCCTAGTTCAATGGCTATATCAGGATCATAGAAGCGAGTGGCGCGAAGGCGACGACCACTGAGGACACGAAAGCGCTCTAGGTGAGCCGCACAAGTGAATTGAATGCCTAGGGTGTCCAAAGGAGGTGGTTCAATGGCGGGTGGAGGAGGTGGATTGGAGGGCACATTGGGGGAGGTGGTACTGGTGTTTCTGAGATGGGAAGAGGAAGTGCGTCGGGCCGGGTTCGCTCGAGAAGATGGTCTAGGAGGCATGATGATCACAACAAGGTAGACACAACCAACAAATTCACAACACAATTTCCAACCAAAGAATGCCTACGAACTTTCTCAATGCAAATAGTTCAATATCAAGAATAACAATAGCACCAAGAATTCAACTCCACAAGTAATCAATGCCCCACTAAAACTTCAAAAATTTCATGCACTAGCCAACACAAAAATGTTCAATATTGAGCAAGAAGACAAGAAAGTACATCCAACAAGCAAGTATGCAACCCACAAATCAATGTCAAGCAAATAGTGCAATGAATTTCAAATAGAAAAATCAAAAACACTATAAGATGGAAAATAGAGTGGAAAGAGTATACCAAACTTGAGGTGGGTGTCTAATACCCGCAATTGATCCGTTCTTCAATTCCAAAAGGATTAGAGATGCTTCCTTGCTACCCAAATTGCTTCAATTTCGAACCACAAACAAATCCCCAAATTGATTTCAAAGTTAGGGTTTTCAGAATTTTGTTTTTTTTTTGAATGAGAGAAGGGAGAAAGAAGGATGGAAAGAGGAGAAGAGGACGCGTGACGGTCGCCGGTGGGGCGGCGCGTTTTCGCCGGTGGTGGGCCGGAAAATGGGGGGCGGCGAGGATTGGTGGTTGTGGTAGGGTGAGAGAGGATGAGAGAGATGAAGGAGGAGGTTCGAAAAGGTTGAAAAGGGAGGAGAGAGAAAAACCGGTGAAAAGGGTTTAATGAAGTAGCGCCGGAGTCGCACGGGCGTGCAACAATCCGCTCGGGCGTGCGTCCGTCATTTTGGGCGTGCGCAAGTTCGCTCGGGCGTGCAACTCTGCAGAATTTCTCCTCCAAACTCTCCGCCTCGACCGCACGGTCGAGCAGGATTTCGCTCGGGCGTGCGGTATGCCTCTTGGGCGTGCCATTTCTCGCTCGGGCGTGCAGATCTGCAGAATTCGGCCTCCAACGTTCTGCCTCGACCGCACGGTCGAGCAGGATTTCGCTCGGGCGTGCGGTATGCCTCTTGGGCGTGCCATTTCTCGCTCGGGCGTGCAGATCTGCAGAATTCGGCCTCCAACGTTCTGCCTCGACCGCACGGTCGAGCAAGAGTGTGCTCGGGCGTGCGACCTGCAGTCAAACGCCAAAGAACACGAATTTTTTTTTTTTTTTTTTTTTTTTTTTTGTTTTTTTTTTTTTTTTTTGTTAGATTAAACTAGAGGATTGGCAAATAAAACTATAAAAGAAATTAAATAAATCAATAAAAATCTAAGAAAGAAAAAGAAAAAATAAGAGAAAAGGATAGAAAATTGGGTTGCCTCCCAATAAGCGCTAGTTTTTAAGGTCATTAGCTCGACCTCCTCATTGATCAATCACATGCAGGAATAGAGAGTATGATGTCAACTCTCTCAGCAATGGGATCTCCAGCTCGGTAGTGCTTCAATCTGTGGCCATTCACCTTAAAAGTTCCATCTTGGCGGTTCCATAATTCCACCGAACCATAAGGAAAAACCTTACAAACCTTGAATGGACCCGACCACCGCGAACGGAGTTTACCAGGAAATAGCTTCAGACGGGAATTAAAAAGAAGAACTAAATCTCCTTCCTTGAACTCTTTTCGCACAATACCTTTGTCATGCCATCTCTTGGTTTTCTCCTTGTACAACTTTGAACTCTCATAAGCATCAAGCCGAATTTCATCAAGCTCATTAAGTTGAAGAAGTCTCTGCTCACCCGCCGTTTGAGAATCGAAATTGAGGCTCTTAATAGCCCAAAATGCACGATGCTCTAATTCAACAGGAAGATGACATGCTTTCCCATAAACAAGGCGATAAGGGGTGGTACCTATAGGAGTTTTGAATGCCGTTCTATAAGCCCATAGTGCATCATCAAGTTTTGCTGCCCAATCCTTCCTCGTTCTCGCAACCGTCTTTTCTAAGATGGTTTTGATCTCGCGATTAGAAATCTCCACTTGACCACTAGTTTGTGGATGATATGAAAGACCCACTCTATGGTGCACACCATATTTCTTGAGCATAGCTTCAAACTTGTTCTCCTAAAAGTGCTTGCCTCCATCACTAATCAAAACCCGTGGAATGCCAAATCTTGGAAAAAATAGTTTTCTTGAAGAATCTACTAACCACACGAGCATCATTAGTAGGAGAAGCAAGAGCCTCCACCCATTTGGAGACATAATCCACAGCAACCAAAATGTACTTGTTCCCATAAGAAGAAGGGAACGGTCCCATGAAATCCACACCCCACACATCGAATAACTCAACCTCAAGGATGGTGTTGAGAGGCATCTCATTCCGACGGGAAAGATTTCCCGTCCTTTGACAACGATCACAAGAATGTACATAATGATGAACATCCTTAAACAAAGTAGGCCAATAGAAACCACATTGAAGAATTTTCGCTGCAGTTTTGTTAGTACTAGCATGGCCTCCACAAGGTAAATCATGACAATGAGATATAATAGGTGATACCTCATTTCCAGGAATACACCTTCTAATCACCCCATCTGCACAAGACTTATAAAGAAAGGGATCATCCCAAAAATATCTCCTCACCTCCTTAAAGAATTTCTTCTTTTGTTGTGATGAGTAGCCATGAGGAATATTGTCACTAGCCAAATAGTTGGCTATATCAGCAAACCATGGGATCTCCGTAGTGGCTAGAGATAGGAGTTGCTCATCAGGAAATGTATCAGCAATTGGAAGATCCTCATCACCTTCAATATCAAGGACAAGTCGAGAAAGGTGATCAGCAACAACATTTTCGGCTCCTTTCTTGTCCCGAATCTCCAAGTCAAATTCTTGTAGCAACAAGATCCACCGAATCAAGCGGGGCTTAGCATCTTTCTTGCTCATCAAATACCTTAATGCCGCATGATCAGTGTGAATTATCACCTTCGACCCTACCAGATAAGATCGAAACTTCTCCATTGCATACACCACTGCTAATAATTCCTTCTCAGTTGTGGCATAGTTCATCTGGGCTGGATTAAGAGTCTTGCTTGTATAGTAGATGGCATGAAGCTTGCCATCTTTCCTCTGACCCAGTACTGCCCCCACTGCATAGTCACTAGCATCGCACATAATCTCAAAAGGGAGATTCCAGTCAGGCGATTGAATTATAGGGGCAGAAATAAGAGCTTTCTTTAACCTGTGAAAAGCCTCAGTACAAGCATCAGTAAACACAAAAGGGACATCTTTGCCTAAAAGTTCAGTTAGAGGTCGAGCAATTTTAGAAAAACCCTTTATAAAACGGCGGTAAAATCCCGCATGACCAAGAAAACTCCTTACTCCTTTGACAGAGTTAGGAGGTGGTAGACGCTCAATGACCTCTATCTTTGCTTTGTCGACTTCGATGCCCCGATGAGAAACAACATGACCCAAAACAACTCCTTGTTGCACCATGAAATGACATTTTTCCCAATTGAGAATCAAATTAACTTCTTGACATCTATGGAGCACCTTTTTTAAATTTGCAAGACAAACATCAAAGGATGTTCCATAGACGGAAAAGTCATCCATAAACACTTCCATAGAGGTCTCAATAAGACTTGAGAAAATTGCCATCATGCAACGCTGAAAAATGGCAGGAGCATTACATAATCCAAATGGCATCCTTCGATATGCAAAGGTGCCATAAGGACATGTAAAAGTAGTCTTTTCCTGATCACTTGGATGAATAGGGATTTGGAAAAAACCTTGAATATCCATCCAACCAACAGAAAAAAGAATGTTTTGCTAACCGTTCCAACATCTGATCAATGAAGGGGAGGGGAAAATGATCTTTTCGGGTGGCCTTATTCAATCTCCTATAATCAATACACATGCGCCACCCTGTCACGGTTCTAGTGGGAACTTGCTCACCCTTGTCATTCTTGACAACGGTCATGCCTCCTTTCTTTGGGACTACTTGAACAGGGCTAACCCACTTACTATCAGAGATAGGGTAGATTATTCCTGCATCAAGCAATTTGAGAACCTCTTTCTTGACTACTTCCATCATATTTGGATTGAGTCGTCGTTGAGATTCTATAGAAGAAGCATGTTCGTCCTCAAGAATGATTTTATGCATGCAAAATGAAGGATTAATGCCCTTAATATCATCAATGGTGTACCCAATGACGTTCTTGTATTTTCTCAAAACAACAAGTAGCTTTGCAATTTGAATGTCATCAAGTTCAGCATTAACAATAATAGGGTAAGTATCATTAGGACCCATGAATACATATTTCAAAGTAGAGGGGAGAGGTTTCAGTTCTACCTTAGGAGGCGTAGTACTCTCCTTAGTTTCTCCCGAGCTCAATATTTCCTTGATAGGCTTTTCAGATTCAATGGCTCGTGTCTCCTCTAGAATTCTCTTGTATTCCTTGGTTTCCCAATCTTCCTCATCAGCGCTACCCATCAAGACAGTTTGCAGTGAGTCATCAAGTTGCAGACTGAAAGCATTGGCTTCTATAACTTCATCAAGAGCATCCACTCTATAAACAATTTCTCCCATCGAAGGAGAATTCATGGAGTTTGTGAGAGTGTATTCTATCTTCTCATCACCTACTTCAAAGGTGATCTTACCCTTCTTCATGTCAATAATGGCTCCAAGGGGCCAAAAAGGGTCTCCCAAGGATGATGGGAACTCCGTGCATCTTCTTCCATCTCCATGACAACAAAATCACATGGAATGAAGAATTTTCCAACTCTAAGAGGAACATCTTCAAGGATACCAAGTGGAAACTTGACTGTTCTATCTGCTAGTTGGAGAGAGATGCGTGTGGGTTTCAGTTCACCCATGTTGAGTTTCTTGCAGATAGACAATGGCATAAGACTAACACTAGCCCCAAGATCACACAAAGCATTCTTGATAGCAATATCACCAAGTTTGACTGGAATAGAATAGCTGCCTGGATCTCCTAGCTTTTCTGGAAGCTTGTTCTGCAAAATAGCACTACACTCAGCTGTTAGTGAAACAGTGACATTCTCTTCAATTTTTCTTTTGTTAGAGAGCATGTCTTTCAAAAACTTAGCATAAGAAGGCATCTCAGAAATAGCATCCAAGAAAGGAATGTTGATGTGCAGCTTCTTCAAAATATCAAGAAACTTCCCGTATTTCTTCTCAAGTTTTGCCTGTGCCAATCTTTGAGGGAATGGAACAGGTGGCTTGTATGGTGGAATAGGGACGACAGTGGGTTCCTTTTGCTCAGTCTCCTTAGCTTCATCTTCCAAAACTTTCTCACCTTGATCATCTTCACTCAACCTTATAACCTCTTCTGCACTTTTCTTTTGCTCGGTCACCTTCTTTGTAGGCTCTTGCAATTCCTTACCGCTCCTCAATGAGATGGCATGGATATGCCCCTTAGGATTTGGTTCAATTTGTCCAGGAAGTTGGCCTGAAGGTTTAGAAAGATGACTGATTTGTTGTGCAAGTTGGGTCATCTGATTCTCCATCAACTTATTGTGAGCAGTGATTTGTTGGAGAGAATTGTTGAAGAATTCATTTTGCTTGGCTTGATATTCAACTTGCTTTGCTTGAGAAGAAGCTAGATTCTCCATGATACTCTCGAGGTTGGATCTAGAGGATGAGGAGGAAGAGTTGAAAGGTGGTCTTTGTTGGAAACCTGGTGGTTGGGAGTAGTTGGTGTGTGGAGGTTGAGGTTGGTTATTTTTATAGGAGAAATTTGGATGATTCTTCCAACCTTGATTATATGTGTTTGAGTATGGGTTGTTTTGTGGTCTTGTGTTTGTGTTTAGGAGTGCATTGGCTTGCTCAGATATCATGCCCATGGTGTTGTATTGACACTCATTCAATGAGTGGCCCTGCACTTCACAAATCTCACAAATAGGTGCTATTGGTCCGCTACTCAATTGATCAACCTTAGCTGCCAAAACTTGCACAATGTTAGTTAAAGTAGCAATAGCATCAACCTCATACTTACCTCCCCTTTTTGGGGCTCCACGAGACACACTCCAATCATTCAAATAGTTGTTGGCGACCATATCATCCAACAATGTCTTAGCAACTTCCGGAGTTTTGGCCATGAAAGTACCGCCAGATGCGGCATCAATAGAGCTTCTAACCTCATGCTTCAGACCATTGTAGAATGTCTGAATCAAGAGCCACTCAGGAATGCCATGGTGTGGGCATTGTCTTTGCAAAGCCTTGTACCTCTGCCATGCCTCATAGAGAGACTCCAATAATTCATGTTGTTGAAAACCAGATATCTCATTTCTGAACTTGGAAGTTCTCATAGGAGGGAAGAACTTGTAGAGGAAAGCTTTTTTCAATTCTAGCCATGTGGCAATCTTTCTTACTTCTTCTTCTTTCAACCATTCTTTTGCTTCATCCCTGAGAGAAAAAGGAAAAGCACAATATCGAATTAGATCATCAGAAACATTTGTTAGTTTCAAGGTATTACACTTCTCTAGAAAGCTAGCCAAATGATCGCAGGGCTCTCTTTTGGTGTTCCCGCATAAGAGTCCTCGTGAAATAAACCGAATAAATTGTGGCTTAAGCTCGAAGTGTGTTGCATTGGTGGTTGGCCTGATGATGGTGGTGGTGGTCTCATCGGGCATAGCATATTCCCGTAGAGACTTTGGTGGTGTTTCGTCTCCCATTGTCGATCTTTGTTGTCTTCTTCGTTGACCTCCTAATCTCCTTGCTGTAGCTTCAATCTCGCGATCAAGAGTTGCTAGATCTTCTGGACCCTTGCTACGAGTGCGCATGCAACAAAGAAGACTGAAAGAAAAGAGATCAAACAACAAACAGAGTAACAATAATCGAACAAAAATAAGTTTAGCTAACTAAATCAAAGATAAACTAATCTAATACCGTTAGTCCCCGGCAACGGCCCCAAAATTTGATAGGCGTGTCGCGCACCTAACAAAGATAATTCCTAACTAACCTCCTAACTATGTAGCAGGGCAAGTCAAGGTCGAATCCACAGAGACAAACAATATTAAACACTAGGTATCTTGACTCAATTTAACTAAACAAGTGACAAACAATGGTGGAAAAGATATTGAACTAATACTAACACTAAACTATGATAACTACTAATAGCACACGAGGTAGAATCAATTAATAAAGGCATCTAGAATTAAGTATCCCCACTAGCACGAGTAATACATGAATAGTTCCCATCCCAAATAACATAATCAATCATCCAAAAGGAGTAATGCACCCTTAAAATACCAAAGATCTCTCCCGAGTACCAATGGTTACCCTAAACAAGCAATCATACCTATTCCCATGGAATCATGCAAGAAAGAGACATTAAACATGGCATCACAAATAAATTCCTAATAATCCTATCTACTTATTCCCATAGAGATATTCATACTCTTGATTGAATCAACAAATCCATCTAGATTCAATTCCCATTGAAAACAAGACATAAGGAATCAATTCAAAATCACCTATCCCTAGTATGATAATGAAAATAAGCACAATTCAATCGAACAAGAATAATTAATCACATCAAATTGGAATTATGGGAGGGATTCATGCATTAATCATTGCTAGGGTTCAACTTAACCCTAGATTATAAAACTACTCACTCATAATTGAAATAACAAAGCAATTGATAATTAAATTGAAAGACATAATAATAATAAGGAAAAGAGGAAAAGTAGAAAAACTTAATCTTTACTTCAATGGATCAAACTTGTAGAATTCAAGGTTTCAATAATGGAGTTTCCTCTCCAAAGCTCTCTAAAAAGTAATACCCTCTTTTCTCCTCCTTTTCTAAAAACTCTCAAAAGTATCTTTAATAAAACCTAAAAATCGTTTACAAAAACTAAAAAAGGAAACAATTAAAATCGCGGAAATCGGGTGAAGAACAGCTTGCACGGGCAAGCAGAAAAGCGCACGGGCGTGCGCCTTAGTGCACGGGCAAGCGAGAAGTTGCTTGGGCGTGCACGCGAGACAAAACATTTTGTTGGTTGCATTCACAGATCTGCACGGGCAAGCGATAGGTTGCTTGGGCGTGCGCCTAGGTGCACGGGCAAGCGGAATCTTGCTTGGGCGTGCACGTGAGACAGAATGATTTCTCCTTTCTTCCAGTAGATTTACACGGGCAAGCAGCTATATGCTTGGGCGTGCGCCATAGTGCATGGGCAAGCGAAATCTTGCGTGGTCCCGCAAAGATAACATTCTTCAATATCATCATTCCTTCAACCCCAAAGCACTCAAACTCATCTTCTCGTATCCGAGGACCACCAATTAGACCATCTACGAACCATCTTAGCTTCTCTTAGTCACAATCGGCCTCAAGAACCTGAAAATCACATAAAAGAGCCGAAAGTATCTCGAAATAACACAATGGTTCAAAAGAATGCTCAAATCATGCAATTAGACCTAAGATGCACTAAAAACTACATGAAAATGAGACTTAAGACCTACTTAAATGCAACTAAAAACCGACTTATCAACAATATTAAAAAAATAATTACTATATCTTTCCAGCATTAATTTCAAATTGAATTGGATTTGGACTACATCCAAACAATAAACTGAATTTACACAGGCTATTCACACCCTTTTCCCTCCCTTAGCCCCTCAGCACCATCTCATTCTCCTCCATCCGGCCATCCTCATCAACTTACCATATTTAGTCACCAACCAAAACCTATGACTAGCATCGATATAACACCACTGGCCGAAAGAGTGCCATCACCAACCAAATACCAAAGTCACTATTCTAATACTCCCTCTATATATTTCTTTTATCTTTCCTACTTTAACTGTGTGCACTTGCCAATGCACTTATTGGACCTTATATATCTTTCATTACATATTAGTAAAAATTATAATGATTGAATATTAATAAAGTAATCATTGAAACGAATCAAACAAGACCCCGCATGACTATATTTTCCCTTATATATTGAGAAAAATTTAGAAGATTCTCTCTAATTGTGAATAGTGCTAAGATTTCAAGTGAGAAAGATAAAAAAACACAGAGGGAGTACTATACAAATTTTTTAGTCCTTCTATCTCGTAATAAGTGCACCACTTCAACCGTCACATTTGTGAATGAATAACTTTTGCAACTAACATATCTAGTTATCTATTAGTAAAAAAAACTGAAAAATGTAATTAGGTGAAAATAAAAGATTATTTGATATTCTTATATTAAGAAAAGAGAAAAAAATTGTCGGAACATGTACTATAAGAAAAAAATTTGTATCAAATATATTTTCATTGAAAAGTAGAAAGATAAGAGTTGATGGAGAATTTTTTTATTCAGAAGTAGATGTGAAAGGAATTAGTACGTGAGTCAAAGAGGTATTAAAAAATTACTATAATAATGGTGGGACCACCAAAAATGAAATGTTTAAATTAATTTGGGACAAACAAGAAGAGAAAGTGTTCAGAGTTCAGATTATCTTGACTTCCTCAGATAGAAGAAATATGAAAATATATTATATCTAAATTTCATAAATTATATTTGATTAAATTAGGAAAATTTGATAGAAATAATTCCACCTGTGGCTGATCTGCTCAAAATAGTCCCACCTTTTGAAATTCTGAAAATAATCTCAACTTTGCGGTTGGTCTGCTCAAAATGGCTATTTTAACCTGTAACTTGCTTGACCAGTAAAAAAAAGTTGTTGACCTTCTTTTCCCTTCCAAAAACAATTACTAATGTGATCAAAAAACATCTAACCCTCCTTTACAGCCCCACCCCTGACTACATCTTTTTCTTCCTCCATCTCCCATGCCACCAGTAGCCAGCCCCAACTCTCTCTGTCCCTCTTTCCTTCCCATCAACACCCCAACCCCTTGCACCTGCCTCATTTTCTTATTCTCTTTGGGTCCCTCTTTTCTTCCACTCTCCGCATCATAAATCAAGCTCGAATCAACGCATTTAAACTCCAAGTACTGATTAACACCAAATTTCAACAACAAATCAATCACATAATCAGCGCAAAATAAAACCTTAGGTGTCGAAACATCGGAGCAAAATTTCCAACTACAATCCTCCAATTTGGTGGGGGTGGGAGAAGAGAGAGAAGGTCGAGGAAAAGGAATGAGAAGGGAGGAAAAGTCGGGAGATGAGAGAGAGGAAAAACTAGAGTTGTAGAAAGGGTTAGGGTCGAGGTGGAGGACGAACATTCCGGCGGTTGAAGCAGCAACGACTATAGAAAGGATTATGGATTGGGGAAGTCCGATGCCGACTACGATTAGGTCGACCAGCAAAAATTATAGTGCTGGAGATTGAGAGGGAAGGGGGCTGGGCTGGGGTAAAGTGGGGGAAGAGGGTTTGGTTTTCCAAGTGGGGTGGGGTTGGCTGTATGAGGCAGTGGGTTGTGGGGAGGGGGCAGTGGAAGAGGAGGGGGAGTTGTTGTTGACATGTGGTAGAGTTTTTTTTACTGAATTTATAATTAAAATAATTTTATTTAGGTGTTTAATTACTCCCTCTGTCCCAGAATACTCTTTACACTTTCCTTTTTCATTTGTCCCATAATACACTTTACACTTCTATTTTTGGATATGACCCACTATTATTTTAATCCTTCTACCTTTTAACCATTGGCTCATACTCTCTCTCCTCCAAATAAAATAATATCACTCTTACTACCTACCAACTCTAACCATTGGCACACACTCTCTCTCCACCAAATAAAATAATACTACTTTTACTACCTACTAACACCTATCACATCTACTTTTTCAATAAAATAACAATTAATAACCAAACAATAACTTATCATCTAAAATTACGTGCCCTGATAAGTGTCAAGAGTATTTTGGGACGGATGGAGTAATAATTTAGTCTTATAGCACATCAAATTTGTTCTTAATCACAAAATTAGAGTATTAAACCTGCAAATGCAGTTTTTTTTTTGGCAATTTAAAATTTTTATTGAAAACCACAAAAAAAAAAGATGAAACAACCTAATCCTCCTTAGGACAAATCAAGTTTATACCAAATTCCTCCACCTTCTAGGAAAGGTTTGGAATCAGATACAAACCAAATCAGTCTAGACTACTCTTGAACAAACTCGGGTTCACAATACCAACATACAAAACCAATGAAACAACAAACACCTTACAACAAACACAACTACAGGAAAAGCTTACTCCTAAGAGTAGTATCAACTCTACTAGCAACTGAAAAAACAATGAGCTTCAAAGTCTTATGAGGGTTCAACACACTTTGATTAAAAATCTTCTGATTTCTCTGCAGCCATATGTGGTAGATTGCTTCAATGAACAACATGTTATACAGCTGCTTGATGCCATGTTGCTTGCCAATAAATTTACTCACCAGCTGAACTTCGTTTCTCCAAGGCAGTACATCTCTAGAAGTATTGAGCAGCTGCAGACATCTCTTCCAGATCTGAGCACTATAACTACAAAAATAAATGCTCCAAAGTTTCCTCAGAATTATTGCACAAGACACAAACTCTATCAGTCACTAGGTTCCATTGAAACAACCTAGTTTTAGTGCTAAGTCTGCCATGAAAACACAACCAAGCAATAAAAATAGCTTTAGGAGTTGCTTTGCTATTACAAATAACTCTTCTCCAAGGAATTAACTTTCTCAACAAATAACTTCCTAGAAGCCAAAGGCACACCCAAAAATCTGAAAGGGATAGTTCCAAAAGAAACTTGAGTTAAAGCTTGCATGCTAAGAGCTTCATTCCCGTCAACACCAGCAATAAAGAAATTACTTTTATCAAGATTAGCTTCTAACCCAGAAGCATCAGAGAAGTTGTGAAAAGCTTCAAATATAAGTTGAATTGAACTTGTATCAACTCTAGCAAATAGTAATAGGTCATCTGCAAACATGAGGTGTGTGATGCCCAACTTATCACATCTTGGATGTAAGTTAAAATTAGGAATATTTCTCAGTCTTCCCAAGCATCTGGATAAGTACTCCATTTCAGTAAGCAAACAAAAAGAGAGACATGGGATCTCCCTGTCTTAAACCTTATTTAGCAGAAAAAGGAGGACTAGGGAGCCCATTTATCAAAATAGAATAAGACACTGAAGACACACAAGTCATAATCCAAGCTACAAATTTGAGAGGGAAACCCAATTCTCTTCAAGAACAACTCTAAGGAATGGCCATTCAATAGAGTCATAAGCCTTCCTAAAATCAACTTTTATCATACATCTTGGACTCACATGCTTAGTGGAATAGCCCTTTATAAGCTCAGTAGCTAGTAAGATATTATCAGAAATGTTTCTATTAGGCATAAAACCAGCTTGAGTAAGATCAACAACATGATCGACAAATCATTAATTGCATTCTCTGAGTAAGAATTTTAGCAATTAACTTATAAAGCACAGAACAGCAAGCAATGGGCCTAAAATCCTTAATGTAAGTAGGATTAGGATTTTAGGCACCAAAGAAATCAAAGTACAGTTCACTTCAGCTAGCAAACTTCCATGATTGAAGAACTCCATAATAGCAGCATAGACTTGATTTTTAATCACTGACCATGGTTTTTTAAAAAAGAAACTAGTGTATCCATCTATCCCAAGAGCCTTACTATCATTAATAGAATATAAAGCTTCATCAATTTCTCTGAATGTAACAGGTTGAGTAAGAGCAGAGATATCATCAGGTCTCACCTGAGCACCAACTCTAAGAATAGCAACATCAGAGCAGGTAGATAGGCTGCAGCAGAGCCCATCAAACTCTTATAAAAATCCATAACTTCCTTCTGAATATCTTCACCAAGAGTTAATTGATTCCCTTGAGCATCATACAACATCTCAATACTGTTTCTAGAGTACCTGTCTTTAATAGTTTGAAAAAAGAAATGATTATTAGAATCTCCGAGCTGTGACCAATGAAATTGTGACTTCTGTATCAGAGCATTCTCTTCAATAGTATAGAATTTATTTAGCAAAGCTAAACAATTCGCCTCCTGCTTCTGCAAATCCTGATTATCCAAATCAAGGCTCAGCTCATTTTGAATCATATTCAGTTGCTTCTGCAAATACAGGTTACTAATAGGTAATGACTCATTTTGAGCAAACATATCCTAAAGTTGGAATTGTTTCTTGAATTTCAAATGGTAGGACTATTTTGAGTAGACTAGCCAAATGTGGGATTAATCCCATCAATTTTTCTCTAGTGACACTTGTGAACTTGTATCAGCTCTAGCAAATAGTAATAGGTCATCTGCAAACATGAGGTGTGTGATGCCCAACTTCTCACATCTTGGATGGAAGTTAGAATTAGGAATATTTTTCAGTCTTCCCAAGCATCTGGATAAGTACTCCATGCAGATAGCAAACAAAAAGGAGGACTAGGGAGCCCATTTATCAAAATAGAATAAGACATTGAAGACACACAAGTCATAATCCAAGCTGCAAATTTGAGAGGGAAACCTAATTCATCAAGAACAACTCTAAGGAATGGCCATTCAATAGAGTCATAAGCCTTCCTAAGATCAACTTTTATCATACATCTTGGACTCACATGCTTAGTGGAATAGCCCTTTATAAGCTCAGTAGCTTGTAAGATATTATCAGAAATGTTTCTATTAGGCATAAAACCAGCTTGAGTAAGATCAACAACATAATCGACCAATCATTAATTGCATTCTCTGAGTAAGAATTTTAGCAATTAACTTATAAAGCACAAAACAACAAGCAATGGGCCTAAAATCCTTAATGTAAGTAGGATTAGGAATTTTAGGCACCAAAGTAATCAAAGTACAGTTCACCTCAGCTGGCAAAATTCCATGATTGAAGAACTCCATAATAGCAGCATAGAATTGATTTTTAATCACTGACCATGTTTTCTTAAAAAATAAACTAGTGTATCCATCAATCCCAGGAGCCTTACTATCATTAATAGAATATAAAGCTTCATCAATTTCTCTGAATGTAACAGTTTGAGTAAGAGCAGAGATATCATCAGGTTTCACCTGAGCACCAGCTCTAAGAATAGCAACATCAGGGCAGGGTAGATAGGTTGTAGCAGAGTCCATCAATCTCTTATAAAAATCCATAACTTCCTTCTGAATATCTTCACCAAGAGTTAATTGATTCCCTTGAGCATCATACAACATCTCAATACTATTTCTAAAGTACTTGTCTTTCATAGCTTAAAAAAAGAAATTATTATTAGAATCTCCAAGCTGTGACCAATGAATTCGTGACTTCTGTTTCAGAGCATTCTCTTCAATAGTATAGAATTTATTTAGCAAAGCTAAGCAATCTGACTCCTGCTTCAGCAAATCCTGATTATCCATATCAAGACTCGGCTCAGTTTGAATAATATTCAGTTGCTTCTGTAAATGCAGGTTACTAATCGGTAATGACTCATTTTGAGCAAACATATCCTAAAGTTGGAATTGTTTCTAGAATTTCAAATGGTAGGACTATTTTGAGCAGACCAGCCAAATGTGGGATTAATCCTATCAATTTTTCTCTAGTGACACTTGTGAACTTGTATCAGCTCTATCAAATAGTAATAGGTCATTTGCAAACATGAGGTGTGTGATGCCCAACTTCTCACATATTGGATGGAAGTCAAAATTAGGAATATTTTTCAGTCTTCCCAAGCATCTGGATAAGTACTCCATGTAGATAGCAAACCAAAAGGGAGACATGGGATCTCCCTGTCTCAAACCTTTTTTTGCAGAAAAAGGAGGACTAGGGAGCCTATTTATCAAAATAGAATAAGACACTGAAGACACACAAGTCATAATCCAAGCTACAAATTTGAGAGGGAAACCCAATTTTTCAAGAACAACTCTAAGGAATGGCCATTCAATAGAGTCATAAGCCTTCCTAAGATCAACTTTAATCATACATCTTGGACTCACATGCTTAGTGGAATAGCCCTTTATAAGCTCAATAGCTCGTAAGATATTATCAGAAATGTTTCTGTTAGGCATAAAACCAGCTTGAGTAAGATCAACAACATGATCGACCAATCATTAATTGCATTCTCTGAGTAAGAATTTTAGCAATTAACTTATAAAGCTCAGAACAGCAAGCAATGGGCCTTAATATAAGTAGGATTAGGAATTTTAGGCACCAAAGTAATCAAAATACAGTTCACCTCAGGTGGCAAAATTCCATGATTGAAGAACTCCATAATAGCAGCATAGACTTGATTTTTAATCACTGACCATGTTTCTAAAAAAAGAAACTAGTGTATCCATCTATCTTAGGAGCCTTACTATCATTATAGAATATAAAGCTTCGTCAATTTCTCTGAATGTAACAGGTTGAGTAAGAGCAGAGATATCATTAGGTGTCACCTGAGCACCAGCTCTAAGAATAGCAACATCAGGGCAGGGTAGATAGGCTGCAGCAGAGCCCATAAATCTCTTATAAAAATCCATAACTTCCTTCTGAATATCTTCAGCAAGAGTTAATTGATTCCCTTAAGCATCATACAACATCTCAATACTGTTTCTAGTGTACCTGTCTTTCATAGCTTGAAAAAAGAAATGATTATTAAAATCTTCAAGATGTGACCAATGAATTCGTGACTTCTGTTTCAGAGCATTCTCTTCAATAGTATAGAATTTATTTAGCAAAGCTAAACAATCTGACTGTTGCTTCTGCAAATCCTGATTATCCAAATCAAGGCTCAGCTCAGTTTGAATCATATTCAGTTGCTTCTGCAAATACAGGTTACTAATAGGTAATGACTCATTTTGAGTAATCATATCCTAAAGTTAGAATTGTTTCTAGAATTTCAAATGGTATGACTATTTTGAGCAGACCAGCCAAATGTGGGATTAATCCTATTAATTTTTCTCTAGCTAGTGACACTTGTTTCCATATGCTTCGGAGCACTTTTAGTTTTAAACCCAATGAAGCATTTAAGCTGCGTTTGGTAGGGCGTAAAACATTTTCTTGGAAAACTATCTTCGATTTTACATTGTTTGGTTTGCAAAGTACTGTAAAACCATTTTCCCTATGGACCCGTTTGGTATTTGGTTATAAGTGGTGGTAATGAGAATTTGTGAAGAAAATCATTGCTCATTCTCATAGTAATGCTCATTCATCCTAAAGTATCTATTTTTATTCTTAAATTTTCATTCCCATCCAATACCGTCTTGTAGGTGGTAATGAGTGGTAATGAAAATTGATTCCCCTTGGAGAAAAAAACATAAGCTTATGGGTGAGATTGCTTCCCCGTGATGAAAAAACCACAAACTTAGGGGTTGAAACTTGAAATTGTCTCCCATAGAGATTTTAAGGGGGCTTCCCTTGTAACATGACACTTAAAATTCATTCCCATTACCACCAATCCACCATTTATCAACGACTACCAAACGAGCCGTAGGAGTAAAATTATTCTCCCAGTGATGAAAATCATTTTCCTTTAAAATAAAGGGAAAAATGTTTTCATTCCTTTTCTTTATTTCTCTTGCACATGCCTCTCACTACTTCCTTACTTTTCCTTTTATTTGCCTTTCGTTTTATCATTTTTTTCTTCTTCATGGAACCAAACAACGGAAAACTAATTTTAGAATTGTGTTTTTCATTGTAAATTGTTTTCCATAAAAGTCATTTGACACTAAAAATGTTCTACACCCAACCAAACGAAGCCTTAGTGAAATGCGGTTAACAAACACTATCCACGAGTGACGAGACCCTCTCCGCCCACCCGAAAAACAACCACTATCCACCCGAAAACCGCCAACATCCATCGAAAACACCTCTCTCCCTCTAAAAACCACGAGATTTACAAGAGAGAGGAGAGAAAGAGAGATAAAAAAGAAACAAAAAGATCGTGTTTTCTGATTGAGTAACTAAATTGGAAGGTTGATTCTATTAGGACTTTGAGTTTTTCTTGCTCTGTTTTTGGTTGCGTAAGAATTTTATTTTATTGGTAAGAATTAAATCCTTAACTTTACTTGATCTCAATGCAAACTTTGGATACAATTTTAGGTTTTATAAGCTCATGAATCCAATTAGTTCTTTATTGATGTTATTATTATTATTATTCTTATTATCTGGGTTCTGCAAATTTGTTATTGATTTTGCAATCTGCATCTAATTATTGTCATTTAGCATTGACGTCTTTCTTATTTCTGAGGTTTTTATGTTTGTTTTAAATTTGCATTTCGCACTTTAATGATATGATTACTGTCATGTATTAGTTGATTCTATTATTGTAAGATGTTAGATTGCTGGATGATTCTTCAGTGATCATACAAAAATTATAATCACTGAAGTCAACCAAAGTCAAACAGCTTACGACCACATGTTTTGCCAACTCATTCCTCCTTTTTCTTTTTCAAATCTTTTGTTAAAATCAGGAAAATGTTTAAAATAATTTTGAAAATTTCTAAAAACCCCTAAAATAAAATTTTCAGAAAATAAAAAAATTTCAAATTCAAATTTTTTTTTTGAGATTTTTTCTGGCATAAAAGGACGTAAGTTCAGTGGCACAAACGTCCAGAAAAAAAGTTTGGACCATGGCACAAACGCTTTTAGGGCACGTTTGGGTCATGGCCCAAACGACTTTTCCAGATGTTTGTGCCTTGGTACAGACGTCTGCTAAAGACGTTTAGACCATGGTACAAACGTCTGAAGAAGACGTTTGGACCATGATTCAAACGTCTTTAGCAGATGTTTGTTGACAGAGGGAAAACTAGGTTGTTACTAGTCTCCTAAAGTCAAACAAAACCTAACTAGACCACTAAACTAAGTAAAGTGACAAGCAAGGGTCATTCTTCCACAAGGACTAAGGAGCACCAATATGTGTTAATTTAACAATAAGCTAGGCCGAAGAAATCATCAAGTTGTGGTTAAACTAAGGGTATAAACTATTGAAATCAAATTAGGAAAAGCACTAGGAATGGGAAAACACCACAATCATAGTTCACATCCAACAACCGAGTAGAGATATAAGGATTGACATGTATTGGGGATATGCAAAGGGAACAAACAAACCTAAACACCTCTAAAATCGTTGTTAGGGAGTTTAGAGTCCTAATTATGACAACAAAACCTATATTTCGAGGTGTTATCACCTAACTTGGCCAAGTTCGGAATTGAAATCAAACCCAAGTTAATAACAATCAACAAGTGATGTATATCAACTAATCAATCAATCATGAAGGTCAACCACATAAAAGAAAACCATTAAATGGACAACAAAAAGGATCAAAAGGTGATGCAGCTCACATCAACTAAGTCACCAATCAACATCAATGATTGAAATTGCACAAATCCCAAACATAACCAACCTAATAAACTCTACTCATGAAAATAGGATGGAAACAAGGATTGGGCTACTCCCAATCCTAGTTGATGAACTACTCACTATCCATTATACTACCAAACATCCTAAACATGGAAAAACTAGCAATAAATCACCAATCTAAAAATAGTAAAAACCAAAAATCAAGACTTTAAAGCAAAAACAAAACAAAATCTAGTGAACAAACAAGAAGAAACTAGGAAAAGATGAAAACTTTAATCTAGATTAACTATTAAACATGAAGATTAAACAATGAAAACAACTAAAATAAAGCAATAAAAGAAGAGAGAGAGAGAGTAAGAAATGCTCATTGATAAATTGTTGAATCTTCAAATACAAGTTGTCACCCTTGAATCTCCAAATCTTCAATCTTTCTTTGAGTTTTCTCACTTTTCCCCTAAACTAAGTTATGGAGGTTAATCCTCCCTAAAACCCTAAAAATATTCTAAAACTAAAAGTAGGGAATAAAATAAAACTTATCCTCCTCAAAATGGGCTAAAGGGGGTATTTATACTCCCCCTCAATTACATCGTCGTAAACAAAATGGGCCGAAGAAAAACGTGCGAATAACAGCAACCCGGGCGGGCTCCACATGGCCCGGGCGGGCTGACCAAGGCACCCCGGGCGGACTGGGTCAAGGCCCGGGCGGTGCAGGGTGGTCGGGCCCATGCTGATCCACCGGGCGGGGCATGCTATCCTACTTCGTCGAGGCAGAAGCTCCACTCTTCAGCAGCCCGGGCGGTCTGGACACTTGCTCGGGCGGTCTGGACACTTGCTCGGGCGGGCTGAGGAGACCGGGCGGGCTGGGTATAGCTCGGGCGGGCCAGCAGACGCGCCTGACTTCAAAGAGCCATATCTCTTTCAGTTTTCATCGGAATCAGGATTGTGACCACTCGTTGGAAAGCTATCGAGCTAAGCTTTCATCTTCAACTTGAATCACTGAAAAATATTATTTGTGGTGAAAGTTATGACCGTTATAATATGACCCTTGTGCACAAATCCTTCCAAAAGCTCTTATCTTGGCAAAATTGCTCCACTCTATGCTTGGTTTGTGGTATGGATAGGTGGAAAGTGTGGTGTAGGATAAGCTCTATATTATAGCACTAAATCAAGCCACCCCTCTAACTTTGAAACTCGAACGCATAGCTCCAAAAAGCTTACCTACATAGAAAACCAAACACAAGGGGAGAAACTATACATATAAAATAATAAAATGAAAATAAATAAAGAAAACAATAATAACTAAAAAGGAAATAAAATTAGAAGAATAATTACGAAAATTAAACTAAAACGACTCTATCTACGCACAAATTACTACCCTATGAGTGACATAAATGTCTCTCATCATTTGTACCATGACCCAAACATCTTTTCTAGATGTTTGGTGCTTTTTAAAAAAAAAAAATTGCCTTTGATTGTATTTCTTGTCTTTTTTCACGTGATTTTGAATTATTATTAATCACAAATTGTTAGAAATCAACAATATTAAGAATATTAATTGATAATAATGACAATAATATCATTAAATTAAAAACAATATTAACATGTTTGCTTAATAATTAATTTCTAATTGCAGTTACAATAAAAAAATCATGATACAAATATAGCCAAATATGTCTATCGTGATGCTTTTATATGGATGAAACCATTAGACCATTTTATTCTACTATAAGATAAGTTACGAGGATTGGTATTAATGTGTTATAGATTATTTATATCGTTATTGGCTAATTTAGAGAAGAATTATTAAGATGGATGATCAAATTAACCCCTTTTAGTACGATAAATGATTGATTTTTGTATGGATTAAACCCATAGATCATTATGTTGTATTTGAAAATCTACTAAACATGGTAATAGAGAGCTAATTTTTCGGAAATAAACATAATTGTATTAATAGGACAATATTTGAAAAGCTACTAAACATTGTAATACCTTAAATTAATTTATGAAAATTCTGAAAAACCCAAAAATAAAATTTTCGAAAAAAAAAATTTAATTTTAATTTTTTTTTTTAGAGATTCTCTCTTTCTAGAAAAGGTGTTTGGGCCATGGCACAAACGCTTTTATGGCACGTTTGTGCCATGGTACAAACGTCTGCTAAAGACGTTTGGACCATGGTTCAAACGTCTTTAGCAGATGTTTATATTATGGCCCAAACGTCTTTAGCAGATGTTTATACCATGGCCCAAACGTCTTTTCAGGATGTTTGGTGTTTTTTTTTTCAAAAAATGCCTTTCATTGTATTTTTTTTGTCTTTTTTCACGTGATTTTGAATTATTATTAATCACAAATGGTTAGAAATCAACAATATTAAGAATATTTTATAATAATAATAATGGCATTGATATCAATAAATTAATAATAATATTGATATGTTTGCTTAACAATTACTTTCTAATTGCAATTACAAAAATGGTAATTATCCATAAAAATCAATTAAGTTCCTAAGATACGCTCTTGATGATTAATTTAACATTAATTTGATTTGTATTCATATGATGATTAAGGTAAAAATTGATGACAAAACTATTAAAAAAAACATTGGTTTTTACCAAGTAGTCATTGGTAACTTTAGAGTTATGGTTAAAAAAAATCATAATTTGCTGGATTGTAAGAGGATTTGAACCTGAGCCACATTCGAATAAGAGTGTTTTGTGGCAGGAGTAGTGACCATGTTGGCAGGGGTATCAGCACATTCAATTGTTCTCAACAATTGTAAATGTACCATGGATGCTAAATGCTTCATAAACATATCGATACGCTTAATTCATATTTGATAAGTTTTAAGAATTTTTTATACTTAATAAACATTCAACTTTTCATTGTCCTAAAATAGCGTTCTAATAATCATTGTTATTTCATATATGCACGTTTGAGTAACATATGTTTTTTTTTAAAGAATTGTTTGCAATGTTATTACTAATATTCTTTATTATTATTATTATTATTATTATTATTATTATTATTATTATTATTATTATTATTATTATTATTATTATTATTATTATAATTGATCGTTATTATTACTAGTTATAATTTTGGGACATGTCCTAAATTGTAAGCCGTATCTCAAAATTGATTAATTGAATCACAATTCATTTCTAAATAAATTAGTAGTTTTTTGGACATTATTTTGTTCAAAATAGTGGTAAGAGGGCTTCATCTATACAAACTTAGTAATCTAAATTATTCTTAAAATACATTAATACCATTCATCATATCTTACCTTATACAAGACAATGGTCTATGGGCCACTAGTGGAAAAAATTGCTTTTGCTACTTATCAAATGCTACGGTTGACTAATCAACCCGAGCATTTGTGAATAATTTAATATAAAAATTCACAAATGCTTGGATTGATTAGTCAACCGGAGCATTTGGCACATCAAATGCTCCGATTGACTAATCAACCCAAGCATTTGTGAATAAATGCTCCGGTTAATCAACCCGAGCACTTGAACCGTGTCTCAATTCATGAAATTAAACCTTGTACTGTATGTATTACTAAATTTTATATCGACTTCCTCATCATTCCTTCCCTCTCCCTCGATCCCTCCCTCGATCCCTCCCAGTCCCAACTCCCTCTCTCCTTTGTCTCTAGCTATGCTGAAATTCGAAACCCTAGAACTTGAGAAACTCCAGTTCTACTTTGAGTTCGAGACAACAATTGTGTGGCAGCCAAGGGAAATAGCAAAATCAGTCCAATTTTCAGGGATATTCGTGGTATATGCAGATCGAAAAAATCTCTCATCACCTCGCATATTCGTGGTAGTTTCTCGAATCTCTTTTTTCTCTATGATTTTCTTCGTTATTTTTCGATTTTCTCTCTTTGATGTGTTTATTGGTCAATTATAGGAGGAGATGGAAAAGAGGAGAGAGATTGAGGGGGAGGTATCGAAAATCTCCCAGTCGAACTGATGAACTGTCACCTTCTTCCTTCCTTTACAAAGACGATCTCGAATTTTCACTCAAATTCGCTGCTCAATTCACCAAGCTACTTCAAGTTCATTTTTCAAGACTGGATTTTAGGGCTTGATTTGGAATTAAGGTAACCTCCTAATCCAACTTTAGGCTTTCGATTTGCTTGTGAATTTGAAGCAATAAAAATATGAAATTGTTGTGGTCTTTTTTTAGTTGTTTTAGCTAAATCTACATCAATCAACAAGGTCTGAATGCCCTAATTTATTTAAATGTGCGAAAAATCTGAATTTTGCAGAAGTGTTGACAAATCTTGGGATCAATTTGTTTCGTGTACATCTGTCTCTCTCTCTTTTGTTTCATTTTTTTTGCAATTGTCTATTAGTAAATGGATTATCCAAAAAAAAAGGAAAGAAAATCAGAAAATATTATGTTTTTTTTCTTCCTGCTTTGAACGGACATATATTATTCTTGTTTAGTTATTATTGAACATTGTAGGTGCTTTTAGTTTTTTGATTTAACATCATTATTCATGACCGATAGTTCGACACTTATCCTTTCACCTGATTATAATCTATTATGAACCTCTTTTGCAATTGCTGATTTAAATGAATTGAAATGGATTTGTTATCTCAAGTTGTACTAGTAGCTAACAAAGCTAAACATATAGAACTTGAGATTATTGGTCTAAAACTTGATAACAATAAGTAAAACTTGAGAAAAATCTGATGTCAATGGTAGTTATGGCCATAGGAAGAAGCCTTAGAAATAATGATGTAGGATTTGTCATAAATCGACTCCGCATTCCCATGAAAGGATTAGTACAGCTTGTAAATTGCTCCTTTGGACTTTTTTGTTTATGTGAAAACTTTTATTACGAGTCTGCACTGTGTTTATTTAAAATACGAAATATTTTTCTTTTCTATTGTTTTTTTGCCTTTACGGTTTGTTTGATTTTCCATCAGTCAGTCTTTAGTTAAACGAAGTATATATATACAAATTCAATTTTAAAGTTTTGAAATTTCAACAATTGAACACATGTTTGATAAGAAGAGCTTGCTTAGTTGGTTGCACCTCGTTTCTTCTTCTTTTGAGAGATAACCACTAGTTTGGAATTGGGTTCTGGTGCCATATCTCTGCTAACAGCTTACATGATCTATTTGACAGTGGTATGTGATTTGCTGCATTACGAGGGAGCTAACAATTCCTTTTGGTGCCGATTTCGGTTCAAGTGCTTGTAGCCATTTGTGTATGCAATTTCTATGGTTAAATTATTCTGGAATGGAGTAACATCTAAGTAGGATTTTTTATGCACTTTGAAAACCAGATAAATGACTTGTTGTATTATCCTAATCAACGAGTTAATGATTATTAATTCATGCTTTAAGCTAATTACTGTTGTTTGTTATATGGCTCTTTGGTAGGTTAGTTGTGGCCAAGGGGGAGAGGAGTTATTAGGTTTAGCTGAGGGCTTACTTAAAAAGTACATTGCTGCTGAATAGCTTGCATGAACCAGAAGGTCTACATTGGGCTCCTTTTCCTATTTCTGAATGAAAATGCTATAATTCAAATGGTCTTGGCCCTAAATGATTTACACATCTTGCAGCTCTTATAGTCTGCAATTCTGTGCTGGAACAAGGCAAATATGGGGATGCTTTAGAGGTCCTATAGGGAGAAAGAGGATCCTTGATTCTGATTGAGGTTGACCTACTATCTCATGAAATCGGGTCTTTATTTTTTACTCTTTCTCTGTACTCTTGGTCTCTGAATGAAATACATACATATTTTTCTTGCTCCAAATATACTTGTGTGGACTCACATTGTTGCAATAAACTGCCTTAATCAATGTTTTGGTGTCACCTCAAGTTACGTTCTACATTTTTTCAATAACAACATTGCAGTCTCGAACTTCATTGTTTTTCAAGACTGTTTCTTAAGTGTCATGTTTTGATTTTCGATTAGCTTGATTGGTGATTCATAATTTAATTTATTAGGGTTTTGATTTTCGATTAATTTTATGATTTAATGTGGAAAAATGAGTTAAAATTTTGTCATTTGTGAGTGGTTGCTGGAATTAGTGTCAAATTAGTGCTGGATTCCTAATCTCTTATCCGTAATGTGGTTGTTTTGGACTTGTAGTGTCGCTTGTTATCTATTTAATCGGATTATAATCGTTGTTAAATTTGACTAGATTAACTTGAATGGTGAGTTTAGGTTCGATTTAGGGTTTTTATTTATGATTATCATGATTTATTTATGACTAGATTAACGTAATGCTGAAACTCTCAAGGGTGTGAAACATTACACAGATGATATACCTAGTTAAGCTGAACTGACTAATTTGGCCTAAACTGAGTTACTCGACCCGAAAGCAAACTGTACCTAAGATATTTTACAAAAACCGAACTATAATTGATATAGTACTTCAGGTTGGTCTGCGGTAAGTTGATGTACAAGTACTGCTACTACAACTTAATTTGGGAACTCTTGTAAATCGTTGTGCCGACTGCCGAGTCAGTTTAAGTTGTAACCTTGTGGATTGAAGGAACATGCACGTCTTCCAGAATAAGTAATCTACATAAAACACTGTATGATCCATAGTGGAGAAGATTGCAGCTGCAATGTATTAAGCTGAGACAACTTTGTAATGAGTGAACGACTTTAGAGTTAATAAGCAAGTCCCCTGAATTGCGTTCAGTTTGGATCATATTCAGGTGATGATTCATTTAGCTCGAGGTCTGGTAATGCTCCAGTCCTTTTGCAATTAGTTGGCTATTCACATATCCATAGTTGAGTCTTTCAAGCATGGCAAAGGTTTTTTTGTCCAAGTTATTTGTGTTATACATCAATAGAGCTGCATTATGTGGGTTAACTGTGACTACAGGGTGCCAAGATGCTTGTTCTAAGGCTGTTTTATGCAGGAGTCAGGACTGACAAATTTACTTGTGAGATTAATTCTCATGATCTCATCACATTCATGTCCCAGTTGCAACTAATCCAGTTTATCTTGAATCATCTAATTAAGCTCAACTTTTCAGCTTTAACACCTATAATTTGTGGTTTGGTGAAGTGCCTGATGCTAGGTATATGCTCTTGATTGCAGTGCGCTTTGGAGCACGCGTCTTGCAATAATTCTGAAGTGGAGTACTATTGGAAGTTGTGGAATACGATTTCCAAATGACCCCTTCTGCATCTCAAGGCAATCAAGGTTGTTGGTTACCGAGGATCTTGCAGATCAATGAAGCCCTTGTTTCAAATTATGGAGTTTTTACTCCGGAACTCGAGGGTTCTTGAAGAGATTACGTATAGTCTATATCCTGAATTACTGAAGTAGTATATTTACAGCTTGGAAAACAGGTACTTAGTGAATCCATATTTCGTTCATCTTTGAGATATCGATTGGAGCATTTGGCAATTAAGAAAAGACAAATTAAATGTGTTGTAAACAAAATTTATAAGTTTGCCAGTTTTGTATATTGATTTTTTTAGAAGGTTTAGGCCGCCTGCTATGGTTAACCTTCACAAATCACACACATATCTCAGTAAATTTTAGAGTGTATATTAGTAAACTAGAATATAGCAGGAATTTCATGGTCAATTCAATCAAACATTCAACAGTATCACTGCGTTTATGTGCTCATAAGTTGCTAATTTGATGATCCTATAAACCCAGCTTCAGTTTTATTCTTTATTATGCCCAGCTAGAGATTGAAATTAGATAAATTATTGAGTTTTGCATATTTATTGGGACATAAGATCAATTCATCTGCATGGAGATTGCAATTCTTAGTTGGCAGCTTTGTGACTTATCGGTTCTTAGAGTTGTCATCAATGAAAATGATTAGGATTGTTATTTTTAGATTTGGCATCATCTATATTTTCTTATTGGATAATAAATTGGAAAATTCTTTACAGGGGAACCCAGAGTTAGTAAGAAACACATATCTCATCTTCCCTCCAGATTTTGTAGATGACTTTCCTGTGGCTATGCAGGTAATTTCGGTGGTTTTTCAATCGAATGCTGCAATCTAGGAAGGCGGTTGGTGAATTTTACTGTTGCAATCATGTAAAGCGAGGAAACCTTCCTGGTGCAGAAAATTTAGTAAGTATTATATGCAGATTCTGAATGGGTTATAGTACTAGGAAGGAATTAATTATCATAGCTTTATGCTTAAGGTCTTTTGGAAGATATCAAGAAAAGATGGGATTAATTATTTGTCTTAAACATCTAGCAAGTTTTTTTGTTCTTTTGGTGATAGATTTTTATGGACGAGCAAATGCTATCAATCTTTACGTGTTTTCCCTTGATGGCATGAATTGCAACCACTTAAACCTTCTTTTTCTTGTGAGCAGTCAAAGCCTAAGCCATGAAGTGATGATTGCTCTGAGTTATAATATAATTGCTACGAGTCCTAATGTGAATGAACTAACTTGATGGTAGAGATGTGTTCTACAAATTGAACTTGGGATTCCAGGGAAGGAAGGTGGATCTTCAACCGCCCACCATTTCGATATCTTGCGTGTGTAATCTATATCAGTTGTGCTCTATGATAACACAATTCCCGTCATATGTAGATAGTTTTATAGATTTTCAGTTTTGGTGTGTCAGAATTCAGTCTATGAATCAGCTATGCCTCCTGGTGCTAGAGGTTTTGATGGAAAATTTCAGGCACCCATAGGTTAGACGTCCCAGAAATATCTTGGTTGCTTGGCAATAGGTGTCTTTTAATCTCCATCTTGAGTTAACAAAACATGAAATTGCGGTTGGGGTTGTTTGGTTCTTGTGCATGATTTGATGGCTGCAATTGAATATTGCTACTGCTGTAAAAATCTTTATTTGTTTGCTGAGAACTTTGTGGCCTCTCTACTCCCCCCAGCTCTTAATCTAAGGAATAAAAGAATGATATTTCCCTTTCTTGGTTATATTTGGACTTTCAGGAACAGGAAGGTATTCCTCCATAGATGTTCAAGACATTTATTGCCGCCGCCAGTCTTTGATAGTGTTGGTTTTTCTCTGAAAATATCAGGTGTCTCCGGTGTTTCATATGGGGTCATACAGTTGCATAGAAATGAAATTTATTGAGAAATTTTATGAAATTGAAAAGTATATATTTGTAAAAGCATGCAGTCAGTGTCACATGAAATTTATGGTTTGTGATAAATGGTCAAGGTCTATTTAGTTTTTAAGTTCAATTTTTGAATGTATCTTCTACTTAGGACTGCAAGTTTTAGCTGACTCGTGTCTTGCAGGTTTAGAACATTTTTTGGGCCTATAGTTGAAAATTCGATGACAGAAAAACTTTACAAGAGACTTAACCTGAAATTCAAAACATCACACCCCAATCATAGTTAATATACATGCAGCACCAGCCCCAGCTAGCATTGGTATACAACGCCTTTGTTTGTTAACATCATTACTGTATTCAGTTCTTAGTTTGGTACTTTCATTCAGATCTTACTTTAGAGGTTATCTTTTACTTTGGAGCTTAATAGCAGATGGCATTAGTTTGCTAAATGTTTGTTTTGAAGGTGAAGTAGCACCTGATTAAGTCACAATTTTTTATTTTGGTTTGATTTTTTGTATGCTTTCTTTGATGCTAATTGTTTAATGCTGGAAATTATTCAACTTTTGTATACTTTCTTTGATGCTAATTGTTAATGGTGGAAATTATTTAACTTTCTACGTGTGCTTAATCACAGTCACTATCTCAAGCTGCTGGTTGTTGTATATTGCTTTGCAAGCATACAAAGAACAAAGAGCGTATTTTTTTTTATTTAAACAAATAGCAAATGCTTCGGTTGTTGGCAAAAAAACCGAAGCATTTAGTTACAAGTGCTCCGGTTTTTCGCTAAAAACCGAAGCATTTGCCTAATTTTGAGCAATAAATTCCTTCAAATGCTCCGGTTTTTATTACAACCAGAGCATTTGACAAACTAAATGCTCCGGTTTTCAACCGGAGCATTTAATTAATGCTCAAATGCTCGTATGACGTCTGCTACGCGTCAAATACGGAGCATTTGTACGGTTTTTAACCGGAGCAATTGATGTTTTTTCCACTAGTGGGGTTTCATCCATACAAAAGTCAATCATTGTACGAAATGGGGTTATTTTGATCCTCCATATTAATAGTTGTTCTCTAAATTGACCAATAACAATACAAATCGTTCCTAAAATACATTAATACCATTCCTCTTGTATCTTATCTTACACAAAATAATGGTTTTACGGTTTCATTTATGCAAAAGTTAATCAAAATATAGTAAAAGAGATTGTTTTGATCATCTGTATTAATAGTTATTCTCTAAATTACCCAATAACGATACAAATCATTTCTAATATACATTTATATCATTCGGCATATCTTATCTTATACAAGATAATGATATATGGGTTTGATCCATACAAAAGTCAATCATTTATCGTACTAAAAGGGGTTAATTTGATCATCCATTTTAATAGCTCTTTTCTAAATTGGCCAATAACGATATAAATCATTTATAACACATTAATACCATTATATTCCTCGTAACTTATCTTATAGTAGAAAATAATGGTCTAATGCTTTATTCCATATAAAAGCATCACGATAGACATATTTGTATAATGATTTTTTTAATGTAATTGCAATTAGAAAGTAATTGTTAAGCAAACATGTAATATTATTATTAATTTAATGATATTATTGCCATTATTATCAATAAATATTCTTAATATTGTTGATCTCTAACAATTTGTGATTAATAATAATTCAAAATCACGTGAAAAAAGGCAAGAAATACAATCAAAGACAATTTTTGAAAAAAACACCAAACATCCAGAAAAGATGTTTGGGCCATGGTACAAACATCTTCTAAAGACGTTTAATTTGAACCTAGGTCCAAACGTCTTTAGTTGGCACAAACGTCTGAAGAAGGTGTTTGGGCCATGGCCCAAACGTGCCCTAAAAGAGTTTGGGCCATGGTCGAAACGTCTTTTCTGGACGTTTTTTGCCATTGAATTTTCGTCTTTCAGACAGAGAAAATCTCCAAAAAAAAAAATTGGATTTTTAATTTTTTTTTATTTTCTGAAAATTTTATTTTTGGAGTTTTTAGAATTTTTAGAAATTAATTTAAGGTATTTTCATAAATATTAGAAATGTTTTTGAGAAAAAGAAAATAAAAATGGGCCATGTGAAATTTGTGGCTCATATTCATTGAGGCCCCACATTTTCAGTGATCATATTTTAACTATGATCACCTTAGAATTTTCGTAGATTGCTAGTCTTAGTCTTCAGGAGTGATTTTTCTTAGTGTTGTGCTCTGTGCTTAACTAACAGAAGCTGCTTCCCTAGATTGTTATATTTGAGAACTAGAGAATTAAGGGCATCCTTAATGGTGAAAATAAAAAAAGATCATGTACATAATCTTAAAGAACCCCCCTTAATGGTGAGTGAAACAAAGATTGTGGGTTGATTGGCAAAAAAATTGTGTATGGGACGATTGAATTGATGATCAGGCGTGGGAGTGGGACCTGCACCGCCGATCGGTTTTTAAATTTTTTTGCTTCTCTCCAACAAGTCCAAACGACGTTTTGTCTGGAAATAAGAGAACCAGCCAAAAACGCATCGTTTTGGCTGGCGAAAAGCCAAAAAAATTCAGCTGGACTGACAATACGCAGGAGCTGGCAGGTAACAAATGGCACACCTTTCCACATGTCAGCTTCCTATTGGCCATTAAAAATATAACCATTGTAAATTTTGCAATGGTTATATTTTAAAAAATACAAATTAAAAAAATATAAAAAAAATACCAACGGCTCTATTTTTTCGAGCTGTATAAATAGAGACCCATTTTGCTATATTTTGGACATATATAATTTTCTCCATTTTCACAAATTTCTTCTACTTGTTCTAATTTATTTCAATTAATTAATAAAAATGCTAATTACGTATGCTAGGTAATTAATAAAATCTAATTATATAGATAAATTAATTATTAAAATGATAATTTTAATTTTAAAATTTCTAATTTAATTAATTAGTAATAAAATATCAATTAGTAATGAATATTTCATATTAATAAAAAGTAAATAATAAAAACATTGTAAAATGGTTGTTGGGTGATGTGAGAGAAAAAGTAGTTGGATGGGGTCAAAAAGTAAGAGAAAGAGGAAAAAGTAGTTGGGATGATCTTTTTTTTGGTTCATTGTTAAGAAGAAAGTGAGAAAAGATTGTGGGATGTAATTTTTTAGAGAGAGAAAGTTAGAAAGAGAGTGGGATGATCTTTTTTTTCATTCACCAATAATGGTGCTCTAAAGGATTCATTTTGAAGGCATCGATGGAGATCACTCAAGTTATTTGCTTCGCTTATATATGACTCAGTTGAATTTTGGCAGGATGGTCAATGGTGTTAGCTACTAATATAGTCATTTTGAGAAATTGCAGTGAGGCTTAATATTGGAATATAGGTAAATAAGGAGTCTAGTTTAGTTAGTTCAGTATGTATTTCTATCTGCAAAGTTGTTAAGATTTCTAGTTTAGTAAGGTTTCCTGATATTAGGTTGTATATATATTCCTCTAAAGTTTAATGAGAGGATTGATGAGTTTTCCTATATTCTATACTTTAACATGGTATCAAGAGCCACTCTAATTTAGAGCAAATTTTTTTCCAAGTCCTGATTTTTTTTCTTCATCCGAATTTTTTGTTGGTTTGATCGACTCTCACTGATGTGTGAGTGTTGTGTGTTTCTCTCTTAAATTATTTTATTTTGTTTCTTCTTCGTGCGAGTGCGAGTGCTTTTCTTCGTGAGTGGACTATTGTATGCTGCTGCATAATTGGGATTTGTTATTCCCTCGCTATTAACCAGGATCATTGATTCTCTTGTTGGTCTTCAATTGCTAGTTTGCTACTATATTTTATTAATCTTCAAAGTCCATTCTCCTAATAATATTTCTTTAAAGCTTGTGCGAGTCAACGAGTGTTTCTTGTTTTCTTCGCTGGGTTTGCTCTTGCGGGTGTGGTCCCCTTCTCTGCTGTTGTTATAGTGTTATATATTGTTGTTTGTCGCGGGTCTGCTTTGCGCTTTGTATTCGGGTCTGCTTTGTGCGAGCCATACTTGGTGCTCACTTCTTGTCTCGGTTGTCTGCTTTGTGTGTGGTGGCTTCGTTGGATTGGTTTCCTTTGCTTTGTGCGAGTGTGGAGAGTGGAGACCAAATTGTTGACAGTTGGTTTACAATTGTTGATGCTAATTTCCTTTGTGCGTGATTTCATAGGCGAGCGTACGTGGTCCCTCTTGTACTGTCACGTTCTCTGTTGTGACTGCTGTATTTTTTTGGTTAAAGAGGCGTAGTTCTCTGTTGTGGTTGCTGTATCTACGGCACCATGGGTGATGGTACCGGTGCGGTAAGTGACAGTGATCGGGCAAATGTCCCGACGTTGACTGATGATCAATGGATCCAATTGCTTGCTACTTTAAAGTCTTCAAAGGTATCTGCGACTTCAGACCGTTCTTCGGGTATGTTTTGTTCTAGTGATTGGATCATTGATAGTGGTGCATCTAATCATATGTCTGGTAATTTGGAGTTGTTCTCTGATTTGGTATCTATTTCCTCTCTCCCATTGGTTTGCTTCAATGGTAAACAAACTACTGCAACTAAGGAAGGAAAAGTTGTATTGTCGATGGTTTTGTGTTGGATCATGTTCTCTATGTTCCTCGCTTCTTACTGCGGTTTATTATGCATTTCTCGAACTTTTAGAGCATCATAAATTATTTATTATTTTCACTGACAAGTTTTGTGTCATACAGGACCGCATTTTGAAGAACCTGATTGGAGCGGGGACGCGGTTTAATGGAGTCTATATTTTCACACCTCTTCGTGCTCGTGGTTTGCAAGCCAATACTGTTCAGGCTCGTGGTTTTCTTACTATTGTTGATGATTATTCTCATGCTACCTGGGTTTATTTGATGATTGGCAAATATGAGGCAAAACAGTTGTTACAAGAATTTTATGTTATGGTTAAAACCCAGTTTAATAAGAAAATTAAGTTGCTTCGGAGTGATAATGGACAGGAGTTTTTAAGTCTTGCATCTTTCTTTCGCCAGAAAGGTATTATTCATCAGACATCTTGTGTTGATACTTCCCAACAGAATGGTAGGGTGGAGCGTAAACATCGTCATATTCTTAATGTAGCTCGGGCTCTTAGGTTTCAGGCTAAGTTACCTAAATCTTTTTGGAGGGAGTGTGTCCTTACAGCTGTTCATCTTATAAATATTACCCCTACTCCTGTTTTGAAGGGTAAAACACCTTATGAATGTTTGTTTGGTGTTTCACCTTCTTATGATTCGATTCGTGTGTTTGGTTGTCTATGCTATGCTGTTAATCGTTCTCGTATAAAGGATAAGTTCGATTCTAGATCTCGTCGTTGCTTATTTCTTGGGTATCCATTTGGTAAGAAAGGGTGGCGGCTTTATGACCTTGAGACGTGTGAATTTTTTGTGAGTAGGGATGTTACATTTTTTGAGGATCAATTCCCCTATCCTACTGTTCTTTCTGATGTGGCGCAAAAGCAGTGGGATATATATTTTTCCCAACCATCCCTTTGGGCGGATGATTTGTTTGATGATAGTGGTTATGGCACTGATGTTGGTGCGCCTAGTGTTGTTGATGGAGCCGTGCGTGCGCCCGATGGTGTGCGGCGTGCATACGGATGGTGTGGTCACTACGCCTCCACGCTCCACTAGAAGCATAGTTGGTGATGCTTCTCCGAGCTCATGTGCGTATTGGTGAGGTTATGTGTGACACCTCCACACCTCTTAATTTGAGGGGAGTTCGTCGTCGTCGATGAAATGTTAGGGCGTGGGCATCGTACTAAAGTTCAATCTTGCAAGCTCCGTGATTTTGTGACTCATACTGTGGTGTGTGAAAATATTGACTCCAAACCCTCTACTGCGTCTCCTTCTCCATCTCGTTCTTCAGGTACGCCATTTGATATAGCTTGTTATGTTGATTATAATAATTTTTCTGTAAAACATAGAGGTTTTCTGGCAGCTGTTACTAAAGGACATGAGCCTCAAAGTTTTCAGGAGGCTGTGAAACATCGTGGTTGGCGCAAGGCTATGGAGGAGGAGCTTGCGGCTCTTGAGCGCAATGGTACCTGGAGTTTGGAGGATCTACCTTCAGGTAAGAAAGCAATTAGTAGTGGTTGGGTGTATCGTATTAAATACACTTCAACTGGCGAGGTTGAACGGTTGAAAGGTAGACTAGTTGTTCATGGTAATCGTCAGATCGAAGGTGTTGATTATAATGAAACGTTTGCACCTGTTGCTAAAATGGGCACTGTACGTTTATTTTTAGCTGTCGATGTTTCTCTTAATTGGGAATTGCATCAGATGGATGTTCATAATGCTTTCTTACATGGTGATTTGCATGAAGAAGTTTATATGAAACTTCCTCCTGGGTATCGTGGTGCTCCTCCAGGGAAAGTTTGCAGGTTGAGAAAATCATTGTATGGATTGAAACAGGCACCTCGACAGTGGTTTGCAAAGTTGTCTCAGGCATTGAAGTCCTATGGTTTTAAACAGTCTGCTGCAGATTATTCTTTGTTCAGTTATATTCAGGGACATGTTGCTCTTCATGTTCTTGTTTATGTTGATGATTTGATTATTGCAGGCTCATCTCATGATGTTATTGTTCGCTTTAAGAAATATTTGAGTTCATGTTTTCATATGAAGGATTTGGGTGTTCTGAAATATTTCTTAGGCATTGAGGTTGCTAGGAGCAAGGATGGTATTTTTTTGTCACAACGCAAATATGTGTTGGATGTGTTAACAGAAGCAGGCATGTTAGGTTGTAAACCCATTGACACACCTATGGAGCAGACTCATCGTCTCGCTTCCGCTGAAGGTTCGCCATATGCGCATCCTGATAGATATAGGCGCCTAGTTGGACGTCTGGTCTATCTGTCTGTTACTCGTCCTGAGTTAAGTTATGCTGTGCATACTCTATCTTAATTTCTTGTTGCACCACAGGTTTGTCATTGGGATGCTGCTCTTCGTGTTTTGCGTTATCTAAAAGGAAGTCCTGGTCAGGGTATTGTGTTACGTCCTTTAGGTAATATGCAACTTACTGGTTTTTGTGATAGTGATTGGGCTGCTTGTCCTTTGACTCGGCGCTCTGTTACTGGTTATTTGGTGTTCTTGGGTCGTTCTCTTGTCTCCTGGAAGACTAAAAAACAACCTAATGTGGCTCGTTCATCTGCAGAGGCTGAGTATAGGGCTATGGCTGTTACTACTTGTGAGTTGAAGTGGTTGAAGTATTTGTTATCTTCTCTTGGTGTTTTGCATCCTAAGCCTATGCGTTTGTATTCAGATAGTCAATCTGCTATTCATATTTCAAAGAATCCAGTTTTTCATGATCGTACGAAGCATATTGAGGTAGATTGTCATTTTGTTCGTGATGAATTAACTTCTGGTAATTTGTCTACTTCTTATGTTCCTACGGGTCATCAGTTAGCAGATATTTTGACAAAGGCCTTGGGCAGGCGTCAGTTTGGTTTTCTACTTCGCAAGTTGGGCATTTGTGATATTCATGCTCCAACTTGAGGGGGAGTATTGGAATATAGGTAAATAAGGAGTCTAGTTTAGTTAGTTCAGTATGTATTCCTATCTGCAAAGTTGTTAAGATTTCTAGTTCAGTAAGGTTTCCTGATATTAGGTTGTATATATATTCCTCTAAAGTTTAATGAGAGGATTGATGAGTTTTCCTATATTCTATACTTTAACACTTAACGGGCTTTTGTCATCAACTTTCACCTGCCTTTCTTATGTCATTGAAAATTTTGTCTTCTGAATGGAAACTAGTACCCGAGTATCCAGAACTTCAAAGAATTCAAATGGTAGGTATTCGCATCTAAGTCTAACTCTAAATTTGTGCAAGTTACGGCGCCTAAAGTTCTGGATACTCTGGCTCTTCTAATTCCCTCACGTACACATGTTGGACTCCAGTTGTGTCATGTTAGTTTTAAACCAAAAACTTGACACCTTTCTACGAAATGGCTTATTATGAAACTAGTCCACCCGAATCCGAGTGGACACTTTAGTCGAGTCTGAGCAACATAGGTCATAACTTGTCAGTATTCTGAAATTGTGATCCTCGACGGGATATAAATGGTTACAAACAAATTTAGAGTTAGAGCTACTGCAATGGTTTATGTATTCGACCTACTTGGCATTTTAAAACTGTATGGCTGGAGCATTGGAAACTGGAGAGACCAGGTTACTCGCCGAAACGAACTGGTTAATATGTCCTCTTGCCTCTTCGATTTTTACATTTTATCTAGAAAACAGATATCTTCTCTCCCCCCCCTCTTCCCGCCCCTGTTTTCTCCCTTTCGCTGTAAAAATCCTCACAAATTAATATGTCGATCTGCAGTAAAAAGATCTGCTCACTGGTCAGTTTAGAAAGCAGTTTCCCTTGAGCTTCTCCAAGTTCTGAAGTTTTCAAGTAATCAGAGTTTTAAACATGAACTTGATAAGAGTTTCTGTGCCTATTGCAATATGATTTTTTTTATGCTAGATTTTGGACTTTTGACAGGGAGAGGCTGCAAAATCAGTCAGTTAGCGAATCTCCTAGTTCAAAAATTGCACAACCTTTTCTGTATATTGGATAACCAACTAATTCTAAGGTTTCTTAGTGGCCCATTTGGTAGGCATAAGTGCATAACCGCATATATGGTGGTAATAGAGTGAATTTTAGTGCGACTTTGTAAGAAAATTCTCATATTTTTATCCTTGGTAATAAAACTTCATCCCCAAACATATGTATTTTCTTCGTAAATTTCCATTACCACTCAATACCACATTTCCAGGTGGTAATGGATGGTCATGAAACTCATGAAGAAAATAGACGTTCTGGGGGTGATATTGACATGTGACCTCCCTTACAAGATACCCTAGAATGCATTATGGTTGTATACTTGTATCATGTGAGAAAGTCCTTTCCTTTTCTTTTTGAGTAGAAGTAGAACTAGGTTGCATAAAATGTACTTACTGTTCAGCTTATATTTTTACAGTTTTAGATTTACCCACTGAAGCCTGAAGAGTCTAACTTGCCTTTCTAAGTTCTAAGATGCCACTCGGGTACGTACTGATAATTTTCTTTGTTTAGAGATGGGAGACGTAGCGAAAGATCTAACTGCAGTCTGCAGGGACTGTTGGAGGGGCTGCGCAGCTGATAGTTTCAAAGCAGCCAACTCCTCTTCCTGGCCAAGCTCCCAAATATGTGGGTGCTGTGGATGCTGTGAAGCAAACATTAGCTGCAGAAGGTCCTAAAGGTTTGTACAAAAGTTAAAAGTATAGGGGGCCCCACTTGCCACTGTAGTCGCTTTCAACGCCGTACTCTTCACAGTTAGAGGTCAAATGGAAACCTTGTTGAAGTCTGAACCTGGGCTCCCCTCTCAGTTGGCCAGCAAGTTGCTTGTGCCTTGTGGTGCTGGGGCTGGAGTTGCCGTCTCCTTTTTGGCTAATTTATGTCATATATGAGAGTTGAGATCAAGATCATCACTACATTCACAGAAACAACGAACTGTTATCTGACAACACCTTTTAAATTACATCCGGCAAGAACAGGTTACGGGCCCAGGGTTCTGTATCTGGAGTTGGTACAGCTGCAATGGCGGTATAGAGGGCCAATAGATGTTGCAAAGCATGTTCTATCAGAACCTTTTAATAGTGTGCAGGGTCTGTTCAAAGGCTTGGTCCCAACTCTAGCCTGTGAAGTCCCGGGAAATGCAGCTTGTTTCTTGGCTTATGAGGTGACCAGATCTAGTTTAGGTTGAAAATCTAATTTTCTTTTTCTTTATTTATTTTACTGATTCGACTTGTTACTGTTGGCAATTCTTTCAAATGTTTACTAATTCTATATTCCCTTGAATGAAGTGTGGGGAAAAAATGATGGTTTGCAGGATTTTTGGAGCTGTTGATTCTTCATTTCCATCTGATTTTATTCTGGATGTATTTCAGGGATTTGAGAAAATTGTGCTAAGGAAATGGAACTAAAAGAAGAAAGAAATTTTCACATTACATGTCAACTAATGAACTATGAACTTAGTTCTTGTTTGGTTAACATTAGAAAATATGGGAATTGGAACTTCTTAGGAATTACAAGGTAAGTGACCTATTTGGTTGGCAGCAAAATGGTGATGTGGAAAACATAAAACTTTATAGAAATTTCCACTTTATGTAAAATGTAGGAAGTCTATGGGGACTTATTTCCCCATTACTAACCAAATAATGTGGGGAATTCCCAAGAATTTGATTTTGGAATTTAATTCTCGTGACGAACTTCATGAAACACTCTACTTCGGTGTGAGCTGTGAACCACAATACGTTGCGCTTTTTCATATCCCCTAATGATTTGAGAAATAAGAGAAAGTTAAACTTGTGTGGAGGATGTCATCGACCAAAAGATCCATTGGAGTTCTTCCCACCGATTTCCACACAATAAAATATATTTTTAACCATTAGAGTGTTACCCTCTAGCTCCGTCTTTGTGGTCTTGGTTTTTAAGTGTGTGATCACAATATGTTTCGGTTGTCGTTAATTACTATGCGTTTATGGTATTTAGTTGATCGTATCATTTTGACGAGTTTAATTTGTTTGAAATACTAATCTTGTACATCTAATTTACATCATATTTTGTACTGTTTTGGTGGCTTGATGATGAATATTTTCAAACAATCCTAATCATGATGATACAGAATAGTAGACTAGGATAGATTATTGGATGTGTTAGCAGAAGAATTTACTGATGTAGACTAGAGATGCAACTTGAGGTGGATTCCTGTTTGACTGGGTTTAGAGAAATAGTGCAGGCTTATGAAAGCACTGGTTGTGTTTCAAGTTTCAACCGAGCAGCTAAGAAGGGGAAGGGGATTTTTAACATGTGTACGTCAACGGTAAGAAGTTTATATGGGCTTTCCATCTCACTAAGAGCACGTTTGGAATTTGAGATATTATTGGACACTGGCAACTAAATAAAGAACGGAGACTCATATACAAAATATTGATGATCAATACTTATATAACAATATTTTCAATGAATTGAGGAACAAGTGCAGTTATAAGTTATTCACTGAAAGCAAGTCAATCACCCTGACAAGTTGTTTGAGAGACAATCACTAAATGGACTCCTAAACGCAATGAACTCTGCAGTTGTTGAGCTCGAGCCATAGCTTTTCCCATATCCCACTTTCCACATTGATCAGATGGAGATATCGGGCGAGGATCAATAAATACCTTTTCCAAGCCCGGAAGCCTAGCTTGCAAACGCCAAACAAGATCGACATCTTTTGTATATCCACGAAAACCAACAAATTCCACCACCTTTAGTTGTGTATGTCGGTAATTTCCCCTTCTCCTTCGGCTTCTATATATCGTTCTTAGAGAGTCTTCATTTCTAGATATGCTATATATCTGAATCATTAAACAAATAGAAGGGTCGGGTGAAGAATGAGTTCATATCATGATCTCTGATGCAGCAACGTGAACATATAGCAATATACTTGGAATTATTAACAAACTAATAGGAACAGTACCTTCAAGACTAATCTTTGCATCGATGGAGACGCCCTGAGCAACTTTTCGCACATGTAAATGTAAGAACCAACAGTGATGCGTGACAAGCTCAATTTCAAGCACCTGAGTTTTTCAAACATGGGAAGTTTCGGGAATTCACCTAAAAACTGAAGAATTCAATTCATACAACAGAGAATGAGATATATAAATCCAATATCCATTATGCAATTATTAGATAAAAAGACTACATAACTGACTAAAAGACAAGCTCTTAAGTATTAAGTCAGTCATACTAACCCAATTCCACTTTAGACGCCAGTCATGTAAGTCCAGTACAAGTGACTCTAACCGAGAAAAGCAGCTAGAAAATTTCCAGAAGTTTTTGAGCAAGAATAAGTTAACATTTGCTTCAACAAGATGAGGAATTTCCTCGAAAATTATACTTATCTTGGGACCGCGGTAAGCAAAGGACACAAGATTCACAGCATGTACTTCAAGGCAGCGCATTGACAGGCAATGCTTTATCTCCAGAGACCTTAGGCTGGGTGAAGGGCCGGGAATTTTCAAATTTGTCAATGACGAAACCATATTGAGATGCAAAACTTCAAGCAGTGGGAAACTGTATAAAATGCACCCAAGAACATTGCCAGTCATGTTTACATGTTTCAGATGAAGAGCAGTCAAGGAACCAAGAGTGCAATCGCTGAAAACCTGTGTTCTGAGTGCATAAGGTGCTAAATGTTCAATATACCCGAAATCCAATATAAGCCGTTTAACATGCTTTTCCAATGCAAATATGATCCAGCTATCTATCACATCTGAGATTTCATCACTTGCACTAAAGCAAACTCTGAATTCATCTATTGTAGAGCCTTTATGTAAATTCAAAACCAGATGCACCCATTCTATAAACCTGCACATTGATGCATCGAGTAAGTTACGTTTCCCATGTGTAGATTCAACAAAGTCCAATATACCAGTGGTGTGCGTCCAAAGATATCTCCATCTACTAGATATGACACTAGTTCTAGCTGCTTCACTCAGCTTTAGGCGAGAAACAATGGAAATAAGAATCTCCTCTGGCAAAGCACTAATTCGATCCTCCAAGTCATTCGCCATCCGGGAACACTAATATTTTTTAAGAGCATACATTGTCAGTTTAGGACCAGGATCCTAACCTTTTGTGCTTCATATATCAAATATGTAACAGCATACCAATTCAACAAGTAGAAAAAAGTTCCACTACTAGGATAATAAGCATACATAGAGACATGTTCCAGGTTCAAATAAGTATGCAGATTCTGTGTGTCGAAACAAAATCCTACACAAATGCAGAATGATATACATAAGATGAAAGGATTCAATGACTCATGCATCCCAAACTTGTTGCATAAAACCATCTAAAGAATCTCTATTGAGCATTTTCCAGTTTTAGTTTGGAAAAAATGATTCTAATAATCCAACCTTTGGCCGGTCTTCTTAAAACTGTCCCACCTTTTGGTTATTTTTGAATAATCCAACCTTTTGGGGGTGTCTTCTCATAATGGTCCTAATTGACTTGTGACCTGAACTTCAGCTAAATTTTTTTCCTCCTACTTGTTTCTCTCTCCTCCTCATTCCCCAACCCCTCCTCTCCAATACCCACTCAGCCACTAGCCCCTTACCACCTCAGCCACAACGCACCCTCCCCTTCGAGACAGGCCCCGACCACCATCCTAGTAGCCACCAGCCCCACCCCTCATCATCCATCACAAAATCAGCACCCACCCCCCGTAATTAGCTCCCACCTTGAAAACAGAGGGTGGGAGTGGTGGTGGAAGGACGGAAACAGAGGGGGAGTGGGGTGAATTTTGGGTTCGGGGTTGGGGTTGGGTTTATATGACTTGAGTAATGAGGGAGGAGAGAGAAAGAGGTGGGGTTAGTGGGTGGTGGAGGTGAGGATAGATGAACGTGGCGGCGGAATGGGAGGAGGGAGAAAGTAGGTCGTGGTGGCCAGTGGGGAGGAAAGAGAGGGGTGATTTTCTCAAAGTTAAAAAATGGACTGACCAATTAGAGTGTGACACATATCACACTTAACCTGTTATGCTGGTCACGAACATGTCAAGCACCATTATGAGAAGACACCCCAATAGATTGGATTATTAAAAAAAACAAAAGGTGGGACTGTTTTAAGAAGACCGGCCAAAGGTTGGATTATTAGATTCCATTTTTCCTTTTAGTTTTTGGTTGAGTTGGTCATTTCACATACTTTCAAATCAAGGGTCGATCTGAGGAATCCTTTCAGTAGTCCACTGTAGCTGGGTATGGCATTATGGCATATTCAATAGTTTCAACTTAGGCCGCCGACATTCATCATTATACAATCTTTTCAAGTAAACAAAATTGAACATACATCACATAATTCAGAAGAATATCAAAGATGATAGTTGATAATGAGAAGGAAAATTTCAGTATGTAATTAAAGTAATCTACACAATAAACTACAGAAATTAAAGATGTTAGCACTAATTCAGGCATATGCCTGGTCTAACCTTCATCAATGCAGGTCTGGAAGTGGGGTTCATTGTTCTTCTGAACTTACGTCGCAGCTCAGATACTTCAGCCATGAGATTTAATCACACAAAACACAACCTGAAAAGTGCACACAACATAATAATTTAAAGCCCCAAAATCAAAAGTCCATATACAAGTATTGAACTCACTTTAAAAATAAAGTTCAGATAAGTTCAATTCTAGTAAGTTCACTCCCACCTAAAAAAAGAGTTTCAGTCCAATAAGTTTAATGGTTTTCAGGGGAAGAAAATGAAATATTATACTCACTTTGCTTTAATTTCCTTCAATATTGAACTCGTTAAAAAAAATTGTTTTGATATCTTTTTTTATGATGAAACACAAATTCATGTATTTTGAATTTTGCAATATTAGAGTCACAAGTTAAAAGCTGGATTGAACTAAATTGAATTCAAGTAGCAAGAAGGAAAAACTGCAGCAACAATCTGGCGTGGAAAAGGATGGAGAATTCCACCAGAATTGTGCAACGAAGACTCCAAAAATCAGATTTATTTTTGTAGAGACTAGGGTTAAGCGTGAAAAAAATTACCTTGGAAGTTTGAAGTAAATTCAGACAAATTTTCGTTGCCCGCTACACTACTGCCCTAGGAAGGATAAATAACTCCATATTTATAGGGCATAACCATGTAGACGAGATCAACTGTAATCCCTAACAAACATAGTACAATATAATGTTTCCTAAACCTAGTAGACTTTTAATGTACATCCTCTGTTTTTTTATACTTGTTATAATCTCTCTTTTATGAAAATCGCATACTAATCCTTATTTTAATTGAAAACGGATTTTTATATCACTTTCCAATCACATGGCTTCTCAAATCTCAACTTCCTATATTTATCTGATCTCACTCTTTATTATATGAACTACCGAAATACTGTGCCCAAACTTTAATGAAAGAAGTACTGTATAACCTAAAGTCCTAAACACAATGATATTCTGGAAAATATATTGTTTTCCTAACATCACTAATGCACTTTTATAGCACCAGAAAAAACAAATTAAACTCACATAGATTTCATTCAAGCACTTTCTCTTTCAGCATAATGATTGAGCAAACGAAACTGAGTCACTGACATAGATTTTATTTATTCAAGCAATAATTCTGAGAGTAATTTTGTGCAGGAAAGATGAATTTGGTTTGATTTATATTTATATTTCAAATTGAGCAAATAGGTAAAAGAGTAAATTAGAATTACCTGAGAATTAAGCTCTTTGAATGATACTGAATTTCCAAAAAGCTAAGTGAATATTTTTTCAGAAGGCATATATATAACTTTTAATTTGCTTGCTAATATTGCCAATCTGCTGTGAACAGTGAAGAACAGGAGAGGAGATGGCACGACAGACTTGGATTTGGAGAGCTTTTACTTTACTATAGTTTACTATACATATCCCAATCCAATCAATCCAATCCAACCGAATTAGTATGGATCGGATTCAAAGTTCGGATTGGTTTGGATTGAGATTGTTTGAAAAATTGATTTTCGGATCGAGATTGAGGTAATTGGATCCAAAAATCCAATATAAAATAGTAATATGTCTTGTATTATGTATATGGATTCTTGTCTTAATTATTTTTTTTAATCACATAAACTTACAACTATTTCCCTAAAACCCTAACATCACTTAATTCCTCATTTCTAAATATAAATTGCTTAATTTATTTCATCGAAAAACTAGAGTTTTAAAAAATCGGATTTTCGGATCGGATCCAATCTAGAGTATCAAAATTCGGATTGGATTGGATCGGATTCAAACTCTAATTGGTTTGGATTCGGATTGGAAAATTAAAATCCAAATTTTGTTCGGATCGGATTGGATTAGGCCCTAGTCCAAACCGTACACCGAACTTTCACCCCTACTTACAACTCCCCTCCTTCCAAGTCTTGGGCGGCAATGCGATGCGAGGGCATGAGGTTATTATCTTCATCTTAACCAAAAAAAAAAAAACGTTTACTATACATATAGTCATATACTCCGTATTATTTTTTTTTCACCATTTGTCTTTTTAGCACTATTCATCAACCAACTTTGTTCAACTATCTGGCATCATTATATAAGAAAAAACATAGTCAAGTGGGTCTTGTAAGATTCGTCTTAACGCGAGGATTACAAATATCAATTTTTTTTAATTTTTACTTACACCCAATAAGAGATATTAACGTTCAAAGAAGCGTCTCGACAAATATGAAAAAGCAAATGGTGCAACTTAAAAAATACAGAGGTTGTATATATGTATATAATATATATACATATATATATATATATATATATATATATATATATATATATATATATATATATATATATATATATATATATATATATATATATATAAAGTGAGTTCATATGAGAATGCATACTTACATGAGAAATGAAAATGGATTTTACGCGCTATAACTCTATGAACAAGTGACGTAACTGTAAACACAAATTTTAACAATGGTCTGCAAAACAGAGTCAAAATAAATGTAACAAAATAGTCAATTTTATTGATTTGAATTTATAAGTACAATCTCTAATATTTTCTCCTCTGATTCAATCTCCACTTGAATTTAATAAATTCATGAACTAATTTGGTGAGTTTAAGAACTATTGACTTGACTTTCTTGAATGAGGGCCATCGAGGCTTGATCTCGTCCATGGTAGAACTTCTAGAGTAGAACGACACGTTGAATGCTCGTTGTTCTTCTTCTACGGAAATGATTTGATGTTGATTTGTAGTTGCTCACAAACAAATATTATCTTCTTGAATGAGGGCCTTCAGGCTTGATATCGTCCAAGGTTGATCTTGTTTCCTTCTTCCGGGAGAGAACTTGATGTAACTTGACTGGCAGAGAGAGTACTTGAGAGGTTTAGGTTGGGCTTTCTGTTTTTCTCCTTGCTGGCTCTACAGTCTGATTTTTTTTCCTCCTCTTTTTGAGTCTTTTGTTTTTCTCTCTTCTGGCTCTGGAGTTTGGTCTCTTCTCCTCCTCCTTTGTAAGTGAAGAGGAGAGTTCTATTTATAGAGTTAGGAGAACCCTAGGGTTTTCACTTGTCCTGCCTCCTGGGCCTCATGGACATAATTCTATTAAGAGTCCAAGAGTCCAACTTTCATTTAATGAGTCCATGACCCAATTATTTAATTAAAATAGACCAAGTTTAGTGATAAGCCCAAATTAATTAATTTTGATGACTATTTATTAACAAAAGTCAACATTTGACTTTAATGGGCCAAATAATAATTATGTGACATTTAACAAAATTTTCATGCCTACAAATTGCCCCCTCGAGACTGTATCACGTACACGAGTGTTTAAGCGTGATCGAGTCTCGATTTTTTTTTACCATCATAGAAAATTGCGTTGACTTTGCTTTAAAAACACTACTCCATGCCTCTATCAACACCTCACGTGGTATGTTGTGATGGGCATTTTCTCTTTGTTTTTTTTTCTTTTCATATTTATCTTTTTGAATGTAGTGTTGGAGATAAACTTGAAAACTCCCTATACCCACGAAATATTTGTTTTGAAGATAGGTTCAATGGTTATCCGCATGAATATCTTGGGGAATATTCCCATCTTATGGTTATATATACGGATATACCATGAGACATTCAAGGATTTTTTTATCATCCAAGTTGCAGTGCCCACAAGGAGGACTTGAAGTCGTGCCGTGAACTTCTTTGGAGCCACAACAAGCAATTTCTCGATGAACCGGAACCAGTGCCACATATTCGAGGAGCTCCAACTCCCCTACTTGACGCCTTGATGCCATGAAGGAGATGCCATTTCGCCGCGAGGTGACGCCATGAAGGAGGAGATGCCATTCTCGTTGATGTTGTGACACCATACTTGATTGATTTTTTTAGTTACTTGCAGGTTTGCTCTGAATTAGCGATTGCCATGAACGTGTCTTTGGTTCGACCTCCCGCGAGCGGATCAGAGTTGTTCAGTTGGTGCCCAACGAGTAACTTCCACAGACCATGAAAACTTCACGTCATGCCAGAGATGATGCGGTAATGTCAGTTTCAACTTCCAACGAAGCCAACACATAACCATTATATGTTGCCCTTCTAGCTAGTAATTAAAGGTCCCAACATCGAGCCATGGTAACAATCGATTCGTGCACATCCACAGTTCAACAAGCTCGTGAAGGTGTGAATACTTTCTTCCGGTGGACAAACAATTTGCATTGCCCCCTTATCGAGCAGCTTGAAAATCACGACGCTGCGGAATTGAACCACCTATTTGAGGCAATGGAAGAACTTCTGTCATTTGTTGAAATATCAGCAACTTTGATTGTCCAACTTTCACCTCCATTTCTTTGTTTTCGGTTTCAGTTGAATAAAGTTGAAGAAGATGAGAATCTGAGACCACCACCATCTTCCATTTATATTTCTTCTTCTTCTGGTTTGTGTCAAATGATGCAGCAACTCTATGTTAAGAGTTATAAAGTTGGTTTTTTTTTTTTTTTTTTTGAACAAAAATTTTTTTTTTGGAGGAAATGTAGAGTTTGTCATGTGATGCTACTTCCGTGAGATCACATCTTCCATCTCTTTTTATTTTTTTTCAACTAACTTCTCCTTTTTTTTTTTTCTTTTTCTTTTTCTTTTTTAATTAATCATTGATAGCTGAAAAGTCCCTGCTAGCTCAAATATCTCATGCTATAAAAACAACATTATGGGTGAGAATTTTTTTGTTGTTGTCAAACCTCCTCAAGCCAAGCATCAAACATAGTGCCATACATGACCATTATTGTTCTAGGAGCTTCCAGGCCAGGAGAAGTCGTTCTTGCTGATGGGGTGACGCCATGAAGGAGGAGAATTTACCAAAGAGCGAACCGCCTTTGACGCCTTGAGATGATGGAGGAAGAGCTAGCCATCCGTAGTTTTGATGTTTTGCCGCAACGGAACCATGAAAGATGCACTTATCTTTTCTTTTGACTTTGTTTGTTCTGCATTTTTATTTTATTTTTGCAGGTTTGTGATCTTATGGCATTGTGAGTGATGAATGACCTACCCGGCCAACTCTTGGTACGGATGGTACCGCGAAATTGAAGCCGAGCCATATGCCCATGCCTTGACACAATGATGGAGCAATTTCCATAGTTGCCCACTCCACCATTAGAGCCACAAGCGGCGACGCCTTCCGCCAGAGACCGACGTGGAGGACCCGAAGCAAGGAGAAAGAAAACCCGAGCTGGCGTTATACCGCTCAACCTAGATTGGCGCCATACTTGCACTGCCATAACCGCACTGCCCCCAGGCCTTAGTGTTTCCGAAGTCGTGGTGGCCTTGACGGAACCCTTTCTCGCCGCCATAACCGCACTATTCCTGGAGTCGTGGGGTCGAGCCGACGTAACGTCTTACTCACCAACCACCGTTTTGACACCATTGAAAAGGAAGGAAAGTGAAGCCAGTCTTGACGCCAATACGCCATTCTCGAGCAATTTTTTTTTTGGCGACCCATATTTCATGCTTAGATAGACCACTACTTTCAAATACTTTGATGCCACGAAGGGGAAGATGTTGTCCTCGTCGCTATTGTGATGCCGGAGGAGTTGTCATTCTTGCCGTCGAGCCATCTTCTAGATATTGCGGAAAAGCAGCTGAACTATCATTTTCGACGCCATGACATGAAATCTAGTCTGCACTAAATACAAGATTAGTGGCGTGTTGTCATTGTTCCATTTTTTTCTCGTTTGACATGACCTTTCATGGCCATGTGGATGGTGTTTGATCATGGTGATCCGGTGCTTGGGAGCTTTCTCCAAATCTTGTTGTATATTGTGTTTGTTTTTAAAAGGTGTTGGTGCATGAAGCTTACTCCAACATTCATTTTTTTTTAGATCTCTGATGCTTGAAGGCTTTCTCCAGATTTGATCAAGGAATGAGTTAGTGCTTTCGAGCTTTCTCCGAACTCATCATCTGGCCTTTTGCTCTAATCTCCGGTACTTGACAGCTTTCTCCGGATTTTAAAAAGTTTGGTGGAGTGTTGATGCTTGAGAGCTTTCTCCAATCTTCATGCTGAACATTCTTGGCGAATCTCTGGTGCTTGGAAGCTTTCTCCAGAATTTCGAAGAAATTTGATGAAGTATTGCTGCTTGAGAGCTTTCTCCAATCTCCATGCTTAACATTTTTGTCGAATCTCTGGTGCTTGGAAGCTTTCTCCAGGTCTTCGTGGAATTTTGATGAAGTATTGGTGCTTCGAAGCTTACTCCAATCTTTGAGTGAGTGATGTCAAAGTTTCATGCCCATCATTCAGCAAAGTGGATTAGTGAAGACAAAATGGAACGATGGCTATGCCCCCAAGCTTGTACTTCATTTTTTTACATTATTTATGTAAAAGTTGTTTTGACTTTCCTTAATGGAGTACAATTTTTCAACTTATACTAATATAAGGTTTTTTTATGCGGTTGCTCTTGAATAATTAATTGCCCAAGATGCCTACGTACCAAATAAAGTGATTATTCTACACCTTTTTGGATCAAACCAAACGTAGTTCAATTCTTTTTTTATTTGACAAGTATGCAGTTTATCCTCTTGCTTAGGAGCTTTTTTTTTTTGGGTATGCATTTTACACTCTTGCTTAAGAGTAGTTTTTTTTTTGTTTTCTGCCGTTTATACTCTTGCTTAGGAGTAATTTTATTTTTTTGGATATGCATTTTATACTCTTGCTTAGGAGTTTACATGTAGGATTTTTGTTTTTGAAGTCATGGCCTTTACAAATGCACATGATTAATCAGAATTCTCTTCATGGTTGGCGATGGTCATCTCCATTTCATGAGCCCGAGTTGCCAGTTCTTGGAATGTGTTTGGCTTAATTCCTTGCAATATGTAAGCCAGGTCCCAGTGCATGCCTTGGGTGCACAACTCTACAGCGGATGCTTCAGACAGGTGATCTTTGCACTGAAGACACAACGTTCGCCAATGATTGATATATTCTATGACAGGCTCATTCTCCAGCTGGCTGGTTTGTGTCAACTCAGTCATGCTGACAATACGGCGAGTACTGAAGAAACGATCCATAAATGCTTCTTCCATTTGTTCCCAGTTGTCAATTGATCTAGCGGCTAAGTCGGTGTATCAATCGAATGCCACTCCTTTCAAAGATCGAACGAACTGCTTCACGAGTAGGTCCCCTTCAGTACCTGCATTATTACAAGTTTCAATAAAGTGTGCTATATGTTGCTTGGGATTGTCAATGCCATCGAAATGCATGAATTTGGGAGGTTGATAGCCCATAGGCATTTCTAGGGCATCAATTCTCTTTGTATAAGGCTTGGTGTAGTGGTCGTTCCCGTCAAAATCTCCATCAAGTTGGCGTTTGACAGCTGTGGCTATCATATCTTGAATTTGTTGGAAATTGAATGAATCGCCATGGATCGCTCCATCCTTTGCACTAGTCTTTGACTTCCTGCTAAATTTGGATCCACCACTATCGCCTTCGCTTTCACCAGTTGGACGTTTCTCAAGTTTCTTTGTCAGAGCAGCAAGTTGTTTGCTTTGGAATTTGATTTGTGCTTCTTTTTCCTCATTCTCTTTAGCGAGTTTGTGAATGAGCATCTTCATGTTTGCTAATTCTTCCTCCATGGTATTTGCTTCAATGGTCATGACACTGATATTGACAACGTCTGATGACTCGTTGATTGGCTTCAATGAGCGATCTTGGATTCCTATCATGGATGTCTTCTCGTCCACCATGGTTGTATTTGCTTGCTTCGTCATCATTCTTCTGCTCCTTGAAGGTATGAAGGAATGAAGGTGCCTGAGTATATTGATTTATGGAGATAGAGATGAGAGGTAGAAATTGTCCCACCGAGCGTGCCAAATTTGTAAACACAAATTTTAACAATGGTCTGCAAAACAGAGTCAAAATAAATGTAACAAAATAGTCAATTTTATTGATTTGAATTTATAAGTACAATCTCTAATATTTTCTCCTCTGATTCAATCTCCACTTGAATTTAATAAATTCATGAACTAATTTGGTGAGTTCACGAACTATTGACTTGACTTTCTTGAATGAGGGCCATCGAGGCTTGATCTCGTCCAAGGTAGAACTTCTAGAGTAGAACGGCACGTTGAATGCTTGTTGTTCTTCTTCTACGGAAATGATTTGATGTTGATTTGTAGTTGCTCACAAACAAATATTATCTTCTTGAATGAGGGCCTTCAGGCTTGATATCGTCCAAGGTTGATCTTGTTTCCTTCTTCCGGGAGAGAACTTGATGTAACTTGACTGGCAGAGAGAGTACTTGAGAGGTTTAGGTTGGGCTTTCTGTTTTTCTCCTTGCTGGCTCTACAGTCTGATTTCTTTTCCTCCTCTTTTTGAGTCTTTTGTTTTTCTCTCTTCTGGCTCTGGAGTTTGGTCTCTTCTCCTCCTCCTTTGTAAGTGAAGAGGAGAGTTCTATTTATAGAGTTAGGAGAACCCTAGGGTTTCCACTTGTCCTGCCTCCTGGGCCTCATGGACATAATTCTATTAAGAGTCCAAGAGTCCAACTTTCATTTAATGAGTCCATGACCCAATTATTTAATTAAAATAGGCCAAGTTTAGTGATAAGCCCAAATTAATTAATTTTGATGACTATTTATTAACAAAAGTCAACATTTGACTTTAATGGGCCAAATAATAATTATGTGACATTTAACAAAATTTTCATGCCTACAGTAACTCTAACGAAAAAGTGATGTAACTCCAAAAAAATATATTAGAAAAAAAAATTGGGCTCGAAGTTTTTTTTTGGGTATAACTCTAATGAGCAAGTGTTGTAACTCTAATCCAATTGTGTAGTTGAGATTCATTCTCATTCTCATGTAAGGAGCATTCTCATGTGATCATGCCCCTATATATATATATATATATATATATATATATATATATATATATATATATATATATATATATATATTAGAGGTGATCATGGACCGGGCCGGGTTCGGGCCATACCTTAAAAAAGTGCCCATTAGACGGGACGAGACGGGCCGAAATTTTGTATCCAAAGCCCGCTATTTCTGGCCAAAAAAGGCGGGCTTTTCGGGCCGACAAAGCCCGCCCCAAAGCAAAAAAAATCGGTATATATATATATATAATTAGGAAAGATAATTGATCCGAAAACCAACCCCGCCTAGGTTACTAGCTTGCAGGACACACCATATGAACTTGACTTGTGAGGTTAAGTATTTTAATTCAATAATATATTTGCTTTTGAAAAAATACATATTGTATGCTCTTTAGTTTTGTAATTAAAATAATTGTAACAAGTAATTAAATATCTAGTATACCCCCCCTCCGCTTTTGTTTACTATATTGTTGTTTTGGGAAATGAACCACTAATTTTGACCATTATTTTGTTTTTTTATAAGTAAACATATAGTCATGTGTGGTCTTGTTAGATCGTCTCGATGTGTAGATTCATAATACCAAAGTTTTATAATTTTACTTAAATGAAATTGGAGATATTAAGGGTTAAAACGTCTTGAAAACTGCACAATAATAATATAGCAAACTAGTGTGTGGCCCGGGCGATGCCCCGACTCCATACATTGAGTACTTTATTTGTTATTTGCATTTGAGAAAGTTTCAAACTCTTTTTTCCTGTCTTTTTTCATTAATTTTTCATATTTAAATGAGAGATTTACATATTAATATGGAGAGATATCTCATAACTCATTGCTAGTTAAGATGGTAATGAGTGAGATTTTCAGCTTAGGAGGTCTAGTGTTCGAATCCTCCTCCATGCATTTTGATTGTTAGTTGAATGGATAATAACATAATGCAAGAAAAAAGGGAGGGGTGACACGTGGCACGTAAACTTTCTTAGGAACGCTTTTTAATATATTAGTATAGATAATATAAAAAAAGAACGAAGGGGGTATAAGGGGAGGGGGGAGACTTGATGTCCCATGAAGTTACTATGCCGCCCTTCCCTTCACACAAAATTACAATCATAAGTGCAAACTAACCTAAAAAAACTGACATAATTAACGCAATGACTAAAACTCTTACAACACTTCTTTGAGATGGACAGTTCAGTATATTCCAGCCCTTGCCTCCTGCATATCTACATGTGCGCTACGTAAGGTTGCTCGCTCTCAAGTCCAGAAAGCGCATGATCTGGCTACTTGTTATAGGTATTTTCCTTAATTTGTTGTTTGATTAATTATACTAGTTGTAGCCCTTGTCAATAAAAAAAAACTTTTACAACTATATTCCTCAATTAGTTGCAAATCAATGGCAGATCAATGTCACTCAAAAATCAAACAAGGAAGATTTTAACATAACAAATCGAGTAAAATATTGAAAATTAAAACTGAATCAAAATATATATGCTATTACATCCTATAATCTAAATTTCAATTAAAAATCCAAACACAAAGGATTCACCTTCAGATGTCATCAAATTGGGAGAATAATGATCCCCTTGAAAATGACATACAAAGTTTTTCGAAAGAAAATCCCTTAGTTGAGTAATATAACGATTTCCAAAAGAATGGTATTAAATATATATGTGGGAAAGCAATGGAATGCGAATCAAGTTCAAAACTATACACTAGAGGAAAAAAGGCCAAGGTTTGCAATCAAAAATGGCCTAAAGGCTGCGTTTTTTTACCACAACCCTTAACAATTTTGAAGGGTTGCGGTTATTGACCGCAACCCTTGATAATTAAGGGATGCAGTTTTGGTAAAAACCGCTGCCCCCTTTATCCATTAAGGGTTGCGGTTTTCTCTCAAAAATCGCAGCCCTTAATGGATAAAAGGTTGCGGTTTTAACCAAAACCGCAGCCCTTGTGACCCCAAAAAAAAAAATTTGCATTTTCAGTCTTAAATCATCCCCAAACAGTTGTATATATATAAAATTATCATTTTTCATTGCAAATTATGTTTCTATACAAAATTACAAATATGGAGAAAGTTACAAATTATGTACTATCATTTAGTCCCGAACCCTCTAATTTAAAACATATACTTCAACGTTATGTCTATACTCAAGGATAGCCCAGGTTAGACTGTGGCAGTGTACGCCATTGGGAACCCAAACTTCATGTGGTCACCAGCATCATACATTCCTTTCAAGAGATCCAGCTTTGCCTCGCTCCCATCCTTCAAAGCAGGACTGCCTCTCCATGATATTTTGTTATCTACCAGCCGAAATCAAAGTATGAGTAAACCTCCTCAAGCTAGAGCCAAGAAAATAGAGTTTTTTTTTTATTTGAAGTCAAAATTAATTCTTCAACTTTGAAGTCATACATCATCTACAGAGACATCAACCGATAATAGAAAGCCATATACAAATCAAGCTACGAGCTAGCAGTTCGATTTGCAGTTATTTCCACATCTAGACTGTTAGTATCTTCCATGTCAGAATCCGCTGCACAAGTTTGAAGCAGGAATTTAAAATTTCAAACAACTAGAAATGATAAAGTTTAAGCAGCCGAGCACATGAGGAACTAGATTAGGCGATTCCCACCCCAGTGAGACATATACAGCCAGTGCAATGATTAGGACACATGCAAAGATTTAACAAGATTAAATTTGATTAACCTTCTTCTAAAAAGATGCATATATTATCACCAAATGGGATATGTCATGACAAAATTACACATAAAATCCGTCATCAAAATCCTCTATGATTACCTTCTACCAAGCGAGAATTTGGATGGTACTCTACTTCTACTAAAGGCAACTAAAATAGCACTTACTTACAAGTTACAATATAGAAAGCGCGCCCACTACCATCATAATTGAGGTCATTCTATTAGGTCAATCCATCAATCATATACAAGAAAGATATTATCATAGTTTTTTTATAAAAAAAAAAACTCACCTCAATTGCCATCAGAGGCATTTCAACTTGGGAACAAGCTAAGAATATGATCCCATCACGAGCAATGTGGAAAATATAATGTGTTGGTGAAGCAATTACTGGTGGAAGCTATCAATAAATCCAAACAATCACCATAATAAATTTTTTCGGACAACAATTTATTAATACTTCCTCCGTTCCATAATAAGTGAAACCAAAAAAAGAAGTTACCTTGGAAGAATCACCTTGAGGATTGACTTGATCCCAAAACCAATCACAAATAGATCGATCAACTCGGTGCCCAGTCAGTTGTTTCTCCAGCATAACCTCCCTGAGAATCACACCAAGAAAAAAAGAAAAATATTACATTTTGTCATATGGGTGTTGATGAAATCAGTGGTACTAAAAATACCCAATTGAAAAAGTGAAATTTGGTTGAAATATTGAATAATTTAGAAGGAATTAAGGAATCTGGGATTGTAAAATGTTGAAAAAACCTTACCCGGAATTTGATAAGATGTAAATGCATTGCAGCATATCTGTCTCTTTTTTCTGTGGTGTGTTCTCTCCGAGGTTTGATTACTTTTCTTTAAAAAGAATAGTAGTAACTTTCTGTTTCATACATGATGATGCTACAACCAAAGAACACACAAAAACAGGATAAAGATATGAATATCTATAATAAATCTTTTCCTTGAACAACTTTTTTGCAAAGAATTTAAATACTTCCTCCGTTCCATAATAAGTGAAACATAGGGATTGGACACAAGATTTAATAAACATCACTTTCAAAAGCCAAAAAGTCATAAAATACCCTTTTCATTATCAAAAGGAGGAGAGAGAAAAGTAAACCACACAAGTTTATAATGGGTATTCTTATCATTTTGTCACTTTCTTTTTTCCATTTAAGGTATGTTTCAATTATTTTGAAACGTCCTAAAATAGTAAGTGTTTCACTTATTATGGAACGGAGGAAGTACAATAAATCATGATAAGAAAGAGACAGCATCTCTTCATAAAGGAGGACTAATATAATGTATTCAACAATTGGAAGGTACAAAGGAACTGTCTATTCTTTTGGCATACAAGTTCAGTCAGGTGTAGCTCCCACAAGCCAGGTAAAAAAAAACAAGAGAATTAAAACACGAAGAAAAATTCAGTAGCACGTCATATTAAACATCTAGCAGTCAGTCTCACAACCAAAGCACAACAAAGAATCTTCTATTCATAGAGTAGAAGTAAGACCAAATTATCCTTACAACTCAAACAATTTATAATCAAAGCCACAACCTTAAGAGAAACAATAAGCCTGTGCAAGAAAAAAAAAATCTGATCTTATTGCCCCTTCTAAGATCATATAAATTCAGATACGTACCTGGTCTCTTCAGAGTCTTTACCATTTCCACGACTATGACCTAATTTTTCATATTCCTGTACTTGCTTCTCTCTTTCCAAGTCGAAACACAGATAAGAAAGCACAAAAAAAAAAATTAAACCAATTGGTGCTAGCGAACTCATGCTAACCAACATCTTCAATAATTCAATCAGTAAAGTTAAAAGAAGGCACTGGAAGCAAAGAAATAGTTTTACTTTGAGCTCCAGATCAGCACCAGCATATGACAAAGTTTGCTTCAAAACCTTCTCTGCAGCTTCCTCTGTTGAAAACTCGACCAGAGCAGTCCCAAAAGCAAATTTTTGTGCGAAACAAGACGAGGAAGCCTGCAACTGTTGACCTGAAAGAAGTGAATAGACCTGATATACATAGATCGAAAAGTCGAAGATTGAAAATCTGGAAATGAGGAGTGGGAAGAGGAGCAAAACTTACTCTACAAAATTAGCAACTTTAGATCCACAAACAACTCAAAAAAAAAATCAAAAACTGAAATCAAAACTCGGCAAAACTAACTCAAATTAACTCAATTTGACTAAATGCACGAAAACCATGCAAACAACAATCAAAATTAGAGGAGAAGGCATCAAAAAGCAAGCAACCCAACGAAAACTACAAGGAAATGGAAAACTTACAGTGAATTTAACACATATTAGAAGTGATTTGCTGGTTCGACGACTCTTTTTCTCAATGGAGGCGTTGCGAGGCGAGGATGAAGGCGTTGCGAGGCGAGGATGGTGGCGTTGCAGCGAAATTAGGGTTGCTAGTGTTGTCGGTGGTTGAGTTTGGAAGCAGGTGAGCGAGTTGGAGAGTGGAGGGACAAAATGCAAGGTCCAAGAGAGAGAGTGTGAGGGTGAGTGTGAGTGTGAGTGTGAGTGTGAGTGTGAGTGCGAGGTCTAACAACTGCCAGCCCATAATTTCGCTGCTCCACTGCCTCACTGAGACTTGCCTCAGCAGAGCGCCGAGGCTCAAGGTGAGGACTGAGGAGAGAGAGTGTTTAGAAAACATTGTGACAGAAACTGGAGAGTTCTGGGCTAATTGCCACCTGCAACCAAAATCAAAAGAACCACAGTATTGTAGTCAGACAAATAGGAAAAATTCACAAACCCATTGAACAATCTCTCCAGCTTAAACAAATAGATAAAAAAAACGCAAAGATCACAAGTTTATCTATCTTCTAGTTAGAAAATCTTTAGGGATTACTTCATTGCCTCAACAGCGAGAATTTGAAAAAACCCTAACCCGCAAAGTGTGATCGATAATGAGTAAATTAGTTCACAACTATTCAGCAATTAGGTTTGTTTTCCCTAAAATTAATTCCGAATTAACAGATTATAATATCAAAGGATCAAAATTTACACACCTACCAAACATAACCAATAGAGGTATCCGGATTTCATAATATAACAATAATCTACCACATAGTACTAATCTAAAAATTAGAACAATATGAATACAAATTCATACAAAACCCTAATCAGATTTGATTAAAAAGAACATCGAAAAAGTAAAATTAGATCTGGAAAAAAGGGGGAAAACGAACCAGGATCATCAAGAGAGTACAGAGGAGCGTTTGGAGGTTGAGCGCGGCGATAGAGGAGAGATAAAGAGGAGGCACACTGGAGAATTAAACAAAGAAACTATAATAATTGTGTAATGTATAATACTCCCTCTGGTCTTTACTCTTTACTATTAGTTTACCGTTTCTTTTGCACAGATTTTAGGATAAATAATACTTCCTCCGTTTCAAAATAAGTGAAACACTTCTCTCATTTATGTGAAAGCTTTTTGAGACAAGTGTTTCACTTATTTTGGAACGGAGGAAGTATTGTAGAACATAGAAAGAAAGATAAAAGATTCAAGTTAAATGTGTGTGAGATGGAAAGTTAGCAGCGATAGAGGAGAGATAAAGAGGAGGCACATATTAAAGTTGAATGTGTGTGAGATGGAAAGTTAGCGGCCCCTTTCCAAAAATAGAAACAAAATATATGGGTAAACTAATAAAGGACATCCCAAAAAGGAATACGGGTAAACTAATAAAGACCGGAGGGAGTAATACTTAAAAATCAATCCAAAACCTGAATATCAAAAACAAACTTGAAGAATTAAGATTCTAGTCTTTGAAAATAGCAACCGAAGGCGGTTGTTGATGCGGAACGACATAACGCAAATCATGTCATCTTTTTCGGTTCGATCTTTCATAAGTTGCAGAACAGGAGCACCGACAGAAGAGCGCAACGGCATGTGAGAGAGAAGCTCCGGCAAGAGAACGGCGGCAGAGGGTGAGGAGAGCTGCAAAGAGAGAGAAGGATGGGGTTTGATGAGGTGAGAGAGGGAAAATCGGGGATGGGAGAGAGAGAGAAAGGCTAGGGTTTTGAGTGTATAAGACTATAAGTACGGGAAATTTTCGCGTGTAACAAGTGAAGAATTAGGGGACGCGGTTTTAACATTAACTGCAGCCCTTAATTCTATGGGTTGTGTTTTTTAGATAACCGCAGTCCTTGTATAGCAGCCTTTGATTTTTTTTTTTCTCTAGTGATAATTGGAAAAAAAAACATGTTTTAATTTCGTCTACTTTAGATTTAGCCAAGAATATAACTCAATTATCCAAAAAAACATCGAATTATTATGATATAGATCAATCAGTTTTGGTGTTAATAACGGTTATAAATCAGTGATAAAACAAAGATGTGTCGCACGCATCGCGTGCATACAAGGCTAATAATACAATACTTGATCAAAATTATAAATTATGATGGCATATGGTTAAAATATCAACTACTTTTCATATTATTTGAGCATGAATTATTATTATATACTAGCTTTTTATGCACGATATGCGTGCGACGACATTTTGTGTCGTTCGCCCATCAATAAATGGACCATTTGTTACTAAAGTTTGTATCTAAATTCACCTCCATTTTGTGAATAAGAAAGATTGAAATACTTACAAATAGTATTTAAAAACACTTTGATAAATAAGTATAAGTAATGAAATTGCATCTCTAACTAATGTTTTTTTGTCAAAGCTCTAAACAGCCCCATGGACCATGACAAAAAGAGAGAGAATAAATAATGCAGTCTTTTTTCTCTCTTCATTTCTTAGCTACTCCCTCAATTCTCAAACCCACCTCTCTCAATTTCACGCAATTCTTTTTCTCTCTCTCTATTCAATTAAAACAATGCAGTCCTCACTTTATCTCTCCTTTTCATCATCTTCCTCAATTTCCCCCAAATCAAACTACACACTCAATTTCTCCGCATTCTTAGTTAAACCTCTCAATCTCAAACTCCGCTTCTGTGGACTTCGAAGAGAAGCACTGAGTTTCTCAATGAGTTCTCGCCAAGTTCAGCTTCTTCAGCTTCCGAGTCGCTGAGTTCACTCTCATGACACATTCGATTATGATCTCATCATTATTGAAACTGGCTTTGGCGGTCATGGCGCTGCTATTTATGTTGTCGATACGGTATTTTTGAATATCGAGTTGATGGGCTGAAATTTGATTGTGGGCACTAATTTTTTATTTTAATATATGGGTTGAAGTATTTTTCTCAAACTTTTTTTTTATATTTGCGCACAAAAACAATTCGAGTTGAAGTATTCTGTCTAAAAAAAATTTATATCTAGGCACAAATTTGAAGCTATTTTAGACGAAATTTGAATTTTTTTCCCGACCATTTCTGTTGTAATTTTAATTTGAATTTTAATTATTTGAATGAAATTTTAAATAAACTGCAATTTGATTTTAATTTTTTTTAAAAAAAATTCTAACACAACACATGTTCGTAAGATTTACTGTAATATGAGTTTAAATTGACTCGAACGTAGTGCACAATCTTAAAATTTATTGAACATAAAAACATTACACATACTTTTATTTTCAATAACGAACTGCGTACCTAATTAACGATAAAGTATCCGCAAATTTGAGAATGTCGTATTTGAGAATGTCCTGAAGCTCCAATCTATAAAGAGAACGGATTTTTTTTGGTATGGAGTTTGTGTTTATAATTGAGTTTGTGCTACGGAAAAGTTTATTTGAGTTTGAATTTGAGTTGTCTTTGTAATGAGAATGTCGTGTATTTTTTTTTGTTATTGTATGTGGCATTGATGTTTGGTAAGTTCTTGATTATGAATCTTTTTTATTGGCAAGTTTATGTGATTGAGCGTTATATGAGTTGATTGCTTTTTTTGGCAAGTTTATGTGTGGTATTGGTTTTGATTAACTGCTAGAGGTTGTATTTGGAAATTTAGAAGGTAATATTTATGTTGTGGAGGGGCAATTAAGTAAAATCCTAGGGGGACACTATTGCTCACCCCTTGGCTTATATAATAGAGATAAGATTATGTATGATCATATATGGTGAATAAATCAAATATTTTTTCCTTATACTACGCTCTATTTTGTTTCCTTAAAAATATGGTGACACTTGACATAAAAAAGAATTCCCAAGTGTGGATTTAATGTCGAGTCTATTTCACTATACACACACATCTCTATTATATAAGTCAAGGGAGGAGCAATAGCGTCCCCCTAGGATTTTACTTAATTGCCTCCCTGTAACATAAATATTACATTCCAAATTTCCAAATACGGCCTCTAACAGTTAATCAAAACCAATTCCACGCATAAACTTGCCAAAAAGAAATTCAATCAAATCTCTATTAAACCCAATCAACTCATATAACGCTCAATCACATAACTTGTCAATAAAAAAGATTTAATAAAAAGATTCATAAGCAAGAACTTACCAAACATTATACCACTGACAATAACAAAAAAATACACGACATTCTCGTTACAGAGACAACTCAAATTCAAACTCAAATAAATTTTTCCACAACACAAACTCAATTACAAACACAAACTCTAAACCAAAAAAATAGTTCTCTTCATAGATTATAGCTTCACGATATTCTCAAATTTGCGGATACTTTATGTTAAACAGGTATGTAGTTTGCTATTGAAAATAAAAGTACGTGTAATGTTCTATGTTCAATAAATCTTAAGAATATGTATTATGTTCGAGTAAATTTAAACTCAAATTACATAAATTTTTGGAATATGTGTTGTGTTAGAATTTTTTTTTATAAGAAAATTACTGAAATTATAGTTTGCTTAAAATTTTGATTCAAATATATTTGAAATTCAAATTAATATTACATCATAAATGGTTGGAAAAAAAAATCAAATTTCGTCGAAAATAACTTCAAATTTGTGCCCATATATTAAAAAAAAATTGAGACAAAATACTTCAACTCGAATTGTTTTTGTGCCCAGATATTAAAAAGAATTTGAGAAACAATACTTCAACCCAGATATGAAAATCAAAAATTTGTGCCCATAATCGAATTTCAACCCATCAACTCGATATTCAAAAATACCTTATTGACGGCATGAAGAGCAGCGCCGTGATCGTCAAAGCCAGCTCCAATGATGACGAGATCATAATCGAAGGTTTTAGGATCGGCAACTCGGAAGCTGGACTCGGCGAGAACTCACTGAGAAACTCAGTGCTTCTCTTCGAAGTCCACAGAAGCGGAGATTGAGATTGAGAGGTTTAGCTAAGAATGCGGAAAAATCGAGTGTGTGGTTTGATTTGGGGGAAATTGAGGAAGATGATGAAAAGGAGAGAAAAGGTGAGGAATGCATTGTTTCAATTGAATAGAGAGGAAAAAAAATTGTTTGAAATTGAGAGAGACGGGTTTGGGAATTGAGGGAGTAGCTAAGAATTGAAGAGAGAGAGAGAGAGAGAGGACTCCATCATTTCTGTCTCTTTTTCTCATGGTTCATGGGGTTGTTTAGAGCTTTGATAAAAAACATTAGTTAGAGATGCAATTTCATTACTTTTTAAATACTATTGTAAGTATTGCAATATTTCTTATTCACAAAATGGAGGTGAACTTATATACGAACTTTCGTTTTTTTATTTGTTTTACTACTGAGTAATAGTTATACCCAAAATGTCGACGCACGTATAGCATGGATAAAAACCTAGTATACACTTATGTCAAGTGTCACCATATTTTTAAGGAAACAAAATAGAGCGTAGTATAAGGAAAATATTTGATTTATTCACCATATATGATCATCCATAATCTTATATGTAATAATAATTCATTGAAATGCTCAAATAATATAAAAAGTAGTTTATATTTTAACCATATGCTATCATATATACACTAGACTTGGAACCTTTGTCATACACGGAATGAGACCTGTGAAGTTATTTATTATATTTCTTTGTCGAAAAAGATACAAAAACATTTACATAAAATAATTGAAAAAAACAATAAATGATATAACAGTTTATCAAAAATAAATATTTTTTTAGGTACATTATAAGAAGTTAGGGCATCCTTCTATCAAGGAAGTGACCTAACAAATCAAGAAGAACAAAATGATCAAAGGTAGGATCGGTTACAGCGTCGACGTCCACCACGACGACGAAATAGAGTGCCCTTTTTAGATAGATAATCTGCTGCACATATGGCCTCGCGGAAAATGTGATCTATGGAGCAATTAGTCAGCTGACTGAGTATCAATCGGATGTCATTGATGAGAGTGTGAATAATCCATGGACATGAATAGTGACCTTGAAGAATTCGAATTACCACCTGATTGTCTCCTTCCACATAAATGTTCTGAATATTTAGATTTTGCGCCAAAATAAGGCCATTACGCAAGGCCCAGGCTTCAGCCACAAGAGCTGAAGTGCGTGTGACCAAAATGATACGCTTGGGCTGCTAAAACGTGTCCGGCAGATTTACGGATTACTACACCAGCAGAAGCGGAAGTCCCAACGGTAGATCCATCAAAATTAAGTTTACAACATCCTTGTGGCGGAGGACGCCATTGAATAGATCTTCTGGGAGGCGACCTGCAAGGAGGAAGGGAAGAGATAGTGAAAGAGATATTTATCATTGTACGAGCGGTCCATTCCTGTTGTAAATGCCAGGCTCTATAGTATATATGATCTATGTTCATAGTGCTGTTCTCAAAAACAGTAGAATTACGTTCATTCCAGATGCTCCAAAGGCTATAACTAACCAATCGAATAGACTAATGACGGTGACGGAGAGAACTAAGACAGTGCTCAATATCAGTAAGAATATTAGACCAAAGTTTTTGCGTTATATGATTGGAATTCCAATATTGTCGAGTAATATGGCACGAAAAGAAAAGATGACTTATGGTCTCAGTGCTTGTATGACATATCGGACATTGAGAATTATCAGTTATTTGTCGTTTTGCTAAGTTTGACATTAAGGGAAGACCATTATGTAGAAGTTGCCATAAGAAAATCTGTATTTTAGGGGCAATATCGATTTTCCAAATCCATTGAAATGGCCAAGGGGTTTGGGATGTTGTATTAAACCCATGCGCAAGCCAAGTTGCTGAATTGACTGAAAATTCCCCTGAGCTAGTAAGAACCCAGCACGGAGAATCCTGTATATCATGGGAGGGGATAGGGATACCTAAAATCTTTTGAACAATATGATCAGGCACTAATTGTTGCAACATTGGAATATTCCATTCTAGGGAAGGAAGTATAACACTACTAACAGTTAAATCAAGATTTTCAATATCTGTAATATCTATATTAAGAGTTTCAATCAGGTTTTGTTTAGAACATCAATTATCAATCCAAAAATAGACCTTTTCACCTTTCCAACGAGTACCCTTTCTTACAAGATCGCGAGATTGGAGAATAGCTTTCCATATATGAGAGTTTGAAGGTTTGGATTTATAATCAAAGAATGAAGTATTTTTGTACATACTTTTGACGTATAAGAGTGGGCCAAAGATTCTTTTGATCTGTCAATATGCGCCAACCCATTTTTGCCAGGTAAGCATTATTTACATAAGCCATTTTCCGGAAGTTCAGACCCCCATATTTTTTAGGACGACACAGTTTAGACCAAGCCACTAACGGAAGTCCTGAAGCATTTGAAGATGTTTTCCAAAAAAAATTACGATTAATGGCGTCAATAGTCGAGCATGTTTTCCCCAGGACCTTAGTACAAGCCATATGATATGCAGGTGTAGATTCAAGATGGCTTTGGATAAGAAATGATTTCCCTGCCGTAGATAGAAAATGGTTATGCCAAGAATTAATTTTACTATCGACTTTGCGTATTAAAGAGTGAAAGTCATTAGGCAGTGGCTTATGACTAGAGAAAATAACTCCGAGATAATGACCTAAAAAGGTTTTAGGGGTCATATTAAAGATGCTAGCAATAGAGCGTTTCCGTTGAATTGGAACCTGCTTAGAAAATAATTGTCGATTTATGAAAATTAATGAGCTCTCCCGAGCTCAGAGAATGAGTCTAATATATTTTTGGATTTTTTGATTTTAATAATGCAACCTTTTGGCCATTCGCAAATAATAGAGCAACCTTTTGATTATTCCACAATAAGACAACCTTTATACTCTATTACCTATGGTAGGTCAAGTTGACTCGACTGAAGAAATGGTAATTTTTTAATTAAAACCCATTAACAACCTTAATTCTAATTAATAATATTAAATAAACTTTAATAAAAAACCTAAACTAAACCCACCCCCCTCCCCCACCCACTGGCCACCCCCTTCCTCCCTCCCCTCCCCGGCCACGCCACCACCCCTCCCTCCCCTCCCCCGCCCATGCCACCCCCCCTCCCTCCCCTCCCCAGCACGCCACCTCCCCAGCCCACGCCCCCCACCCCTCCCTCCCCTTCCCCACCCACGACACCCCCTCCCTCCCCTTCCCCACCACGACAACCCCTACCTCCCCTTCCCGACCCACGCCACCACCCCCTCCCTCCCCTTCCCCACCACGACCCCACCCCTCCCTCCCCTTCCCCGACCCACGACAACCCCTACCTCCCCTTCCCACCACGACAACCCCTCCCTCCCCTTCCCCAGCCCACGACAACCCCCTCCCCCCCTACCCCACCACGACAACCCCTCCATCCCCTTCCCCACCACAGACAACCCCCCTCCCCCTCACCCCCACCACGACAACCCCTCCATCCCCTTCCCCCACCACGACAACCCCTACCTCCCTTCCTTAGCCACCGCCACTCCCCCCTCCCTCCCCTTCCCAACCACGACAACCCCCTCCCTCTTTCTCTCTCCTCGCCATCCCCGACCCGGATAATAACAAGTAGAAGAAGTAGAAGAAGGTGGCTCAAGTAGAAGAAGGGAGGGGGCAAAGATGGGGTGGGGTGAGGGTGGCGGTGGACCCGGCGGTGAGGAAAGAGGTGGTTCGGTTGCGCGAGAGGGCGGTTGGGGGGGGGGAGGAGAGAGTGGTGTGGCAAAGGGGGGGAGGAGGGAGAGGGGGTTTACGGTGGGGTGAGGGGGTTAGGGGGGGTTTTATCCTTTTTTTTTTAATCTTTTGTTTTTAACTTTTTTTTATAAAATTTATTTATGGAACCAATTATTATGCGACACGTGTCCCATTTTACCTATTCTTCAGGTTATAACCGGTTTTGACCTACCCAAAGTTAATGGGGTATAAAGGTTATCTTATTGTGGAATAATCAAAAGGTTGCTCTATTATTTGCGAATGGCCAAAAGGTTGCATTATTAAAATCAAAAAATCCTATATTTTTTAGTCGGTGAGCCGATTTTGGGGTAGCCTTACAAAACAAAAGACCATCATCCGCAAAGAACAACCCATGTATGGTCTGGGAATGAGGAGCTAATTTGATGCCGACTCCTGACCTTAGGGTTTGTGCTGCAAAATGTAGTTTTCTGCAGAGGACATCCATACAAATAATAAAAAGGTAAGGTGATAATGGATCACCTTGTCTGATTCCCCGAATCGGTCTAAACACAGAGGTAGTGTCTTGGTTAATTACAATGGAATATGATACCGATGTGATACACTGCATAATCCATGTGATCCATTTCGGATGAAAGCCATAACTTTTCAGTGCATGGCTTATAAAGTCCCATTCTAGACGGTCGTATGCTTTTTCCATGTCCAATTTGAGTGCAAACCATCCAACCTTGCTTTTTGATTTATTAAAAATATTCATGACTTCTTGTACGATGAGTACATAGTCATGTATTAATCTACCTGGGGTAAATGCATTTATTTTTGGAATGGGCTAATAATTCTGGTAAGGATGGGTCGAAGTCTTGCAACTAGGATTTTGAAAATGATTTTGTACAAATATTACATAAACTGATTGGTCGAAATTGATTAGGCTATTGAGGCTGTGCAACTTTCGGTATCAAAGTGATCAGAGTATGATTAACACTTCTTAGTAACCTGCCGTGAGTAAAGAAATCATGCATTGCTTTACAAATATCTGAGCCTACAATATCCCAATATTGTTGGAATTTTTTTGCTCCAAATCCATCTGAACCCGGGGATTTAGACGGATCTATGCTAAAAAGAGCTTGTCTGATTTCCTCATGTGAAATTGGAGCAGTTAGATGTATATTCTCTTCATCTGTTATGGCCGAAGATACACAAGGGGTTATAATAGTGCGGTCGTTTGACTGAATTGCAGAACTAAATCGTTCGTGAAATTCCGCTTGGAATGCATTGCTAATTTTGGAAGGGGTATCAACCCATTGGTTCATAGAATTTCTTATCTTTCGAATTTGCTGACGTTTTGTTTTAGACACGATCTTCGAATGGAAAAAAGCAGAATTACGATCGCCTTTTGTTAGCCATTGTTTGCGAGAGTACTTTCCCCAATATCTTTGGTTAAAGGATAACAGTCTTTCTGGTTGTCTTATATGACGAGCTAAGTGTTGCTCAATATGAGGATTATTAGGAAATAATAACAGCTGATTTTGAACATTTAATAATTTGCTATGATTTTGGTCCAACTTTAGTTGCATATGCCCAAATTTATTCTTGGACCAAGTTTTCAAATCCTGTTTCACATACTGAAGCTTTCGACATATATTGTAAAAATGCGAGCGAGAGTGTTGCTGATTCCATTTCCTTTGGACTAGTTTTCTGGTATATGGGTCATTTATCCAAGCATTTTGAAATCGAAATCTAGTAAGCTTATGATATGTGATCTGAGATGTCGATAAAATAATAGGTGCATGATTTGAGCATGTAAAGGTAGCATATTATTGAGAAGCATTAGGGTGGATGGATGCCCACGAAGAAGATACTATACAACGATCAAGTTTTTCATAAATATAATGATGATTGTATCGCTTTTTCCATGAAAAGGAGTTTGGGGGGCTTAAAACATCATGTGCATTACAGGCATAGATGAAGTCAAATAGAATTTGACATCGATTGGTGTAAGCCAGGTTGCCTCCTTTCTTGTCCGTGATATATAAAAGTTCATTAAAATCACCAATAATGCACCAAGGCATTTGCAAGGTGCTAAAAAACGAGGTAAGGTCATTCCAAAATGCTGGTTTATCTGTATTTTGGGCTGGAGCATATAATCCTGTTAGCCAAAAAGATGCTAAACTATTTTTATCCTGCACAATAAAGTTTGCGAGACGAAAGGTACATGGTTGAGGAGTGATCATGAAATCATTATTATTCCAAAGAATCCACATTCCGCCACAATGGCCATTTGGATCAATAGTAAGTATGTCATCGAAGCCTAGTATTTTTAAGATAATATGTCGATTAATCTTGGAGCTCATCGTTTCAAGAATAATGAATATATCATGTTTGAATTTTCGAGTGAGATAGAGTAACTCACTAATTGCATTTTTTTTTTGCTCCTTGGATATTCCAACTAATAATTTTCATAATGTATCAATAATGCTTATAAGACTTGGCATAAGACATCAATGTCTGGGCAGGCATCATATGATGTTGGGCAAGGCTATAAGCCAGTCCCAATAAACAGATCAAACTTCTTGTATTAATTACATTAGATCGAAATACACATACCGGTAAACCAATCCCTAACATCATAGGGCACAAATAATGTATCTAGGCACTACTTTCCTTTTAGTATGTAGTGTAATCTATAGACCTTTTGTTGTAGCTCATATATGTGTGTATCCTGTGCTGCAAACTTTAATGGCAATACAATATTTTGGTTACCAGTTCATGGAAATATCTCAATCTTTAATTCTGCTATGGATTTATCCTGTACTCCTAATGTATTGTATTGTGCTGCAATTCTATTCTATAAGCACCCCTTGGGATAATCAAATTTACTGCAGGTATGATTACAAAAGTAAGGGTATCAAGTGTGCTCTGCTCCATTTTGACAAGGTTGATAACCTATGTGAAAAAGCCCCTGATTACTACAAGCTCAATCGAAAATTTAAAAACGATTGTATTAGTTCTGCTATGTCATCTATTGGGATAGTTTTTTTTTTTTTTGAGGGGAAATCTATTGGGATAGTTTATTATATGATAAATTTCAGTATAATGTTACATTACCTAATATAGAATAATTATATGGATTTATTTACATTTTAACTTTTATATCATCATTTTTTATAGATCTATGGGTCTGGATTCTGACATGATCAGAGCCATTGGTAACATGGGTGTAGTTATAACTCAAGTAATTTTTTTCCAAAATATCTCAATTTACAACAGAAAATGATATATCATACTCTCAGTCTACATGGGTTTTATGAAATAAACAAAAACTATACCTTCATATTATGTTACATGATAAGATATGTTATGAACCAAATTAGAAAAAAATGCTAAAATAATTAAAACACTTGAGAAGACCTTTTTTATCAAAGTAATTTAGAAAATAAAGACTAACTAAATCTCATTATAAATATTTTTATAAATAAAACGGGAACACTATAATTTTTGAGGAGAAAATATAATAAGGGTATTAGATTAAATCAGATCAAGTTCGGCCAAATAAATAATTGCTTAGAAAAATAATTATCAACATACAGACTTATCTCATACCATTTGTTGTGGTCTAACATCTACGGCTCTCTTGAAGGCACTTGGGCTCATCAGAGCCGTATACGTGTCACTTTAGTAAAAGAAGGGAAAAGCCTTGAATCTCCCAGGGCCGCACTCACTGAGTTAAAAGGTTCAAGATTCTCGCCCAACAATGTGAGCCCAACAAAGGCCAAAATGGTCGAAGGAGAGTGGTTAATAGACCTCCCCAAGTCATGGTGCCGCCACGTGTCATGATCTCGATTCCTCGGCCCAATCGAAGCCACTATTCTAGGTCTTGCTATCACTATAAATACTCCGTAAATCGGGGAGTAAAGTCATTGAATGCAAACAGTGCAAAGTTACTCTGTAAAACTACTCTCTCACTTTCTCTCTCTATCTCTACTTTTCTCTTACAACTCCTGATACCTGACTTAAGCTTCGGAGGGGGAACCACCACCCAAACCTCCAGGGTGGGTCCCTTTTGCGGGTTCGGGAACGAAGCTCGAGCTTGGACTAAGTTGATTCGGACATCCGTTGCACAAGTCTCCAACCGAAGAACACTCAAGATCTACTAGTTACTTGCTGCACAAGCAAGCTCGACTTATAGCTTACTTGTTGGAGAAGTAGACGAAACATTTGGCGCCGTCGTGGGGAGACGCAACGATGACCCGATTGTCAATCATCCAACCTTGCCGAAAACCGAAGTCTTCGGGTTAATGTCGAAGACACAAGTAGAACACGAGAGACCGCCTCGAGGAAGGGATAGACCCCGTCCATCGTCCAAGTTATTGGGACCAAGCCAAGAACCTGGTCATTCAAGAGAATTTTGAACGTCCGTGGATTGCCGCCCATCTAGAGAACGCCTTGAATGATTTCCCGTGCAAAGATGGTCAGCTGTCGTTCAGAACGTATCAAGAGTAATATGTCGTTTTTCCGCTTAACAATGAGCCGCTTGCCAACAATCCACCTCCCCTTAGGGGGACGTTCCCAAGAAGATCGTCCCAGCCCTAGTCGGCATGTTCGTCAGGAACCCTCTAAAAGGACTAGCAAGAGGAAAGGCCAAAGAAAAATACCGATCGAGAGAAGAAAGATGGACTGGAACCTGGTGGTGAGGACCCAGGACCATGTCCATCCTAGTGGGCACCGAATGGAAACCGACGCCCGGGATTACTTAGAGGCAAAGAGGGCAGCGGCTTTGCAACGTTCGCCTACGGGGATCTACCCCATACCCGAGAGATCCTCCTTTGAGGTCGTCGTCCCGGAGGAGGGCCGAAGTTTAAGTCACTCCCTTGTTCATCCACGACAGGAGAAGACCGTGGCCCAGCCCATGGTCTATAAGCGTCCAAAACCAGCCAAAGACTTCATCCAATCCAAGAATGAAAGAATGTCGCAAGGAGTTCATACCCATTGAGGGACAATTGGAGCTCTCCAAATCACCTGGCCTACTCCGTTCTCGGCCAGAATTATGGAGATGCCCCCCTTCCCAAAGGTTAAACTCCCAACCATTGAGCCTTTCGATGGAACTACTGATCCTGACGATCACCTGTCTGCTTACAAGCATCAGATGTACGTCCAAGGAGTGGACGACGCTACTTGGTGTAAGAATTTTCCAGCCTACTTTGAAAGGAGTAGCGCAGAAATGGTTTAACAATCTCCCCCTAATTCGACCAACAACTTTACCGAACTCGCTTTCTTATTCACTAGTCATTTCGTTGCCAACAAGCAAGAGCAAAAAACCAAAGATGCACCTAGGCAAGGTCGTCCGAGGTCCTAAGGAGGCTCTTAGAAGTTTCGTTAAGAGATTCAATCTGAAGCTCTTCGATTCAAGATCTTAATGTTGGGAGTGGCCTTCGACGCCTTCATCGGGGGACTAAGGCCAGGAAGCTTTAAGTTTGATCTTGTTAAAAAGAAAATCTCCACTCTCTTGCCGAAGCTTTAAGGGAAGCGAAGCGTTTATTCACGCTACCGAAGTGTGTCGAGGCAAAGCATCCCGAGTCAAAGAAGCTCGAAGAGGTTGCTCAAGAAAAAAAGAACCCCAAGAAGGCCGAGACTTGGGCGGTAACCTCCAACACCACGTCGTCTAGAAAGAGCAAGAGAAAGGGAGGCCGAGCCATCCTCATCCAATCCCGTTGAGTTTAACAAAGACCAATACTCCATCCTCATGGAGATTAAGGATCGCATGAGTTGAAGGCCCCAAATTAAAATGAAAACTCCTTATAGAAATAGGGATAAGAGCAAGTATTGCCACTTCCACAAAGATTGTGGTCACGAGACCAATGAATGTAAGCACCTCAAGAGAGCTTTGGAGGAATTAGCCCGAAAGGGAAAGATGAACTCCTACATGCCCCAAGGGGAAGGAAGTTTCGTGAGGAAGGACGACCGGCATGCTAAGAAGAAAGAGAGTGCCACACGACGAAGAAGTTGTTCTAGTAATCTCGGGAGGGTTTCTTCTGGCGGGGACCAACAAATAGAGGGCACAAAAACTACCTTAGGGAGCTCGGCCAAGTTTTGTTAGACGATCGTACAAAGGCCGAGCCCTTCCCAAGGGTGGTAGTTAGTGAGCAAGATCGGGCGAGATTGAGGACTCCCCATGATGATCCTTTGGTTGTAGAAATGAAAATAGCAAACTTGAAAGTGAGAAGAATTCTTATCGATACCGGAAGCTCGACGGATATCATTAGTGCCGATCGCTTGTCCGCACTAAAGTTTGATGAGAAGAACTTAGTTCCCGTTCACCATCCCATCATAGGGTTTGGGGGAGGAGTCATCCATCCAATGGGAACCGTTTACTTTACCCGTTCGAGTGGGAGAGAAGGATGCGCCTAAAACCTTGTTTATCAAGTTCTTGGTGGTCCGAGACTTGACGGCCTACAATGTCATTCTTGGACGACCAACTACGAATCATGTAAAAGCAACATAGTAACTCACCCGATGTTGATGAAGTATGAGTGCGATGATGGCCGATTGGCTCATTATATGGAGACCAAGCAGTGGCTAGGGAATGTTATTTGACTACCCTCAAGCCGTCATCATGGAAAATAGGCAAAAAGATCGACGAAGGTTGTCGGCGAAAGGAAAACGTCCGGAATAGAGAAAGATCGACGAAGATGGCTAGCGAGAGGAAAACGTCCGGATCAAAGCCGATCATTGAGAGCCCTCAGACGCCTCTTGCTCTCTCAAGGAAAGCGTCTGAGCACCTTCCTAGCAAGAAGAGGAAATATGAAATCATCAAAGAAGAACCCTCCTCGCCTGAAGAGGTCATGGCCATCATGGGACTAGCAGTAGAACGTCCGGAGCCGCAGGAGCGCCCGAAGAGGTACGTCCGGATGAAGCTCGTCCCGAAGGACCCTCAAAATTGGGTCTTCACTCGGTCCCTAGTTTGAAGGGTCACCTAGTCCACTACTTGAAAGAGTTTCAAGATGTGTTCGCCTATTGCGTTGAGGAAATGCCGGAATTGATCCGGAAGTCGCCGTCCATCGGTTGAATGTTGATCCAAATTTGAAACCCGTTCGTCGAAGAAGAGGCATTTGGGACCCGCTAGAAACCGGGCAATCGACCAAGAAGTTCGAAGTTCTTTGGAGTCCAAGTTTATCAAAGAAACCTATTATCCCGACTTGGATAGCAAATGTGGTGATGGTGCCAAAGCCTAATGGCACTCGGAGAATGTGTGTGGACTACACCGATCTCAACAAGGCTTGTCCTAAGGACAGTTTCCCCTTGCCTAAGTTGGATCGTCTGGTAGACTCCACAGCTGGCCACGCATTGCTGAGCTTCATGGACGCTTATTCAGGCTTTCATCAAATCCCAATGTGGCCAGAGGATCAAGACAAAACGTCCTTCATTACGAAAAGGGCCGTATGGTCGGGCCGAGGATGCCATTCGCCCGCGCAATGCCCCACGCCACTTTTCAAAGATTGATCAATAATGTTTTTCACCCCAGATTGGGGACGAAATATGGAGGCATATATTGACGATATGATAGTCAAGAGCCGTCAAGAAGAAAGTCATGTTGGTGATTTGAGAGAAACTTTTGAAACTCTCAGAAATACAAGTTAAAGTTGAACCCCAAAGAAATGTGTCTTTGGGGTTTTGTCGGGGAAGTTTTTAGGATTCTTGGTGGATCGTAGGGGAATAGAAGCCAACCCCGAAAAGGTTCAAGCCGTTCTAGACATGAAGTCTCCTTCGAAGGTAAAAAGAGGTACAAGCGGCGACGGGTTGCTTGGGCGCCCTTGGACGATTTTTTGTCTAAGTCGGGCGACAAGTGCCATCACTTCTTTGCCACGATCAAGAAAAAAGCCAAGTTTGAATGGACAAAGCAGAGGCGAGAGGAAGCCCTTCAAAGATGTCAAAGATCATCTTCAGCTTGCCTAGGCCGGGCTCGGGCCCCGCCGAGGGGGAAAAGTTGTTTGTATACTTGGCCGTATCCACTCAAGCCGTGAGTGCCGTCCTGTTGGTCGAAAGAGAATCCGTCCGTGTTCCAATTTATTTTGTCGACCATGTGCTTAAGGACGCGGAAAATCGGTATACTCCCTGTTGAGAAATTTGGATTGGCCCTCGTCATCGCCACCGAAAGTTAAGACCCTATTTCTTGGCACACAGTATACTCGTCTATACTGATCAACCTTTGAAGCAAGTTCTGCAGAAGATGGAAGCCGCTGGGCGAATGTTAAAATGGGCGGTTGAGCTTAACATGTTTGATATATCATTTGAACCGAGGAAGGCCATTAAGGGGCAAGCCTTGGCTGATTTTATAGTTGAGCTTACTCGGCCATCATAGAGCCAATATCCGATCCACCAAGGAAGGAAGCATTGGAAGCTCATGGTTGATGGATCGTCCACACCAATGGATGTGGGGGCGGGAATCATTTGTCAATCTCCCGAAGGGGACAAGTTTGAATATGCATTAAGATTCCAATTCAAAGCGTCTAATAACGAAGCCGAATATGAAGCACTCTTGGCCGGAATCAAAATGTGCAAGGCGGCTTGGAGCAATAGAGATTGAGGCCAAATCGGACTCTCTCTTAGTTGTCAGCCAGGTCAACGGAGATTTTGAATGCAAAGAAGCATCAATGAGCAAATATATGCGACTGATCAAGGATGAGATTGAGCCATTAAAACGATTTGTCCTCGACCAAGTACCAAGGTCAGAAAATCATCAAGCAGATGCTCTCTCGAAATTGGCCAGCTCGGCTGAAGGTGATGTGCCAAGAACAGTTTTTTGGGAAGTCAAACCCAAAAAGAGCATCGACCAAGAGGAGATTATGTTTCTCAGCCGAGGGACTGTCTGGATGGCGCCAATCATAGAATACAAGAAGACGGGACGATTGCCTTCAGATCCTGTAGAGGCCAAGTATGTGAAGGCCAGAGACAAGTGGTTTGAGCTATGGGACGAGACACTTTACAAGAAGTCGTTTAACCGGCCCCTGCTCAAGTGCGTCACCAGAGAAGATGGTCTGGAAATTCTGAAAGAACTCCATGAAGGAGCTTGTGCTTCTCACATTGGGGGAAGAGCGTTAGGCGAGAAGGCTTTAAGGACGGGGTATTACTGGCCTACCTTAAAGGAGGATGCTATAGTCTACGCAAAGAAGTGTGACAGTTGTCAGAAGCATGGAAATGTGCATCAGAAGCCGTCCAATTATCTGACCCCCATCTTGTTCCCTCTGCCTTTTGCCAAATGGGGCATGGATATCCTAGGTCCTTTCCCTGTGGCCGCTGGGCAAAAGAAGTTTGTGTTAGTAGCGGTGGACTATTTCACTAAATGGATAGAAGCTGAAGCCATGCGAGGAATAACAACAAACGACGTCAAGGGCTTCATCTCGGAAAAACATTATAACTCGATTTGGCATGCCTCGCCAATCGTCTTTGATAATGGTCCACGCTTCAAACGCCTAAGCCGAAAGAATGGTCGGGTAAAGAGAAATCAAAGCTCACTTTGCGGCGAGCCGCCCACCCACAAGCCAATGGGCAAGTCGAGTCCTTCAACAAGATTCTATCAAATGGAATCAAGAAGAAACTAGATAACGCCAAAGGGCAATGGGTTGAAGAATTGCAATTGGTGTTATGGTCCATTAGAACAACCGCTAAGAATTCTACAGAGCGAGACGCCCTTCATGTTAGTTTATGGAACCGAAGCCGTCTTGCCCATTGAGGTTGAGGAGCCCACCCCGCAAGTCATGTTATACACAGAGGATGCCAACCGGCCGCATTGCGTACGGCTTTGGACCAAGTCCCGTAAGTCGGGGCAATGCCTTGCTAAGAATGCAATTGTACAAACTAACGTATGGCTCGAGAGTTTAACAAAAGAGTTGTTAGACGACCGCTAAAGGTGGGGGATCTTGTTCTAAGAAAGATGGAGGCAGTTGGACGAGCTAAAGAGTTGGGGAAGCTAACGCCAAATTGGGAAGGACCTTATCTGATTGTCCAGGAGATACGCAGTGGGACTTTTCGTTTACAAGATCTAGATGGACGACCTATTCAGCGTACCTGGAATTCGGACAACTTAAAGAAGTACCACGTCTAGCTCAGGTCTTCGTCAGATATATATATGGTAATTTGTAGTCACTCCAAAGTGCCACGGCACATGTTAGTAAGAAAAGAATTGTATACATGCATCTTGGCTTTCGGCCAAGCAAAATCCATATAATACAATTCCTACTTTCTTATCTCTTTGTTTATTTTCACCAAGTTACTTCACTTTGGGGCATTAAATCAGTTGCTCGTCTAAAAGTGACAATAACTTGGATGCCGAACAAAAATACAAACAATAGCAGAACGTCAAAATGGCTCACATTTACGCCGAACATCACTCCCTCAAAGAGACCGGCCAAAAATACAATGCATATATGGCCGACAAATTGACTTGTGCTCTAGTAAGAGTAACGTCAAAGTCTCTGAGAGAAAGCTGGCCTGAAATAAGACCTTAGTAAAGGATACTTACTTTCAAAAGCACGGACAACTAAGTAGTCCGCACTCCTAGTAAGGGATCGCTACTTAATGACGAGTGTGGCTCCCTCAAGGAAGCCGGCTAAAGCATACCGAACATGCATCTCAAGCTCGTCCATCAACTTCAACGGGTTCGGCCCTAGTCTGCCTCTCTCCTTCTTGGACTTCGGCTCCCCTTCGATATACGATGGAGCTAAGCCCAAGAACGGGGGGATAATAGAAGCCAATAGGACGAGCTAAAGAGAGCAGGTCGTCCAAATACCAGGACCTCGGCAATAAATGCCCTTGTGATGGATTGATTGTACAGGACGATCGATAGTAGCTCGAGTAAAACGGCTAAAACGTGGCTCGTCCATAAAGCAAAAATTTAGGACGAATCACATAAAATACTTGGTTCCATTATGGGACGAGTGATAATCGTCCAAGCCTGGGATGGCAATCCTCTCGTTTTGCGTTTGGCAAACCGACCCAGACGAGTCTCTTTTGGGATGCATATGCATTTATCAAATGCTTGTGGACCGTCCAATAATATCAGGACGAGCCGTATTTTTACTTGAGCATTTTGGACAGATTATCGGAATCTTCAGAAAAAGCAGATCGTCCGATAGTTCAGGACGAGTTACGATTGTCAAAAGCCAAGCGCGCAGAGCATCAGGGCTAGACGTCCAACGAGCATGACGAAGTTAATATTATACATAGTCAAATTGGAATTCAGAAAGAAAATAGACAGGCAATTGGCAAAAATTCTCCTTCATATATGATTGATCAAGAATTACAACCTAAGAGCTGAAGAGTTCAAAATACAAATGCAAGAAACAAGCCAAGAAACTTGAAAATAAACCTAAACCTAGGCCTCGTCTTCGGAGCGAGTTTCGTGGTCGCCTTCGGGGTCTCCACCTCGGCCAGCCACCTCGTCGTCCGACTCCTCAAACTCGGAGGGTCCTCGGCGCATACCATAGCCCGATGGACGCTCTCTTGATACTCCAGACGACGAACGAAGGCGGGGACCTCGGCTTCCTCGCCTAGCATCCCAAAGGCTTTGACGGCCCCGTCCTTGGCCGTTTCGACGACTTGATTCAAGCCTTCCTTAGCATCGTCGAAGGCCGTGGCCGCCTCCCTTTCCCGGACGGGCGGTCTTGGCCCTTAGGAGAATGTTCTCTCTTCTCGGCTCGGCGCAAAGAATAAGAGCCACATCCCTCTCACCTTTTAGATCAGTAGAGAGAGTATCTATGATCATTTTCAGACGATCCTGCTCCTTGATCTGATTGTTGATAGTAACAAGATACTTCTTGTTCTTAGATTCCAGGTCTGCAGATCTCTTCTCCAAGGCGTCCAAAGGATCGACGATGGAGGGTATTAGCCATCTCAATGTCATGGATGGCCTTGTCGCCCGCCGTTGTAGCAAGATGGACGAGGCGTTTATTCTCTTTTCTCGGGTCCTCGCCCATTCTTCGCTAGCATGCTGCGAGCCGAAAAGTCGGAACAATGAAAACAAATCAAATTATTAGACGGGTTAAAAAGTCAAATGTATAAAACAAAGCCGGCATAAAATAATACCTCGGCAAAGAAGTCGAGACATGTAGCCCACATGCCGGCGGACGCTCCCCTTAATCCCTTAATGTAGGATTCGGGGAAGCATTTGAAGAGCTCCCGCTTCAGCCCGCTCTTTCTCCGACCTTGACATTTTGGCGAAGGCAGGAGAAGACTCCTCGTCCGAATCAGCAGTGGGAGGAGTTGGGGGTATAGCAGGGCCTTTGCCCTTATCTGAAAGAGGGGGAGAGTCAGTCATTTTGATAGGAAAGACGATAGCTTGCCTATCGGACGGACTCATGGACCGTCCACCGACCCGCACCGTCCTAACTATATTGGGGTAATACGACTCACCGGACGAAATAGATGCCGTCCTAACAGCTAAGGGCATCTCGTGGCACCGGCCTTAGCCACCGAGCCGCCGAACCCCTGGATAGTTCTCGCGGCAGCATCGGATCCGGTGCAACCAAAAGCCAAGGCGGACTGGGGTTGACCTCGCAGAGTCGGCCGGCAAAAAAGCCGAGCGGAACCGCCGCATGTGCATCTTTTCCCTCCTCGGCCGTGCCCGCCAGCCGAAGGCCCCCTTTTAAGAGCCTTGGCTTGTGGGGGAGGCATGCTTTTCTCCACACTCTCGGCAGCAGGAGCCGCCTTATCCGCCTTCTTCCTTGTAAAGCCCTTAGGCTTCTTCGCTGAAGGCTGGTCAGCAGCTGTAGTTAGCCTCTTTTTGGATGAGGACGACTTCCCAGGAGGAAGCTTGTTTGTAGGAGCATTTTTCTGCAAAAAGTAAAGGCATCAGAGTGATCGTCCAAAAAACTATTGTAAGAATTCAGACGATTATGGTCCCAAGAAGGTGACCGTCCAAGCCTGGACGTTCCCTTTAGTTGAGTAATGGACGTCCAAAAATTGGAGGCCAATTCCAGACGAAGATGGCCCCAAGAAGGTGACCGTCCAAGTTTGGACGTTCTCCTTCATTGGGTGACCCTCGTCCAAAAATTGGATGTCAATTCCGGACGAGTATGGCCCCAAGAAGGTGACCGTCCAAATCTTAACGTGCTATTTTTTGGGTGACCCTCGTCCAAAAATTGAATGCCAATTAAGGACGAGTATGGCCCCAAGAAGGTGACCGTCCAAGCTTGGACGTGCTTCTTTTTTGGGTGACCCTCGTCCAAAAATTGGATTCAAATTAAAGACGAGTATGGCCCCCAGAAGGTGACCGTCCAAGTCTGGACGTTCTCCCTATTTGGGTGGCCCTCGTCCAAAAATTGGATTCAAATTAAAGACGAGTATGGCCCCAAGAAGGTGACCGTCCAAGTCTGGACGTTCTCCCTATTTGGGTGGCCCTCGTCCAAAAATTGGATGCCAATTAAGGACGAGTATGGCCCCCCGAAGGTGATCGTCCAAGTCTGGACGTTCTCCCTCTTTGGGTGGCCCTCGTCCAGAAATTGGATACCAATTAAGGACGAGAATGGCCCCAGGAAGGTGACCGTCCAAGTCTGGACGTTCTCCTTCTTTGGGTGATCCTCGTCCAAAAATTGGATACCAATTAAGGACGAGAATGGCCCCAGGAAGGTGACCGTCCAAGTCTGGACGTTCTCCTTCTTTGGGTGACCCTCGTCCAAAAATTGGATACCAATTAAGGACGAGAATGGCCCCAGGAAGGTGGCCGTCCAAGTCTGGACGTTCTCCTTCTTTGGGTGACCCTCGTCCAAAAATTGGATGCCAATTCCGCGATTAGCTAAAGTGATACTCGGCAAAAAAAAAAAAAAAAAAAAAAAAATTTACCAATGTTTCCGTCCTCTTCTCGGCACTACTTTTTGCATACTCCTTCCACAAGTTGTCTGTGAAATTGGACATACTGATTTCCCCAGTCCAAGAAGCTTCGAGGCGTTGTCTGGCCGAGTCTGCAAAGAACAAAAAATGTGTTCGTCAAATGAATTATAGACGAAGAGTTTTACTTGGGTGATATTAAATATATACCTTTATCATCGGCCAACCGCAAACCGGCCGCAACCAAGAAGTCGTCTTGGTAAAACATCTCCTTAAAGGGTATCCAGTTGGAGGGCCCTTTAAAGGATCGTTGGCCGGGCCTGGAGTACTCTTTTGTTCTGAAGTACTCCACAACTTCTTCATCATAATTGTCCTCCAGGTCCAGCCAGGACTGCTTCCGTCCCGTATTCGTGATGGACCGATTATGGAATCTATAGCTCTCAGTAGCCGAATCATTGGCCGCTCTCAAATATATGAAATCGGCTTTCCATTCATGCATCTTCGAAGGCTTCCCCCAAGCCGTCAGGAAGCCAGGGCGGTTGCAGATGCTGAGCCATGTCCCGTCCACGGCCCCGGGTACCTTGGCCGCATAATGGATGTGGGTAAAGGCCTGAAGAGAAAGGGCTAAGCCACGTAGCTCGCAGACGGCAATAAACGTCAGGACGTTGTGCCAGCGTTTGGGGGCCAACCGATTATGGCCGATGTGGTAGTGCTGCAGCACTTGTTCTATGAAGTCATGAAGGGGAAACCTCAATCCCGCATCTAAGGCCAGTTTATAGACGGCGAAGTGGTTCTTAGGAGCACTCAGGATCGTCGCGTCTTTATTAGGAATGACAAAGGAGAAGCCCGGCATGGGCATGAAAGACGACAAGAAATTAGGGTTTGGTCCTAGTTTCTCTAACCACTTACGGTTAACTAAAATGAAGCCAGGATCAGAAAGGGGACCTAAACGTCTTCTAATCTCTGACGAGGTAGTAGAGGCTTCGTCTGATTCTTCGGCAGCCTCGGAATTGCTACCATTATTACCTTCGCCGATCACCTCCATGTCGGCGTCCCTGCCAGAAGTACTGGTCTCAGGTCTTATTTCGGAGTTTTCTTCATCGTCAACAGGAGGCCGGCTCAAAGGCTGAGCACTTTGGACCTCTCTCGTTTCATCTGGCACCCGTCCAGTGGACTCCTCCATATCAGAACTATTTGATGGGATGATCGCTTTTCGTCTTAGACGGGCCGTTTGCTTGACGCGCGCCAGATTACCCTGCACAGGTAAAGACTGGGTCGTCTGACTTTCTCGGCCAAAGCTATAAAAATATATGTACTCGGCCAGAAGAGGCCCAACTCTAGAATGTGCCGAAGAAGAAGTATCGGTTCTAGGGTCAAGACAAGCTCTTGGTCGGCTAGGATTATTTGACGAAGATGATTCCATTTTATTGATTTTCTAAGAAAAAATAAAGAATAAAGGAGAATGAAAAAATCAAAGAAACGATACCTGCTAAGAACGTCTGGACGATTCGGTGAAGAATGCTGAAGCTGGACGATCGCTCTCTCTCTCTAAAAAATTCGCAGAGCTTCTCTCTCTAGAAAAATTTGTTCGAAGTGTTAAATGATTAAATGTCTTCACAACAAGGTTATTTATAGAGGAATAAGAAACTCTGAGCCGGTCGAGAATGACCGAAAAGAAAAATACAACGGTCGAATATGACCGGTACAACCTAAAAAAGGGCGCGTCTTTTCATTTCAAATTAAGGTACCCTAAGGGTAAAAGGGCCTTAACCGTCAGATGGGCCAACTGTAAAAGCCCTTTTAGGGGCAAATGTTGTGGTCTAACATCTACGGCTCTCTTGAAGGCACTTGGGCTCATCGTGAGCCGTATACGTGTCACTTTAGTAAAAGAAGGGAAAAGCCTTGAATCTCTCAGGCGCACTCACCGAGTTAAAAGGTTCAAGATTCTGGCCCAACAGTCAGAGCCCAACAGTGCCAAATGGCTGAAGGAGAGTGGTTAATAGACCTCCCCAAGTCATGGTCTGCCACGTGTCATGATCTGATTCCTCAGCCAATCAGAAGCCACTATTCTAGGTCTTGCTATCACTATAAATACTCCAGAAATCAGGAGTAAAGTCATTGAATGCAAACAGTGCAAAGTTACTCTGTAAAACTACTCTCTCACTTTCTCTCTCTATCTCTACTTTTCTCTTACAACTCCTGATACCTGACTTAAGCTTCGGAGGGGGAACCACCACCCAAACCTCCAGGGTGGGTCCCTTTTTGCAGGTTCGGGAACGAAGCTCAGGCTTGGACTAAGTTGATTCAGACATCTGTTGCACAAGTCTCCAACTGAAGAACACTCAAGATCTACTAGTTACTTGCTGCACAAGCAAGCTCGACTTATAGCTTACTTGTTGGAGAAGTAGACGAAACACCATTAATGTTGTCAAGGCAACTAAAATGAAGAAAAAAGACAGGACCCTCTTTCATCTCATTATAAAGGGTATGAACACTATACTTAGATGAGCTTCAAGAAGACGAAGGCATATGCTACTTATATATCACTCACCTATTGAGATCATTTGACCAATATGAAAATGATAACCTTAGTACATACTACAAACTTATCTTCTATCTAGCAATTTTAGAAATTACAACCAATTAAAATAATAATAATTTGTTAGTGTAAGATGTTAAATAAATTACATTATATTTATGCAAATCAACAATGCTATGCATACCTATCACTAAGGGTGGCAATTCGAGTCAACATGTCGGATTTATGTTTGATTTCATGTCATTTCGGATTATGCTAACAATAATTAAGATGTTCTATAAAACTTAAAATTACTATAAAATATGATTATTGAATCAAATCGGATTGCGTTCTAATTCGATTCAAATTCGACTTTCTCTCATTAGCCGAGTTTTAGCAGGTTATGAAGTCGATCAAAGATTGTCAACTCTACCTATAATAATCATTGTTGCTTTATACGACCCATATAGTCATTTGTCTTATTGTGTTGTCGCTTTTTTTTTTCTCTCAAACAACATTAGAAGTCCAACTAAGACGTTATGTGAAAAACAAGCCCAATTTATATAAAATATTCAAAGTAAAAGAATCTATATTTATTCCCCAAAACAACATCAATTACATCATAAATCGAAGCTTCAATTGCAACCCCCCCCCCAAACAAAAAAACCAACAAGCAAATACTTATTATTATTTGTTAATATTATTAGACAACAAATATTGCATCTTTTTTACTTTGTTCAAATAAGAGTTATACCCGTGAGGAATTTTATGTCTAAAAGGAACTGATGAGAAAGGAGTATATATGTTTATTTGTAAAATCTTATAAATTATGTAAAAGAAAAAAAACATAATTGAGATATGATCTTTTCCCTAAAGTATCAAATATAAATGTTATTCTAATTTAAATTAAGGTAAGAATTATTTTCAAGTAGAAGTTCAGATTTTGGTAAGTTTTGGTTTTGTAGAGAATGGGAACATTTAAAGGAAGGTTTAGGGAAAGAAGATATAGGATGAAGAAATGAGTTATAAGTGAGCCGATTGAAAGCAATTAGATTGAATGATTACTTACTGGCCGGACTAGTTATTTCCTTTCTACAATTAGAAGAAAAAAAATGCAACTATTAAGTTAAATAAAGTTAGCATATGTTAGGAATATTTCCTTTTTGCAATTATGGTAGATTGAAGAAGAAAGAAAATTAGGCAACTCTTTAAATCTCGATGAATATATGTTAGGATTATAGCATAATCAAGATCAATTTCATCATCAATGCGCATAATTACCTAGAAACTAATATATATATGACCAAGATAACCAGATCGAAATATTCCATTACACGAAATTTTCAAATGTATATAGATCGGTTGTTTATTTTATTATTGAAGAATTTATAAAATTTTATTAATCATAATATGTAAGTTTAAACAATAGCAGATCAAACTTGACGAGCTATATTTCTTTAAATATTATATTAGATCATGATATCTATATAGTGGGAATAAATAATATTTATGATAATCCATTTGTCCTAAAGATAGACAATAGGTTATATTCTAATATAATTAATTAATAGATATGACAAAAGAAAAGTTCGAGGAATACAACAGACCAAAGAGAGTATTAAAAATTAGGTAAATTTGTCATAAACCACCTTTTATAATCACTTTTTTGTGAGAAATCACCTTTTAAAAAAAATTGGTTAATTAGCCACCTTTTTGGTTCTTTTTTTTTGTTGGAAGCCACCACTTCTTGGAATCCGGCGTTGACCTCGATTTTCCGGTGTTGACCATCGGATTTACGCCATTTTTTTCCAAATTTCCGTCATTTCTTCCACCTTCACGCTTCTCCCTTCTTCTGCTAGCATCTTCCTCCCTCGGATTTTTTTTTTTGAAATTTCGGAGCAATGGGGGTTTGTCGGCGGGTTGCGAGGGGGAGGGGGTCTTGGGGATGCGAGGGGGGGGGGTTGGCGGGGGATGTAATGGGGGGAGGGTGGGTTGCACGGGGGATGCGGGGGGGAGGATAAAGGGGGAAGAATGGCGAAAATGCGGTGGTCAACGCCGAAAAAATCATGGTCAACCACATGATTCCGAGCAAGGGGTGGCTTCTAATAAAAAAAAGAACAAAAAGGTGGCTAATTAATTAATTTTTTTAAAAGATGGTTTCTCACAAAAAGTGTTTATAAAAGGTTGTTTCTGACAAATTTCGCTAAAAAATTATTTATTTTAACTTCAACGTAAAAACATACAAGACTACAAAACATATATATTACACCCCTTTTAAAAGTGGGAAGTTGGGCACTATTAACTACAATAGTATTATCCTTATCCTTATCCTTATCCTTAATCCTTAATCCTTATCCTTAACCCTTAACCTTTTAAAAGTTGAAAGTATGGCTACTATTCACTTGAATAGTGCTTTGGTTGGTTAGAACTTTATTATAGTTGGTTAAACATTACGTTTAGCTTCCTCCCTCTTGTATAAAGCGTGTTAGTTGTTAGTTTGTAATTAAGATTAGAGATTTCAATACATTCTTCTCTCACAAAATGTGAGATTTTCTCTCTCAAATCAGAACAATCATCTTGTTCTTCTTATGGTATCAGAGCTTTAGATTATCGATCTGATTTTAGCTCATTTTTTATTCTGAAAATCTTCAAATTTCGTAGTTCTTTTCTTCCTTCTTAATCGATTGAAACAATAATTGATTTCATCGATTTCTTCTGTTTTTCTTCAAAATTCTTCTTGTTTTTTCTCAGATTGTTGATTCGATCAATCGATTGCTTCAATTCTTCACAAATTTTCTCAAAATTTTGCAATGGCAGAAGATTCTGATCAAAATTCTGGTTCACAGAACAATGCAATCAACTATAATGATCCATACTTCATTTCTAATGGAGATCATCCAAAACAACAACTCGGTACTTATCTCTTTAATGGAGATAATTTTGTTAATTAGAGTAGAGGAGTTATTTTGGCTTTAGGAGCTAAGAATAAGCTTGGTTTCATTGATGGAAGCTTAAGCAAACCAACTGCTACTTCTGATGATTGCCAGAAGTGGATTCTAAATGACTATTTAGTCAATTCTTGGATTCTTCATTCAATGGAGCCCACTTATTCAGAGAGTTTCATTTTCACTAATTCTGCTAAGCAGCTACGGGAGGAGATCAATGAGAGGTATGGTCAGTCTAATGCTCCTTTCTTATATGATCTTCATAGAAGTTTAACTTAAATTGAGCAAGGAATTCTTTCTATAGCTGAGTATTATACAAAGATGAAAAGAGTTTGGGATGAATTACAAGTATTAGATGAGATTCCTACTTGCAAATGTGGAGCTATGGATGCTTGTTCATGTGGACTACTTAAGAAGATGTTAGATGCTGATCAATTGAAGAAATTAATTCAATTTTTGGCTAGATTGAATCATGTTTATGATCTGGTGAAGATTAATATACTCAATATGGATCCATTACCTCCTGTTAATCGAGCTTATCACATACTTCAGCAAATAGAGGAGCAAAAATCTCTAGCTCTTCCCCATGTTCAGATTCCAGAAGTGAGTGATTTATACTCACAAAGATCAAATCAGAAATTCAATTATGGTTTTCAATCAAATTTTCAGAGAAAAGATCACAAGAAAGCAAAATTTGATAGGTTTTGTGATCATTGCAAAATGAGAAATCACACTATTGATCAAATGATGCAACATAATACTTCGGCTAACCACAATGCTTCAGGAGAGTTTGCCTAATCTGCATTCACTTCTGCATGTATGATTAGTGTGTCCAATGTTCATTATTCTCATACAAATTTTGATAATAATTCCTGGATAATTGACATTGGTGCCAGTGATCATATGTCTGGCAATAAATCCTTGTTTTTCTTCTTTCCCAGTCTTACCAAAACCAATTCATGTAGGCTTGCCTGATGGAACTGTTAAACAAGTCACTCAAATTGGAAATATTCAATTAACTCCTAAAACTTTGCTTAAACAAGTTATTTTCCTTCCTGAATTTCATCACAGTCTTTTATCAGTAGGAAAACTTCTAGATCATAACAATCTTATTGCTCACTTTTATTCTTCTTGTTGTGTTTTTTAGGACCTTTCAACTAATCAGTTAAAGGCCACTGGAAAAAGATTGTCTTGCTTGTATAAGTTCAGCATTACATCATCTTCTTGTCTTGATGATTCATCTACTACATCTGCTTTAGTTTCTCACATTAATAATACTACTAATGTTGTTGATTACTGTTCAAATTTGAATGTATTGTAAATACTCTTAGCATCAATAAAATTTCCTTGTCTTTGTTACATGCTAGACTTGGTCATCCTTCTCTTGGTAAAATCAAGCACTTAACAGTTCCATATGATGGTAATGAGCATGATTTTTCTTGTGAACCTTGTGTTTTTGCTAAACATCATAAATTACCTTACTCTCTTTCACACTCCTTAGCTAATCATCCTTTTGATCTTGTACATGTGGATCTATGGGGGCCTTAAAAGACTCCTAGTTTATCTAGTGCACAGTATTTTCTTACCATCTTTGATGATAACACAAGGACAACTTGGACACATCTGATTCATTTTAAGCAACAAGTTCCTACAATTCTGTCTGCTTTCCTAAGCTATGTGAAGACTCATTTTGCTGTTGATATTAAAAACATCAGAAGTGACAATAGCACTGAGATTGTTCAAGAGTATTGTGCTACACTTTTTGCTGACAAAGGTATTATACATCAAAGGTCTATTCCTGGCAACCCTCAGTAAAATAGGAGGGTTGAAAGGAAGCATAGACATCTTCTTGAAACTGCCAGGGCCATCAGATTTCAAAGTCATTTACTATTGAATTTTTGGGGTGATTGCATCCTATCAGCTACATTTTTTATCAATATGCTTCCTAGTTCAGTTCTGGATTGGAAAACACCTATTGAATTGCTTCTTGGGAAGAAACCTGATTACAGTTCTCTAATGGTAATAGGTTGCTTATGTTACCCTCTTTTCAAAACTGGAGATAAATTTGCTCCTAAAGCAAAGAGATATGTGCTCTTGGGTTATCCATATGCCCAAAAGGGCTACAAATTATACGATCTGGATGATCATAAAGTCATTCTTAGCAGGGATGTCATTTTTCATGAAGACACTTTTCCTTTTCATAAGCTTCACACTCTTCCATCTACTTCACTTCCTCTTATCAATCCTGCTGCTATTGATGCAGAACTTCCTCCTGGTTACATTCCACCTTTCCATACTTCTTCTTCTTCTTCTACACCTAATACTTCCTCTACTGCTAGTGATTCTCTTTCTCACCATTCTTCTATACCTGATCCTGATGTTTCTTCTTCATGTTTTTCACCACCATCTACTTCTTTACCTAATAATACTTTCATAAAATCTACTAGAGTTTCTCACCTTCATTCCGAATTTCAAGAATTTGTCCTTCCCTCTAAACTTAATCATTCTGCTAGCTTATCAAAGGTTCTTTCAGCTCATGAACCTAGTTCTTACAATCAGGCTAAGGATGATCCTAGCTAGATTGAAGTCATGAACAAGGAGTTAGCTGCTTTAGAACAGAATCAGACTTGGGAATTGACCTCTTTACCTCATGGCAAAAAGGCCATAGGCTGTAAGTGGGTCTATAAAATCAAGTTCAGGCCTGATGGGAGCATAGAAAGGCATAAAGCCAGGCTGGTTGCAAGGGGTGATAAGCAGAAAAAAACTAAAGATTACAAACATACCTTTAATCTTGTAGCAAAGTTCACAACTGTTAGGACTATCATTGCATTGGCTGCTGCTCACAATTGGCATTTACATCAATTAGATGTAAATAATGCCTTTTTACATGGCTTCATTGATGAAGAGTTGTATATGATACCACCACCGGGTTATACTACTTCACCTAATCAAGTGTGCAAGTTGAAAAGGTCTTTGTATGGTCTAAGACAGGGCTTCAGGCAATGGAACCTAGAACTAAGCAAGTTTCTAGTCGGTTTTGGCTTTACACAATCTAAACATGATTACTTTATGTTTATAAAGCAAGATGGCAGTCATTTCACTATTATGGTAGCTTATGTTGATGATCTTTTGCTGACTGTGTTGAATCATGTAGTGTTTTGATGATTATCTAACTAACATGTGTGTTTGAGATGTGCATATTACATTGACATGCAACAAGTCGTGGAAGGTTGAATATATCACATCATGAAGGACTTCCAACAAGTGAAGTTCCTAAAAGAGTTCCTATAAGGAACACAAACAGAGCGGTTCCTAGGTACATCCTAAGAGGAACATTGAATATGAAGTTCGGAGCGGTTCTCGAGTGGGAGCAAAGAAGATGACGTGTCGAGTTGAAACAAGAAGTTCCTAAGCAGGAACTATGAGTGCGAAGTTTCTTAAAGGAACTAGCACATCGAAGTTCCGGAGGTGGAACTATCAACATGCGGTTCTTGAGTTGGAGCGAAGATGGAGCATGAAGGCGTAAAATATGAGTTTTCTTCTAGGATTCATGTAAGTATGTGGAAACGTGAAAGGTAATGGAACAAGGTCAAAATGAACTCGTAAGGTCAAAAGGAATTCGTAGAACTTAGAGTCAAAAGTATTTAAGAGTCAATAAGTCTGATGCATATTATTATCTTAAACTATAAGAATTTATTTAGAGTTTGTTTCTTAATAAATCTCTACTTGGTTAATTATTTATAAATAATATGCATTAGTTGTCTTAGGATAAGATTTATTTTTAAATAAAAGATAAGTTTTAAATAAAATAGTTATAAATAATATCGGTTTTAATTTAGGATTCTAATTTTAATATCTTTTATTTATATTTTATCTTTTCAGTTTTTGGAAAATAAAAAGCCTAGATTTATAATACGTATAATGAGATTTTGTAAAGAAACTGTCTGTCTGTTCCTCTTTAAGGAACAAACGTGCTGGTCCTATTAATCTAAGTTCAAGGAACGAAGTAGCAGTTAAAGGAACTAGGCGTGTAAAATAATATGCAACGCTTAAAAGGAATTCGTTGAGTTTTTAAAGGATATATTTTAGGAAAATGATCTTATGTGGTTCAAATCTGATATTAAAGGAAAGATCTTTTATGGAAAAGATTTTATCTTTATTCCAAAATAAAATCATTTTCGGATTTAAAAGAAAATCCTTTAAAGATATTATTTGATAAAAAGATTTAATTTTGTTGTTATTAATTAAAATAATTTTTAATTATAAACCAAATTTAAAATATTGTTGCATAAGTAAATGCTAGATTTTAGGAAGCAGTATTGATTTGTTACACACGTTCAAAATGAACGTGGTGTTAGTGGGAGATCATGGAGCTTGTTCCTCAAGCAAAGAAACAACATGAGTTAATGCTTTAAACCACTAACACATGATTAATCCCACGTTCATCCTAAATGACTGCTATAAATATGCAAGTTCAATTAAGTTTCAAATTGTCCGACTGGTGTCATTCCATAGGGTATGACTTGTGTCATTCAATAAGGTATGGCTTTAGGAATAATGTTACAAAATAATTATATTTTCTATTCCTTGTTTTGAGTCAGTTCCTATGAGTTCCAAGTTCCTACGAGTGCCATGTTCCTATACGTTCTTCAGTTTCTACATACTAGAGTTAAACTATATTATCAAATGTCTGTATTTGAGTTTGGGGTTAAAGGGTTTGAGTGAACTCTTGTAATGGGAACTTGGTGAAGAGTTTGAGTGAATTCTTGTATCAAGTTCGAGTTAGGAACTTGAGTAAGTTCTTGTGTTTATGCATAGACTAAGGGTGAAGTCTATCTAGGGGTGAAGGGTTTGAGTAAACCTTTTGTAAAGAGTTATGGGAACTCTTAAAAGACTTTGAGTTAAGTATAGAGTGTAGAGTTGAGATTGTGAGAGAGTTAGAGTTCCTAGTGGAGGTTGTGAGAGAGTTGGAGTTCCAAGGGGAACTTGCGTATGTAATAGGTTGAAACAGAGGAGGTTTCCTATTATAGTGAAGAGTTTAAATCCTGAGAAGGTCGTGGTTTTTCTTCTTGTATTGAGACAAGAAGTTTCCACGTAAAAATCTCTCTTGCACTTTCGGTTCCTTATTGCTTATGTTTTAAATTCCGCATTATTTGGGCAATAAGTTCCACACTACAATTCACCCCCTCTTGTAGTGTTCCTATAGAAATAATTGGTATCAGAGCTGGAACTTAGTGATAAGCAGGAAACCCTGCTGAGTTAAGTTCCTGCAAGAAGAAGGAACTCGTACAAGAAAGGAACTCCACCATACGTCATTCAAAGGAACAATTGGAAGCTGACTTTTTATTATCAATTTAAAGTCACTCAAGGATTATCAACGACCCCTTTGATGTAAGTATCTCTTACTTGAGATATTCTTTATACGCATACATTAATTTGAAACTTGTTCCTTATAGTATTTCTAGTAAAATTGTTTTATTTGGCTTTGATGTTTTTATAGCAATTTTGGATAACTTTAAAACTGTTTTTTTAAAGACAAAAATTCAAATTTCCAAATTGTTTTTAAATATGAATGAATCAGTATACTAGAAATGGTTCAAGGAACGACTCGTATGGAACAATGCATATTTATTATTCTTGGAACTTGGTTTTCCATCTTTAGGGAAATCCATTATCTTTGGCATGTTATATTGCGCTCATATTATTCTTCATTTGCCAAATGATAGTGTTATTATGCATCATGAATATTTGAAAAATATCTTATGTCGATACATGATGTTCCTTGTTAGTAGTAGTAGATATGTGCATCATGAATATGGATATTTTATGGTTCTCTTACTAACAAGAAAGGACCCAACATATATTTGGATACCAAAAACCAATAACTTGCTTATTTTGCAGGTCATGTGAAAGGAACCTACATCTCTTGATGTAGAGGTTGTTTCTAGAAAGTAGATCTAGACATGAGTTCCTCTCACTACAAAAGCTGAAAAAGTATGTAAAAGGTGAAATACATTTCTCAGGAAATTGGGTAGTAATCTTTACATACTACTATATATCTTGGTCATTATTATTCTCAAATAGCTTTTTAATATCCCCTATAAATACATGTCTATAGAAGGTTATGAAAGAGAAGTTGTTTTATGGTTTTTACATATATATATGAATTATTTCAATCCAAATTCTCTTCAAGTTTTGTGCAAATAAATTATATTTTGTAGGTTTGACTATGGAGATAATTAATATTGGTAAAGGAACTTGCAGATGTAATAAGAGAATGATCGTCAGTTTCTCTAAAAGGAACAGACGTATTGGCATAACTAAAATGAACCAAAGGAATTCTAATATAGTCATAGGAACATAGTAATTAAGCATGAATCAACAGATCTATTAACCGATATTCACGTCCTAATGAAAATAGAAGTTTAAGGCTAAAATTTAGGAAGGTTTTAGGGAAAAAGATTTTGACCAAGTTAAAACATTTTAAGAAAATCTTTTTGGTTATTGAAAGATTTTATTTTGTTTGAAAAATTAAATCTTTTATATTTAAAGAAAAATCTTCTTAGATATTATTAAAAAGAATTGAAATTAAACTTTTATTTAGGATAAGAGAAAATAATAAGAGATCATGCTTAACAAATTCCTAGAATTTAGGAAAATGAGATACTGGATATAACACGTTCAATTGAACGTACACAAAGTGGCGCATGATGCGCTTGTTCCTCAAGCAAAGGAACAACGTATTCTAGAGCCACAAATCCATGATCTTATGATCTAATCTCACGTTTAATCCAAATGACTATTATATAAGAACTTAATTAATGAAGTTCTAAGTGTGTCTGACTAAGTGGTTAAGTGAGTTAAGTAATTAAAGTATCAGTGCCTTTATTCTCTTATAATAGCCAATTGTTCCTATTGTCTACTTATTGTATTTCCACTAAATTAAATGCATAAAATCGGTTTCTCAATAAATCAATAAACATTGACTATTGATTTGAAGGAAGCAATGGTAAACTAAGATTAGTGGAACTATAAATGGTATAGGAACATTCCAACATTTGGCACAAGTTCCTAATTCTTTTGAAATTAATCTTAGTTCACTTAAACAAAGCAGAAGTTCCTTTTCATACGAGATTATATTTTTTGGAACTTTACTTCGTTTTATGCTTTAACTATATTATCTCTTTTGACTAACCTACTAATATTAAAATGCACAAAGTATTTCTTTTTGGGTTTGCTTTACAGATTATATTTCTTAGTTTATGACAACCCGAAATGGAGGAACAAACAATATTTAGTGAGGGGAACAACTCGTAAGATATAGCTCGACAACGAGTGTTCCAAGCCTATGATGATAGACAAATCAATATTACTCTCGCTATATGCTTATGATAAAGTTACTGTAGCTTCATAAACGAACGTAAAATGGTAAGATTGTTTAATAATCAAATGTTGGTAAGTTAAGTTCATGTTCCATTGTATATATCTTTATTGTCGAGTTAATGAAGCACAATTTGTTTAATGTTTTTAAAGTTCACTAACTCTGGTTGTTTTGCAATTAATTGCATCATCAATAAAAGCTAGAAATGTCATACTTAAAGGGAATCAAGTAGGGAACACATACTTTGTGGATCTCAATTTGGTTCCTAACAACATGACATGACTAGTCATTATTGAAGATGATCTACTTATATCTTTCAAAATGATAACATTCTAACTTCATCATGGTTGACAAACTTAGACCAAGGAACTTGATTATAGGTATATCTTATATCTAGTTCCTAAAGGATAAATTTTGTTAACTATGTCAATGAAGATAGTATATGATCTTATCTTCTTTCAAAAAATTGGTATGCACCACAAATTCTTAGAACCTTTTCATGTGAATTTGTGTGGCATCTTAAGTGTTTAAATTTAAATTTTAAAGGAGAATTGTCTTGGTTGTAGTTGATATTTATTTAAGGGACACTTGATTCTTTTCTTTAACAAAGAAAGATGAATATTCCACGAGAATGTGTAATCATTGCTAAGAAGATTAAAAATTTAAGTGATCATAAATTATTATATTCGAGATCTAACCATGGAACCAAGTTCCAAACAAGTTTGATGATTTTGCGGGAAACAAGGTCCCGACTACAAGCTTTCAAAGTGAAGAAAATTATAACCGAAAGAAGGAAATTCCGGACAAAAGTCGTCAATACTACTTCCCAATCATCAACAAGGATATGGTTACATCTTTGATCAACAAGACATCCTACAAACTCAAAAAATAGAAGATTCTACTAGGGAAGTTTGTTAATATAAGTGAAGAGGTGATGTTCTGTGATGCGCCTTCAATTGCAAATCATACCAAGTTTAAAACAAATAAAACAATGTGCATAGTAATGAGTGATCATATTATTTTGATTGAAACTAACTTGTTTGTTCACAGTAAACAGGTTAAAGATGTTTTTCATGTTGAACTCACAAGTTTCTATGGAACTAGAATTCCTAACATGAAATATGCCACTCTCAAAAGCAACAATAGCCATCTATATGACCTCATGGAGAAGAGCTTAAAAATGAAGATCAAGTTCAAATTCGTGAAATAGAAGTTCAACTCAATAAATATGTGGAAGCGAAATCCTATGCAATTAGTAGGAACAAAGGAACTCTATCCAGGTTAGTTGTTGAGAGGAACAACTAAACGAAGGTATTGACTTTGAGGAAACTTTTTATTCATGTAGCTAGGTCATGAAATAATTGTATATTATTTTTTCTTGTTGCTTACATGGGATTTAGATTGTTCCAAATAGATTTTCAATGTGCTCAAAATAATTTTTTTTGGAAATCTATGAGGAATAATATCAAGTTTCTTCTTGAAAAATGATTTCAAAATTAACAATAATTTTTGTTTTCAAGAGAAATCGACTTAGTAGTTGTACATAGTTATATCGATAATATTTGTGGTACAACTAACTATTTTATGCAAGGGTTTTTGCTAACCTTATAAACAAATGTACACGAGCATGATAAGGGAACAAAGCTACTCGCTTGTAACATAATGATGCAAGGACAAAAACATGTCAAGGAACTTTTGAAGAATGATGAGTGTGAGTCGAGTTCGAATGAAAGGTTCCATCGGATGTGAAGACATCAAAATGATGGAACTAGCGGTTTCGAATTCAAAAGCAAGTCATCAAAATCATTCAAGTACTTGAAAGTTAATATGCATGGTGAAATATGACTTAAGGTATGTTGTTCCTGTTCACATTATATCATAATTAATAAATTACATTGTTAAATCATAATTATAAATGCATAACTTTTATAAGTATTGCTTTACATTATGTGAATATATGTTCTTTATCATTTCACCTATTCATGGACTGTTTAGAGGAACAAGACTTGATGAAGTATGACTTAAGTGTAAACATGTTCTTTTCCAAAAGTTATGTCGAATTGGGCTCTTACACATATTAAAATTGAAGTGATTATATGCACATTAGCGTAAATATGTTACACTTAATTTTTGTGTCGTAAAGGCATACACACTTGCCTAAGAGTGTTAGAGGTCTCATAATAGAATTGTGGATGCTTGTCAATCATGAAAGTCCTAAGTTGCCAAAGATACAATGAAAGAAACCTTGATAGAACAAGACAGGTAAATTCCCTTAATATATTTCATTTAACTTTTAGAGGGAACAAACCTATTCTTAGCCAACTATCATCAGTTCACACCACACTTTTTCAAATACCCTTTGATTGATTAATTCCTCATTCCATTATGTCACTTTAAATCTCCTAATTCCCATGTGCTCTTAATTTAAAATTCATGACTTTTTATGGTTCAATGATGCATAGAGAGTGATAAATGGTAAATACATTTTGAGGGGGAAGTTATGGAAAAAGTGAGAAGCAAGTATTTTGTGATTTATCAATTGATGCTCAAAAGGATATATTATTAGATGGAACTAATCATATAAGTTCTTAATAATGAAGGAATGGTAAGGAACTCAGGGGGAATAAGGAAGAAATCAATATAAATGTGACATTCTAGCAAAAATGCAACAACTTGTAATGACACTCTTGTTTTAAAAAAAAAAAAAAAAAAACATGGGTGATCAAATCTGTATGTTTGATATGGTTGTTATTTCCTAGTATTCAATATTTGATATGGTTGTGAAGATGCTTACTCATATATTTGATGATTTGAGAAGAGGGACATAAGCGCAAGAATGGAAGAACTTTTATTATAAAGATGAATTCATTCAAGTTTCTTCACTCAATGAGTTCCTCACGATTGGTTGGTTGGTTGAGTAAAAGTGCACTTGATTGATACATATTAAGGTGAATGTGTGTGGGGTTTGGCAGAGATTTCAAAAGTGTGAAGTGAAGTAATCAACTCTAATTATTGTTGAGAACCTCTTATTAAAAGTCTAAACCATAGAGCACACAATATATCTCAAGTTCCCTCTACTCAAATAATTGTTCCATAAACTTCTTTCATATTTCTTTTAGCCGGATATTACAATGTCCTATCTCTTAATCCATTCTTGATTTTCAAATCTGATTTTTGCTTGACTTTTATTTCTTATTTATCAAGTTCCTTCGATGGTTTTTGAAGTTGGGTCTATGGATTGTGAGTTGGAGATTCGTGTAGCACATGCATCCTAAGTTTGAAAAATTGATATTCTTGAGGCTTTTGGGACTAACAAGTGTTTAACCATTATGGTGGTAAGTGTAGCATATAACAATAAGTGTATATGATTTACCTAAAACAAATGTGTGTAGAATGATCCTTTTCGATAATGACAAAAGGGGGAAGAATATGTATGATGCTTATGGTCAAGTATAGTTAAGTCTAAATCCTTATATGATGAAAGTTCTTTGTATGATGAGCTTATCTATGTTGATATTTCCTTCATATACATGCATGCCTTGTTGGTTAAGGGGGATTAATGTAAATCGTTTAATGTTTAATTTGTGATATGCATCATTTGTTTGTCATCATCAAAAAGGGGGAAATTGTTGAGTCATGTAGTGTTTTGATGATTGTAAACAAATGATGATTATCTAACTAACATGTGTGTTTGAGATGTGTGTATTACATTAACATGCAACAAGTCGTGGAAGGTTGAATATATCACATCATGAAGGACATCCAACAAGTGAAGTTCCTAAAAGAGTTCCTATAAGGAACACAAACAGAGTGGTTCCTAGGTACATCCTAAGAGGAACACTGAATATGAAGTTCCGGAGCAGTTCCTGAGTGAGAGCAGCAAGATGACGTTTCAGAGTTGAAACAAGAAGTTCCTAAGCAGGAACTATGAGTGCGAAGTTTCTTAAAGGAACTAGCACATCAAAGTTCCAGAGGTGGAGCTATCAACATGCGGTTCTTGAGTTGGAGCAGCATGGAGCATGAAGGCAGAAAATATGAGTTTTCTTCTAGGATTCATGTAAGTATGTGGAAACGTGAAAGGTAATGGAACAAGGTCAAAATGAACTCGTAAGGTCAAAAGAAATTCGTAGAACTTAGAGTCAAAAGTATTTAAGAGTCAATAAGTCTGATGCATATTATTATCTTAATCTATAAGAATTTATTTAGAGTTTGTTTCTTAATAAATCTCTACTTGGTTATTATTTATAAATAATATGCATTAGTTGACTTAGGATAAAATTTTATTTTTAAATAAAAGATAAGTTTTAAATAAAATAGTTATAAATAATATCGGTTTTAATTTAGGATTCTGATTTTAATATCTTTTATTTATATTTTATCTTTTTAGTTTTTGGAAAATAAAAAGCCTAGATTTATAATACGTATAATGAGTTTTTGTAAAGAAACTGTCTGTCTGTTCCTCTCTAAGGAACAAACGTGCTGGTCCTATTAATCTAAGTTCAAGGAACGAAGTAGCAGTTAAAGGAACTAGTCGTGTAAAATAATATGCAACGCTTAAAAGGAATCTATTGAGTTTTTAAAGGATATATTTTAGGAAAATGATTTTATGTGGTTCAAATATGATATTAAAGGAAAGATCTTTTATGGAAAAGATTTTATCTTTATTCCAAAATAAAATCATTTTCAGATTTAAAAGAAAATCCTTTAAAGATATTATTTGATAAAAAGATTTAATTTTGTTGTTATTAATTAAAATAATTTTTAATTAAAAACCAAATTTAAAATATTGTTGCATAAGTAAATGCTAGATTTTAGGAAGCAGTATTGATTTGTTACACACGTTTAAAATGAACGTGGTGTTAGTGGGAGATCATGGAGCTTGTTCCTCAAGCAAAGAAACAACATGGGTTAATACTTTAAACCACTAACACATGATTAATTCCATGTTCATTCTAAATGATTGCTATAAATATACAAGTTCAATTAAGTTTCAAATTGTCTGACTGGTGTCATTCCATAGGGTATGACTTGTGTCATTCAATAAGGTATGGCTTTAGGAATAATGTTACAAAATAATTATATTTTCTATTCCTTGTTTTGAGTCGGTTCCAAGTTCCTACGAGTGTCATGTTCCTATACGCTTCTTCGCTTTCTACATACTAGAGTTAAACTATAATATCAAATGTCTGTATTTGAGTTTGGGGTTAGAGGGTTTGAGTGAACTCTTGTAATGGGAACTTGGTGAAGAGTTTGAGTGAATTCTTGTATCAAGTTCGAGTTAGGAACTTGAGTAAGTTCTTGTGTTTATGCGTAGACTAAGGGTGAATTCTATCTAGGGGTGAAGGGTTTGAGTAAACCTTTTGTAAAGAGTTGTGGGAACTCTTGAAAGACTTAGAGTTAAGTATAGAGTGTAGAGTGGAGATTGTGAGAGAGTTAGAGTTCCTAGTGGAGGTTGTGAGAGAGTTGGAGTTCCAAGGGGAACTTGCGTATGTAATAGGTTGAAACAGAGGAGGTTTCCTATTATAATGAAGAGTTTAAATCCTGAGAAGGTCGTGGTTTTTCTTCTTGTATTGAGACAAGAAGTTTCCACGTAAAAATCTCTCTTGCACTTTCGGTTCCTTATTGCTTATGTTTTAAATTCCGCATTATTTGGGCAATAAGTTCCACACTACAATTCACCCCCTCTTGTAGTGTTCCTATAGAAATAACATACTTGGATCCGATTTGCATACTATTCAAACTGTTAAGAAGGCTTTGGATAGTTCTTTCACTATCAAAGATCTAGGTGAACTGACTTATTTTTTAGGGATTGAAGTTTCTAGATCTTCTGCTGGCATATTACTAAACCAAAGGAAATATATTGTTGATATGTTGAAAGACACCGAGATGGAATTTTGTAAGACTGCTGCCTTTCCTTTTCCTAAGGCTCTAAAGCTTAATGCTCATGATGGTGATAGACTAGATGATCCAGAGATATACAGAAGGCTTGTTGGCAAATTTCTTTATTTGAATATGACAAGGCCAAATATTTCTTATGTGGTACAACAACTAAGTAAGTTTTTGATTGATCCCGGACACCACACTTGAATGCGGTAATGCATGTTATTAGATACTTGAAAGGGACTCTTGATTATGGGCAGTTCTATGATCACAATACTGATTTTCAGATTAAAGCTTACAGTGACAGATTGGGGCAATTGTCCTGCTTCTGGGAGATCATTAACTGGGTATTATGTTTTTCTTGGGAATTCTTTGATCTCCTGGAAAACTAAAAAAGCGAGAAAGTAGTCTCTAAAAAGTTCGACGAGAGGCAAGATACGGGAGTATGAGTTATACTACCAAGTGAAGTTGTTTTGCTTGAAGGATTATTACATGATCTTAATGTTTTTGTGCATCAACCTATTACTCTATTTTTGTGACAACACTTCAGCACAACACATTGCTGAAAATCCTGTGCTACATGAAAGAACAAAGCACATTAAACTTGATGTGCATTATGTTAGAGAAAATGTTCAGTCTAGCTTTCTCAAGCTCTATCATGTACAATTGGCTGATATCATGACAAAAGCCTTGGGAGCTGATCAACACCATTTTCTTTCTCTCAAGTCGGGTCCGATTCCTTCCTCATCATCCACTTTCCAGACTTGAAGGGGGTATCTCGAAATAAAGTAATACGAATGATGTCATAATTTATACACTAGATATTTTCTGTTATGGTTGGTTAGAAGTTTGTTATAGTTGGTTAAACATTCTGTTTAGCTTCCTTCCCTCTTGTATAAAGGGTGTTAGTTTATAATTAAGATTAGAGATTTCAATACATCCTTCTCTCACAAACTGTGAGATTTTCTCTCTCAAATCAGAACAATCATCTTGTTCTTCTTAAAGTTCACTTGTTCATTAAAATGCGCAAATATGAGCCTTCCATCACTGCTGCATCTAATAGGAATTTCTTTCTTCTCCCTTCTCCCTTCTCCTTTGGCTCTGCTGGTACGAGGAGTGATAAACCTCTAACAGTTAGAGGGCAATTGCCCCTGTAACAAGGACCAAAGTGCAAATTTATAAACCCATGTTTGTGTATCAAAAACACTTGTTATTGATAAACCAACCCATGTTTATGTGTTTGAGACACTTGTTACTTACAAAACAACCCTTGCTGGTGTAAATTTTAGTGTAACTTTTGTCAAAAAGTCAAACTGTGATTTCTGACAAAAAGTAAAAATTGTCTCGATTTGCGCGTTTTGCCAGCTTTTTCCTCGAAAAAATGCAACCTTATTTTTATGAAAACCCATATTTGTGTGTTTAAAACACATGTTATCTATACATCAACACATGTTTGTCTATCTTATACACTTGTTATTTACAATTCAACCCCTATTTGTGTTTGTTAATATACCTTGGGTCCACTTTATTTTGCACTTTGGTCCTTGTTAGAGGGCAATTGCCCTCTAACTGTTAGAGCATACCCAATGGTTGCCCTATGGTTTGTGGTCATTAATTAATTTATTACTTCCTCACTCTTCCACCTCATTCATACCCTACTCATTTCAATCCCATATATTTCTTACTCCCAATGGTTGTCCTCCAATTTGTGGTCATCACATTTCTCTCTCCTACTTTTTAACATACCCCATCATATTTTCTCTCTCCTCCAATTCCATATATTATTATTTATGCATAATTTAATGTTAGAACTTATTAGAACACTGAATTGTGATGGTAATAAAATAATATTTTTTTATTAATTATTTTTAGGCAAAATTTTTATTTGATTTAATTAATTAAGTCGAATTATTAACACTTGAATCATATGGCATTGTAGAAAATGTATGTCATTGTAGAAAATGTATGTTTAATTAATAATGCATTAAACAAGAGCAACAAAGACAAAACATATTATTAAATAGTTAAACATCGAAGCTATTAAAATAAAACAACACTACGCCTTAATTAAAGCCTCGGTTTCTCCGAATTTCATCCAAATATTTTCCACTAGGTCCGCCTTGAGGCGGTCATGCATGGGCTTGTCACGAACTCGAACTCTATTAGTCATATATGTTTGTAAGTTTGCAATGCGATTCTCACTAGTTTCATATCTAAATGGTTCATTGAAATTTTGAGGGGTTTTTTTCCCTTCCATTTTTTGGATCCATTTTTCATGAGATAATATGAGATAATAACTGTATTTGAAACAAAATCTAAGTAGATTATTAGAATAGAAGAAAAAGGAGTGTATGAAAGTAAGAATAGAAGAAGAAGGAGTGTATGAAAGTATATCAATATTGGTCTTCATTTATAGAAGGAAAAAAAAAAAGCTGTTGTAGACTTTTTTTAAAAAAAAAATATATTATAAAACAGCATTATTAACGTTACAATGCTAAAAGGTGTGTAACAGTAAAAAAAAAAAGCATCACAACTCTCAACCGTTAGATTGAGAAAATTAAGACCCTTGGATGCTTGGATTTGTTGGCAAAAATGAACATCACTTTCCACGTGCCCCATAGTTTTCTCTTTGCTCCTCTTTCTTAATTGGCTCATGGAGAAGAGCTGGGCATTGTAAATTCAGCTCATAGTTTTCTTTCTCCTATTATTATACTACTACTTTTTATACCTCTCTCCTCCAAAAGCCACTGATGGGCAACGGCTGGGGTCTCTCTTAGAGGTTTATCACTCCTCCTGCTGGTACACGTATCTCTCTTCCTCACTCTCTCTCTCTCCCCCCCTTCCCTCATCTTTTCCAGATCAAAAAAATTTAGGGTTTTGGCTATGGCAGAGCACGTAGAACGGAAAGATGAATCAACTCCTGAAAAGATCGCCCAGAAAAATCACTCTTCTTCCATTCTTCTGATTCCGAATTCGTAGGTCAGTTAATAGCTCCTCTTCAAAACATCATCGTTCGTTTTCATTTCCCTTTAGGTTTAGCTTATCTTCAAATTTTTTCCATATGCTTTTAAGCCCCCCTTTGCTTGATTTCCTCACTATTGAATCGATTTAGGTATCCATGAAGCTAATCGGAAAATCGCCCGCTTCGCCCAATGTAAAGTTTTTCCTAGATAACCTAATTTTTTCCCATCATGTAATTCGATTATTTTTGAATTTTGCGATTATGAGCTGTTTATGTGTACAATTGGCATGAAATTTGGGGTTGTTGAAATTTTGATTTATTTGTTTTGCACGATTTTACTTTCATGGCTTGTGATATTTTGATTTGATAGTTTATGTATTATAGGAATTTATGGACTAAAGGAAGGAGATTTATGCTGAGTGATTGTGTTAGAATATGAACATAGGTTGAGTGGGAAAGGCCTGAAATACACTACAGATAAGCTTGGAACCCTTGATCTGTGGAATGATCTGGGCCGCACAGTCAATTACTTCTCTCCTCTTATCTGCGTTAGCGTCACTTTGCTCTCCTCTTTCTCTGACTCTCTCTCTTTCTCTGGATTTTTACACCATTATCATGGTGTTTTGTCCCTCTAAAAACATCAGAAGGTATGGAAGAACCCCTGGAAAATCATTAATCATATGCATTTGTTTGGTAAATTTCCTTTCTTTTTCTTTAATCGATATCTAGGGTTTGTTTTCATAAATTTCCCATTGATGTTTTTTTTAGAATTTTAAGAAATAATTTTTTTTTTTTGGAAATTGAAGTGTTTATTATTTACTTATTCATTATTGTTTGTGCTTTTTTTTCAATCATTGATTATAGGTTCAATGTTAGATGTAGGGTTTCCTTGGTTGTAGATCTTCTCAACCATGTTTGTTATGGCTTTTCAATATAAGACATGTTGTACCCTTTTTTTTGTATGCTGACTGTTGAACGTATCAGATTGAAGGAGGAGCTGGGCAGAAACTAAATATTGCGAACGTCCTTGGGTATTTCCAGAGGATGAGGTACTCTTTACATCAACCTCTCAAATCTTTGATTTTATCATATACGAAACATAAATTTTCTTACTGTCATATTTGTTAAATGGAAGCAAAGTATTAAAATCACTAGGCAAGTGCATAGATTTGTTCATGTCCATAACATCAAGGGCTTAGGTCTGGCATTATTAATGTAAAGAAAGCTATCAGAGGACTCTTATCTGACTCGGTTATCCACTTATACTTTACCTTTTCTTGGCTCTATCAGTAGGACTCTTATCAGTACTAATGATAGTTATTCAGTTGTTTTGTCCAATCATGTAGCAAGCTCCCTAATATGAGGTTAATCATGTAGCAAGATGTGAAGAAACACAAATTTTGAGGTTTAAGGGGCAAATTGGCAATTAGAATTTCTATGTGTCTTATCCTCATAGTGGTTTCGACAATTGATGAGCTTCAAGAAATTGGATAGATTTTTTAAGAATTGAAATCCATGAATGTACAAATAGCTATTCATTCGTTCTTATCCAAGAATTCGACAAAGAACTGAACTAATATGTGTATAAAATGACTGAGAAGTCTAACATATGAAAGAGTGGTGTTCAAGTGGCTTTCTCACATAGACCTGATTACGTACGTTAGTTATGCAAAAATTGGCATCTAAACATTATGTGGCACATAAGATTTGATGTTGAAATATTACACGATTCATAAGACGAACATAAGAAGAGTATATCAACTAGCTGCAGCAACAATATTTTAGATGGATTGTGATGATGGACATTATACATGTGTGAATGATGTGATTGCTGGTTTTTGATTGCTTCATGGCCTCCCTTTCATAATTTATAGAAATATTTTTTAATTGTTTGAGGAGGTAATGGAACTTTAGTAATCCTCTTAGCGTAAAGGAGTATCTCATTCATAAATTCTTATTTTGCAAGTAAGGCAAGATAATTTAAGTTTGCTAGATTTTTAGTAGTGATGAAGTTCTTACTAGAAAATATCACTCTATCTATATTCTTTCCTAATATTTGGCTGATAGTTACTGAATTTTGTCACTGCATCAACACTAGGGAGACACTATCCAGATACTACTTGAAGGCTAGAGTATATGTAGGCTGCATGAAGTCTGGTCGATCCTTGCTAAAAAGAAAAGTGAGTTTTCCATCTTTTTCATATACTTTATGATACATAGATTAATGGGATTTGTGAGGGTAAGAAAGATATTGTGTCAATGCTCTCTCTTGATCTCCCTGGTTTTCTCATCTTTTTTCCCACATACATAGGGTTTTTTTTCGTGTGTTTTTGAACTTTTCCCTATTTCGCTACCGAGTCATGTGCCAAAATGACTTCCTATATATCCACCTTTGAGAAATTTGAAAATGCTTGCAACAAATTTTCATTTTTTAACTTTAAAGTTTCAAGCTATGGGATTCATTAATTGGTACACGATTATCAAGATACCTAACATGCACTAAGTTTGTGGAAACATGTCCAAGAGGGTATACACATTAATTGGTAAGACCGGTATATGGAAATGTAGGTGGAGTTTGATGGAACCTGGCAAAGGAGTTGATGGAGGAGTAGCCGATCAACAAGACATAAATGTAGCTGAGCTTCCGGAAGATCTCATTGATTTGGTATTTGGTGCCTATATCAAGCGATCTAATTTAAGAGATGTCGTCTCCACTTCATATAACATTCACTCATGTGATTTTGATTTTGTTAGCCTCGTTTTGCAGGAAGATCGATATGATTTGGATATGACATATATTACTGAGAATATTCTTGCTATGGGATTCATAGCTGGTGATTTGAGTTCAGGCTTTTATCTAGAGGTAATTGACTTTATGTTATCACAATCTCTTTATTCTCATTTTAGTGCAATATTACCTATGTTGTCAAATTCTGAATAGAATAACATCATGCAAAGGGTTTATAACGTAATCATATGGAGGAAGTGATCAGCTTCTTAAAAAGCCATTGTAAGGTAATCGGATAATTTTAGTCATGGATTTCGAATCTTTCCTTTACGGCCAAGATCTGTTTCTTTGTTTTACATGGTATATTCTTACATCAGATGGTGAAGTGTGGCTCTATTAGGCTTTAGGTCTCTCCTTTATCTTACTGCATGACTTCCACATCCAATCTATATCATTAATTTTGGCAGTTGGAATGCATTTGTCTAATTCATATGATGCATGCAATAATGTTGGATATTTTGACAAAAAGATAGATGAACACCATCACCATCCATGAATGTGGTCTAGAAAGTTCCATAGTGTTGTGCTACATGATCCTTTAACCCAGAATGCAGAAGTAATGTTTGATTTGAAAAACAGGGTTCTATAAAGAAAGTACTAGATCAGGTAACAATGATCTGAAACTTTCTAATATATCTAGATTGATTTTTTTGGTGAAGGCAGTTACTTAAATCCAAATCCATAAATAAAATGTGTTTGTTTTTCTAATTTCTCTTGTAATTTAGCAATTAATGAAGTGCTTGTCTGGTTTATTAGGAATACACATGAACTTTCCACTTTAATTTCTAGGTATTGAAAATTATTGGGAGTCTAACTTTGTACATCCATTTAAATGACTTTAGTATTCAACTTGATATGGACTTTTTCTATCGGGTAAAGGGACATTCTGACTATTGCTTCTTGTTGAATTTATTAATATAATGGTCAAATCTAAAAGATAAAAGGAAAAAAAATGAATGAATTGCATTTTGGGTAGACTTTTTCAATATGGAATGAAGTTTTCCTTCAGATAGATATTGGTACCGATTATCAAAAGAAGTGGATGTTGGGTTATGGGAAAATGATCTAAGTTATTGGTTGTGCCGGACCTATTTCATGATAGATTGTACTGCAATGCCTGTCATTATATTGCATGCTGACCACTTCTGGATAGTTTAACGGGTTACTTGTCTTTTAGTCTTCTGTTTGCCCTTAGTTGGGGTTCACTTTCATAATACAGATTCCACTTGAGAAACTTAAGCTTCATTCTTCTGGACTTTTTGGCTATATTTGTTGCATGATTGCATCACCATCATGCCAAACTTATCTAAAATTACTGAAAGGAATGTGATATTGAATTCTGAAGGCCTTTTAATTCCTCTCCTTTGTTTCCTGAATTGAACTTTATAATCACTCTTTTTTTGCTTCTTTGAAACTTCTTGTAATTCTGCATATGGATTATGAGAAAAATTGTGTTGCCAGTAATCTTAGCTTCGTAATGTATTGTGGTGGTTACTAGAAATAATAGTGCAGATTTTGGCACCAAAATAATCTCTTGTTACACTTTAAAATTTCTAAGCTTATATGGATTTATTATTTATGGTAGTGAATTAATCATCATAGCCATTAGCAGGTAAAAATATCAAGGAATAGAGTTATGGCTCAACAGCCATAATATCACATAGCTCACTACTTTGTTTCCTGTGTGTATGTGAACTTTCTATTCCCGTTTCACTAATTGCTGAAAATTGTCGGACTGATGTATAATTGGCTATTGACATTGCAGGGCAAGTACAAAAGTTTACAATCTTTGCTCTGAAAGACTGTATGATGCCTCACTTTTTGAAGGAAAGGTGTTCTGCTATGAAACTGTTCATGCTTTACTCCTGCCGAATTGTTTGTCATTTGTTCTTTATCACTTCCTCCGTTTTTTTTTTACTTGGGACAATTGCTTTTGCACATGGACTAAGAAAAAACTACCAAAGATAGAGAGAAGGAGAGTAAAGTAAGGATCGACAAAGTGAGAAAGGTAGAGTGAAGGAGAATAAAAGTTTGATTCAGCGAGCCCATATAGGAGGGTTTTTCTACTTTAGCCAGACCCATGATTCCTTCTCATGTCACTGGTTGTTGTGGCTGTTAACATATGAATATCTAAATTATTGGTTAACTTTCTTTAGTTAATTCATTTATTAATAAGGAAAAATTGATAAGAGCAGGCTCAACTATGGCCCCCCTTCCATAAAAGATCCCAACTTTGGACTATCCCACAGCAGTCCCAACTTTAGGGTGTGCTTTTACAAAAACGGTCCAAGTGGACCTAAGCTACTTCGTTTAAACGGTAATTTTAAAAACACCACACCCTTAATTCACGAACCCCACCCAACCACAACCACAACCACAACCACCGACACCCAACCGCCACAACCACCTCGAAACCTCCACCAAACCCCAAAACACCATCACCCGTAAACCAACCACTCAAACACCACCAACCCGAAATCAGCCACCCCGAGACATCACCAACCACCCCGAAAACACCAACCACCCCGAAAACACCACCACCCATCCCTAAAACACCACCATCCACCCCGAAACGCCCTAACCACCCCACCCATCCACAACAAGCCCGAAATCCACAACACCACCTCCAAAATCCATGCCCAAACCCACCAACACCACCCTCACACACCCAAACCTCATCCCGTCTATCAAGTCGAGAACCCGGACATAAGTTCAAGCAAAGTAAGGTTTCAATTCGAGTTTAAGAACATCGGTTCAAGCAAAGTAAATCGATTTCCAAAAAAAATCGATCTTTGATTGAGAGTTGATCTTCGTCATCTACTTCGGGTGATTTGATTTCGGCGATTTGATTTCGGCGGTTTGATTTCGAGAGATTTGATTTCCGGTTTGATTTCTGCGGAAGTTTTCGCCCTGGTTGTGGGTGTGATGATAGTGGCTTCGTGGTGTTCGACCTGTCCGCCATTGATGAGTATGTAGTAGCAGAGGAGAGAAAACGAGTGAGACTTCCAAATAGCATGGGGAGAGGGGGAAGGAGGGCGGGGGTCGGTGACGTGCGGGAGGGTGGCGGTTTCAGGGGAGGGGAAGGGGTGGCGGAACACGACAGGGAGGTTTTGAGGGCGGGGGAGGAGTGGGAGTGCAGGGAAGAGGGTGGCAGGGATGGTAAGGGTGGTGACTTAGGAAGTTTACCCTTTGTGGCGAAGTTAAAGAGTGACCCCTCTGGGACCATTCTTGTAAAGACACCCTAAAGTTGGGACCTTGTGTGATAAATCAAAGTTGGGATCTATTATGGAAGGGGGGCCATAGTTGGGCCTGCTCTTATCAATTTTTCGTATTAATAATGGGTCTTGATATTGTTCTTGTTTGAAAGAAATCGTACTGTGAGTTTAAAATCTATCGGTTGCTTGATTGAGCTAAGTTTCAGTTATTCCAGTGAGGAATAATCCCCTTAACTAATTTATTGTTAGATTTTGACTGGTTTCAACTCCTTTTGTTTTTCATTTGGTGTTTGTTTTATTGTTTTTCTAATTGGTGTTTACTCTATTGCTTTTTGCCCAATTCTTTTTGGTCTGGTTGAATAGAAATACAAATTTCTAATTATGTTTGGATCCTTATCCTGTGATTCTCTCTCGTCGAATCACCACAACCACTGCTTCACTCTGACTAGACACTCTCCCACACAGAGAGAGCTTTCCTTCAAAGATTATGCTTTTGCCCTTTCTTTCTCTCTCTTAACTCTGCATTCTGCAGTCAGATAAGGTGAATTTTCTACCTACTTCTATGCATTGTTTTGTCCTGATTTATCACACTAATTACTAATTAGCCCCCTTTTTTATCAGGATCTTCTCAATTATTTGAGTGATTAGTAGCTATATTGATTCTTGCAGGATTTTAGATGCTAAACTTTCAACTTTTGAAAATTTCTTCCGGAGAACAGTTGGTGTTTGTTGAATATGTATGATGTACCCAACATTATCACGTGGTATGGTGTAAAGCAACTATTGTTTCTTTTTCTGCAGCTTACTGATATTTGTGATGTACCCAAACACTTCTACTCAGAGCTTACTGATAAAGCAGAGCAGTTCGATGAATGTAAGGGAGATAGAAAAGAGGAGTTGGTGGAGGAATGGAGAAGAGATTATCAGAGAGAAAATGGTGGGAGTGTAAGAAGGATTGTTGATAATAGGGTGTGCACAAACCGGTCCGGACCGGAATTTGGACTGGACCGGAATTTGGACCGGTCCCCGGTCCGCCGAAAATCAGGATTCCGGTCCAAACCCGGAAAATTCCGGTCCGGACCGGTTGGACCGGAATTTATATTATTTTAGTTAAAAAAAAAATTTAAAAGGTAGAAAATTAGAAACTTGAAACCTACTATTTATTCTTTTAGGATTATTGACATTAAAATTATAAATTTTTAATGTATATAATTTATAAATATATTTAAATAAAATAAAAAAGATTTTTTTTTTGAAATAAAAAATTCCGGTCCAAGAGGTTCAGGACCGGACCGGACCGGAATTTTTCCGGTCCGGTCCCGGTCCAAGAAAACCCCGGATTCCGGTCCACCGGTCCAATCGGTTCCGGTCCTGGACCGGTGCACACCCCTAGTTGATATTGATGAAAGATTGTTGATATTGATGAAAGATTGTTGAAGAGAAGAAGAGATGAGAGAGTTTGATGAAAGAATAGCAACAAATTTCTTGGGTTTTAGCTAAAGTCTCTTGTGCTCAAATACTCCCTAGCATTTGCGAAAGGCTTTTATTCTTTGTCATTATGTTTCTGAATTCTAAATTTACAGAGTGACAATTGATTAGAGGTAATTCTATGACATGAGTTAATGCCACTGTTGCATTAATTGTTTGTATTTCGTATGATTTGATATTATTTACTCTTTGATTAGTTGACAATGTGGTTAGGATTTTTATTTATAAATTGAACTCGGGGTTTAACCAAAAAAACAAATTGAACTTGGGTTTCTTATACGAGACTTATGGTTGTATTATTTGCTAGACTATGAACAAGTGTTTTCTCAATTTTAAAAGAAGCGTAACAAGAATTGATTATGCATAGGCTATTATACTATTACCCAATAGGCCAATAGTCATGATGTTTTTTGTAAGAAGGCCCATACTAGGAAGGTGGGTAAGGGAAAATTCCTCCTAGGTGAGATTTGAACACTGACTTTCGGTCTAAAAGTTGAAGAGTTGGCCAACTACTCTAACCTTCTGTATCATGTCTATAGTCATGATTTTTTTTAATAAGGTAAGGAGAAACCTTGATAAGTTTGGGGAATAAAAGGGATCCTAACTTCGAGGGTGACCGATCCCAAGGCACTCCCTAACCGCGAGCAGCTCTTAACTACTGCGCTATCCCTCACTCTCGGTCTATAGTCATGATGGATGAGGGATACTTTACGTATTTCCCTTTGTATTTTGTACGTATAGGACACAAGTAAATCTTATCACGTGGGTGGCTCCCCACTACCTACTTGTGCTTGGGAGTAGGGATTCCCTTATATCCCACTACTCTTAAGCGTTGGCATTGACCACTGAATGGTTGGCCTGACCGAGAGTCTTGGTTCGAAGAGGCCCTTATTCTTACCAAGGGCCAAGGGGTCCCCAATGGGGTGCCCCAAAAAAAAAAAAAATAAAAAAAAAAAAAAAAAATAATATATATATATATATATATATATATATATATATATATATATTGTAATAGCCCTATTTTTAAGAGCGTTTATTAAATGCTGATTTTATTTATTAATTTAATTATGTTTCGAATTATCTTATATTATTTAAGTTGTGGAGTATGAATTTTATTTGTCGTGTTTGTAGTATAATTATTTATTTAATTTTATGAAGTTATTATTATTTTATATGTTGGGTTTTTTTAATTAGTTAAGTGGTGTTTAGCCAAATAGGAAAATCAAAGTCGGTTTCTGTTTAGAACCATCAAACCCCCCCCTTCTTATTTTGTTGGGCAATGAAACAAAACCCATCCTTCCCCATTTCCCTTTTGTCATTTCTCACTCCCAAAGAAAACCCAACCCGTGAAAACCCCAAACCCTAATTTTCTCTCTCTTCCCGTGTGAAACCCCAAACCCATTTAATCTCTCTCTTTTGAAAACCCCAAATACATCAAGTCCTGTTTCTCTCTCACCCGTGGTTTCGCTCTCCCTTCGCACCTCCTCCGCCGGCGTTTCCTCGGCTCACCGGAGTCTCGTCTCCTCTCGCCGCCGTAAGCAAGCGACGTTGTCGTTTCCATCTTTCTCTCTCTAGTGAAACCCCAACCCAAGTATTTCTATCTCTTCCTTTCGCTCGCTTGTGTTCCCCTTCCCTTCATCTCACCGGAGTTCATCTCCTCTTCTTTGGCGTGTTCCCCAAGCTTCAGGAGCCGTTGTTGGCCGCTCGCCGCCCGTCCCGTCTCTCTCTCTCTCGTCCTCGTCGCGCGGTAGTCGGTCGTGGCTGGCTGCTCCACCGACGACGCCGCCGCTTCCTCGCCACCAAGATTGCACTGCGTCGGTGCTCGGATTACTCGGCCGGAGCTCGACGAACCCCCCGTCTCTCCTCTTGCTCGTCCCTCGCTCCTTAGAGCGAGGTAATTCAATCCTCTTGATCTCGCTTAGTTTGATGTTGGAGTTTATCAATTCAATCCCCAAGCCCAAGTATAAGTGTATAACCCATGTTAATTAGCATAAAGTTGAGCCTAAAACTGATTTGTTAAGTGAGTCGCTTGGTTTGATTTATGTGTGGCTAATCTTGTTTAAGTTAAGAGGCTAAACTGATTTTGCTATGCAAACTTGTCTTTGATTTGCAAAATGGAAATCAGATTTCAATAAGTTTACTTGTGGGGTTATTTGCCATAGTATTTGAGATTAAATTTAGAATAGTTGTTATTATTATTGGAGTAATTGGAACTAGTTATGGCCTGGGTTTATAGATTCTAATGTGAGTTAATATTATTTGTTAGTGATTGTTAGTATTGGTAATAGGTTGGATTGAAGTTATTGCGAAGTGAAATTAGGAGTTATGGAATTGGTTTCATTAATTCCTACTTGTGGGATTTAATTCGATCATTATAGTAGGTTGTATTAAGAAAGGTTATTTAGATTAGTTTCTCATGTAGGGAGGAGTTTATTAATTATTGTTATTGTGTTGAGGTCGTTGTTGGAGTATGTATATGGAGATAATTTCTGAAGTTCGAGCTATAGTTGGTGATCCAGAATGTCGAATTATTGGGAATCATTTCAAGTTACACACATGTCCTTCCACCTTTGAAGCTATATTCGTGTTTTATGTGATTTCATGTGCGGAGCTTAATAAGTCTTTATATAAATACAAAATTATTGAAAGTGTTATTTGTGCGTTTATAAAAGTTGTTGACTACATATCTGGTTTTAAGCTATGGCCGAAAGCTAAATATGTGATGAGTTTTATGGAGTCAAATTTTGATTATGAAGAACTCATTGGAGGTAGTTGAATCCTTCAAGAATATAAATGTGTGTTAATATTAAATCTACTTGTTTTCCACATCGAATTCATAATAGTCTTTCTTATGTTTTTGTAAGTTGACCTTTTATATGGTGTAGCTATGAGAATTAAAGCAAAGATCTTTGGCATATCTAACTATATAAGCTGGTTTTACAATAAGTATTTCGATTTACGAACTAAGTCGGGACGTCGATTCGATATCTTTATGAACTCGCTTTCGATCTAAACTATAGTTATATTTGAAAGTTTCAGAGAAAAACAAAGGAATTTTGATGAAAGATGTTGAGTTATAATTTCAGGTATAAGACAATTGTCAAAATATTTGCGATAAAAGTTTTATATGGAAGTCTGAAAGTATGGAAGACTCTTTATTATGGTTTGAGATTTTGAGTATATATATGATCATGAACTTTGAAAATTATGGATTTGAGTTATGAGCAAATATGGACTCGTGAAATTATAAATCAAGTTTTTCTAGTTCTATTAATGACGGGGAGGATCTTTACTCCTACTTAATTTTTTTTTATGAAGAAGTTTTCATAGAAAAGTCCCTCAAATTTGGGTCAATTTAATGAACATTATTTTCGGATTTAAGTTCGGAAACACGTAAGTATTAAGTCTTGTAAAACAAGTTAGATCTTTATGGAATATCATAGATGAATTATGTTTTATGGAGTTTGGAATCTAAGTTAGAATGAGTTTGGTGTGAGATGGGTACTTGTGAAGTTCTGTTTAAGAAATACAATTGTCGCTTTGAGGATATTATTAGAAGTAGACAAATATCCCAAGATTTGCTTACGGCGTATAAACAAGGCTGAATGGTATCACCCGAAGATATCTCCGGAAATAATATGGAGCTTGGTTATATAAGAATGAAGATTAGTGATGTCATAATTGAAGGACGAAGTAATTGTTGGGAGGTTTTAACTAAGAATGAAGATGTTATGTGGTGGACGTAGATTAGATAGTTAGGGAATAGTAAATTTGGATGTGAATTTCAAAGATCAAATATTAATTTATGAGTTAATGGAGTTGTTACGAGAGGTTTGTGAGTTCAGAGGATGTGTAGGATTTGAGATATGAATGTCGTATCAGTGAAACAAAGGATCCATATCTTGGTGGTGGTTTAGAGGAGTATCGATTAGAGAGATATAATTTACAATACTTATGTAATAAAAGATCATATCCACAAAGGGGTCAAGTAAATGAGTTTGGAGCATAATTTCTTCTATTGGATGAGTATGATTATATAAATGGAAGTTGGGAAAAAAAATATAAATCTAGATAATAGAGAGCATGGTAATTAAAGTTATATAATGACAATACTAAGCGTATGGTGTTAAGGTTAATATGAGCTTTCAGTACAAATACATGGGGACGTATGGTTGTGAATTATAAATTTAAGAAGGATCAGGACAACGAGTTTGGGTATTGGGAAATACTAAAGTTCAGATGGAAAAGTGCAATTATAACATGGAAATATGGAGTGAGATATTTTGACTTGCCATAGTAATTGTAGGTGATTTATGATAATGTAATAAGGTTATATTCTGGCAATGAGAGTTCTTGTATTGGGGGATAAGAAAACCTTTAAGGGGAAAAGTCATATCATGAGAATTTTGGAATGCTATAGTTTAGATGGTATAAGTTAAAGACGGAAGTCCAAGTACAAGGAGAAACTATTAATTATGATGAAGGGAATTGCCAAAACGTGTTAGAGGATACCTTATAATCTACAAGTAAAATATTACAGGTTAATGGTACGAGCTTAGAATTGGGTCTCGATAATAGTTAATTATCTTATAAGTTCTTGAGGTTAAGTTTTGGAAATTCCTAATTCGAAGTACCGAGCAGGAAGTTATGTTCATTTTAAGTTCAATGTTTTTGCTGCAACTATTTTGACAAAAGTTTCACATGTTCAAGTTAACTAACCTTTTAATAAAGTTTAAATGAGCCCACTAAGTGTCTATATGACTTTCACAAGCAGTAAAGAATTGATTATTTCCTTATATCTTTATACCTAACTAATATGTGAAATTGTTAACGTAAAACAAAAGATTTCAAAAGAAGATTCAAGTCTTGCAATGATTAGTGATACTGTAGTAGTTGTGATTCTTTTTCCTCTCCATGGATGAGTATGTTTTCTTTGGAACACATGTGGTATTGATAAACTGTGCATTTAAACTATTTATGTAAATAAACTATGGATACAAGTGGGTAAAGGCCGATACCAAATAAGGTACGGTATGAACAACAACCCTTAGATGGGTGAAGTCCAGCAGATATTAAAAATGGGACATGTCCTGGTTAAGTCTTGCAAGCATAAATATTTAAAACGGTGGGGTGACGACCTTCATTAGCTTAGAGACAGTCGGCTCCTTGTGTAAGGAGCCCCTCTCTATTCGTGTACTTTACACTAGTGGAAAAAAGCCCATCTGATGCGGTCAAAACTGGGCTTACTGATGCGGTTTTGGTCCGCATCAGGTAGGCTCGCAGCAGCTTTCAATCATTTACTGATCCGGTCAAAAACCGGATCAGTAAATGATTTACTGATGCGGTTCTTAAGGAAAACCGCATCAGTTTATGTAATTAACTGATGCGGTTTTCTCTAAGAACCGCATCAGTTTGTTGAAATGTATGTCAAAAAAAAAGTTGCAGACCTGCAGGCCTACAGGTCTGCACTACCAAAACGAAATATATCCACATTTCCACCGCCTTCCACCAAAATACTGGTATACGAAACGAAACGAAAAATCAGCCACATACATCCCAAACTAAAACGGAAAATACACACTGGCATACAACTAAAAATTCAGTGAAATACATCCACATTAATTCCAAACTAAAAAAATTACAATCTACATGCAAAAATTACAAGATCTGGAATTAAATATACACAATTGAAGGTAGAAAGCCAAATGACAAATCAACCATGAAAATTAAACGAAAAATCAACCATGAATATCATCTATAGATCTAAAAAACGATAGACCTAAAAAACGAAAAAAAAGGAAAAAAACTGAAATGAAAATTAATGAAAATAAACCTAGATCTAAAAAACCGAAAAAAAGGAAAAAAAAACTGAAATGAAAATTAACGAAAACGAACCTAGATCTAAAAAAACTCAAAAATACAATCCTAATATCCAGCAAACTCGCCGCCTCCTTCACCGACTCAAACCTAGATCGCCATGCCCTGAACACCTTCCCAACCCTAATATCCAGCGAACTCGCCGCCTTCTTCACCAACTCTGCCGATTGCATTTGCGGAGGAGGAGATGCATCAATGGCGGTTAAAGTTGAAGTTGGAGCATCAGCGTCAAACACATGAATATCGGCGATAATCAAAGAAATGAGAGTTTAATTGATTGAAATCTACAAGCACCTGAATCAAGAAATTATCGATGCTCGCCTGAGAGTGCATTTCTCTGGTTTTCTTTGGTTTAGGGTAATGGCGACTCAAACCTAGATCAGAGGAGTTGGAGAGATTTAGAGGGTTAGGAGAAAAAAAAGGGGCGAGTGAGAGGGTGAGAAATGAGGGATTTAGTTTCGGGGGGCTTTTATACTAAACGGGAAATGGGCTGTTCAATTGAGGGCAATGGGCTGGTGATGGTGGGGGAAATGGGCTGGTGTAAAACGCGGGTTTTCGTTTTAGAAAAAACCGGAAAATCTGATCCGGTCCTAGGAACCGCATCAGATTTTAAAAAAACCGCATCAGTTTTTTAATTTGATGCGGTCCACAAGAGGACCGCATCAGATTTTCCTCCCAGCTTTCCTTCCCATTTTTTTAATTGATTTTATGATGCGGTTTTGTAAAAACCGCATCTGTTACTAAGTGACAGATGAGGTTTTTTCCACTAGTGTTACCCATGTAATTAATAGACCTAAATGGTTTTGAATGATCTAAGTGGTGATCTTCAGTATATAAATTCTTACTTTAATGCGATTGTGCAAGGCTAGTGATCCTGAAATTTTAAGCAAGCAGCTTACTTGTGAAGCATACTGAATTCTAGCATGAATTGTATGTAAATGGCTTTAAGCCACTAAAAATGAAGTTTAGGGGTGAACTTACAACTATTGTTGAACTTTATCCTATGGAAAGAAACTTATTATCTGTAGTAGATGTATGTGTACTCTTTATCGGACTTTCTAGTTAAGGGTTGCTGGTGTTGTAATAAAACCATATCTAATTATTTGATTTTAAGTACTTTGTTTGCAACTTAACACTTGTGCCACGTAATAGCTCCGGATGACTAATGTATATTTCCGCAACGCGCCCTAAGGCTGTTTTGATGCTTTGAATTTTGGGGTTCCACTTGATGAGTAATAAACTGCGCAACTATATTTTAAGCCACTAAAATGAATTTCTGGTTGGACAGTGTGTGTACTCAGTTTTTCTGATTTTGTTCTTGGAACCTGTCCTGGTGGGGGCAGAGTTCATTGTTAGTGATTTTGCAGGGTTGATGTCGAGGACTTGGAATATGTTTATTGAGCAAGAAAAAGATTTTTATGTTATGAAATGGTGGGCTGAGGTTATAGTTAGATGTCTTGTTTAGAAGTATTTTGTAATTTGATATTTGGTTTTCAATGTTGTGGGCCCCTGACCCACATATCCAGGATCGATTTGTAAGGTTATGTTTCCGCTGCGAATAAATGTAAATTCGAGGTTTGTTAAGTGTTGATTGTGATTAGTGTATGTTAAGCGTGATTAGTCAGCAGCTTGGAATGGCGGGCTGATATATATATATATATATATATATATATATATATATATATATATATATATATATATATATATATATATATATATATATATATATATATATATATTGGTAGGATCAGTTGAAAACAACTCTTAATTTAAAAATTGAAAACAGGGTAACTTTTACCACTTTTAGGGCAACTTTTTATATTTTAAGGGTAATTTTTACCACTTTTAGGGCAACTTTATATATTTTAAGGGTAACTTATTTTAACTTTGATTATAGTTAAACCTATGCAGGATTTGAACCTACATCGTTGTGTATTACACAATGCTCTACCAATTGGGCTAATAGGTTGTATGAATTTCGCCAAATATATGTTAGAGAGAGGGGGTAACAAATAGCTTTAAAACAGCAACTAATAACAATACTTGGGAAACTAATAAAAACATAGTATGCTACACCATAATGAACAAGATAAAAATAACAAAGAGGACACCAAAAGTAAAAAGTAGACAATACCACATGAAACGAAAAGATTATGAAAATTAAAATTGCAAGGAAAGATCACCAGTTTTACATCAGAGAAAGCAACAACATCCAAGTAATGTAACCATAAGATTTCATAAACACGCAAATTCAACAAAATCACAAAAATCAACACATAATTACAAATAAACTAAACTCTAACAAACTCAACAGATTCATAAATGAACAACACAGACACATGCACACAATTCCTAATATAAACCCTAACATTTTAGAAATCACAACAAACACCGCAACTAATAGTTCAACTTCGACATCATCTTTCATTTCTTTCCAGCCATTTTGTGAATCGGTTTCTTTATTTGCCTAAAAAAATCCAAACGTGACCTAATTCACGAATTTAAGCCTAAAAATTCAAAACACATATAATTTTCAAATAACTAGAGCAAAATTAAGCTAAAATTGAACTGAATTTAGCGATTCGCAAGTCAAAGAATGAGTAATTGAACTTCGAAATTAATATGAACAAAACCATGAAAAAACAAACGAAATCATACCAAAATTTCAGATCGTAGAAGCAGCGAACAAACATTGGAAGGGATAGAATTAGCTGCGAGCAATTGATGGAACGCCACTGAGAGAGAAGCAATAGACTATGAGAGAATTGAGCTTCAGAGAAAGTAGGATGAGAGAGAAAAACACTAGTGAGAGAGGAGGAAGAGAGAGAATTTCGTGTGAGAGAGGAGGAAGAGAGAGAATTTTGTGTGGGAGGGGAGTAGGAGAGAGAATGAATCCTCACCATTCATTATCAGCATTTAATATCATTCGTCCGGTTACAGATGGACGGTCTAGATCATTTGTTTTCAGTTTTCAGATCAAGAATTGTTTTCACAAGATCATATATATATATATATATGTATATGTATATATATATATGTATATGTATATATATATATGTATATGTATATATATATATGTATATGTATATATATATATGTATATGTATATATATATATGTATATGTATATATATATATATATATATATATATATATATATATATATATATATATATATATATATATACATATATACATATATATATATATATATATACATATATACATATATGTATATATGTATATATACATATATATATACATGTATACATATATATATGTATACATGTATACATATATATATACATGTATACATGTATATATACATGTATACATGTATATGTATATATACATGTATACATGTATATGTATATATACATGTATACATGTATATATATATATATATGTATACATGTATATATATATATATGTATATATACATGTATATATATATATACATGTATACATATATATGTACATATATACATGTATACATATATATATATACATGTATACATATATATATACATGTATACATATATATATATATACATGTATATATATATATATATATATATATACATGTATATATATATATATACATGTATATATATATATATACATGTATATACATGTATATATATATATATATATATATATATATATATATATATATATATATATATATATATATATATATAATACAAGATTAAATATAACAAGAGAGAGAGAGTAAATTTTAACATAGTTGTTCAGCCTTGGTTCTAAATAGTTAGATACAACTTTATAGAGAAAAATTATAACAGTTATTACAATCGTGATAAGTATATATATTTGCTTGTAGAGCATTTTTTTTTTATATATACGGACTAGGGAAATTGAGGAAAATGAGAAGTATATCTATATAGCTCAAAAAAGACATTAATTAATATAGAATGAATCAAACAGCTAAAATCGAACTTACATTTCAAAATTAGAAGGCTTGGAGCTATAGTTGACGTTAATTTTTTCTATACTAAAACAAAGTTTGTCTAAAATATGCAAAACAAAAAAGGACGAGTGATATGAGAATGGGAGAGGAAGCACCTTGACGCAGTCGGAAAAACTAAAAGAAAAGCAAGCGCTAATCTCGGTTACGAACAGACAGATTTACAAGCGATAAATCTGTAGAAATCCGGAATCCACCAGAAAAAGAGTAAAACTCTCTGAAATATTATTAAAGGTCAAAAGCTGCCTCCAAATAATGACCTAATATAGTTTAAATACTCAAAACAAAACCCTAATACGAAAATAAGGAAATAACAAAATCCGGAAATAATTAAAATGCTGTTTTCGGGCCCTAAACGAACTCGGATGGCTTAAAAAGCCTGTACGTCATGGCAAAGCGATAAGTTTGACTCGTTGGCCCGTTCCGCTTCCAGAAAGGTATCACAATTAGCAATCGGACTCCGGAGGCCTGATTAGTAGAAATCATTTCAGGACTTTTGTCGAACTTCTTCGTCGAACTTGTTCGCTAACCGTCCTACGTCACACCTTTAGGAGAATAATTTATTCCTTTGAGTTTCTCTTTCACAAAAATAATAGTAATACGAGCAAACAACAAGAGTCTTTTCTAAACTTAAAATTCTGGAATTAAGAGTGAGGGAAGCGGAGGAAAAGTGAGGAGGGAGGGAAGAGGATTGGTTGAGAGCTATGGAGAAGATAAAAGGTGTGAAAGGTTGAACTCGAAAAACTAGAAGGTTGTTTGACCTTGTATCTTAATAACTAAATATAATTTATTTAAAAAATATAGTACTCCCTCCGTCCCAAAATATAGTTCATGTTTCTATTTTGGGAGTCAAACTTTAAAAACTTTGACCAAATACTCTCACTAATGTATATAAAAAAACATACTCACGTGGAGTCTTGTTGGATTCGCCACAATGTATACATTCATAATATCAATTTTTTTATATTTTTTACTAATACGAAATAGAAAATATCGTAGGTCAAAGGTATGTCTTGAAGACTGTGCAAAAAAAAAAAAAACAGGTTTTATATTTTGGGACGGAGGGAGTAGTTATTACTCGAATAACAACTCAACTAACAAAGTAATTAAATGAACATCCTTATTATATATGAGAGAGTAATGAGTGAAATTGATTCAACTCAAGAACATATTAATTAATGTAGAAGGAGCAGATGGCAGGGATAAAACTTGACATTAATTTCCCCTTTTTGATGTTATTATCCAAAATTAAACATAATTTTTTTTATTCAGTTCCTTAATAAAAAATGGAGAAATTAAATCTTTATCTACGATGAAAAATATATTGCAATAATGTCTTTCTAAAATGTACACAACAAAGGGGAGGGGGAGAGAAAAACACAATATGGAGATAATATTCTTCATTTGAGTTTTTCTTTTGAAAAATAATGGTTCCACAAACAAGTAGTAAGAGTCACTTATAAGTTTAAGATATATGAATATGAGTGAGGGAGGAAAGTAAGTGAGAAGGAGGGAGAGAGGATGAGAGTGACGTTGAAGATAGAAATCACAGGAGGTTGACGGAGGGATGGGGCGATCACGATAACAAGAGATCTAATTATACTAGGTGGTTTTGAACGTGCATCATACGCTTGTAAGGTTAAGGGATGTATTTAATTTGATTTCTTCTATTTTGAAATCTATAATGGAAAGGCATACATAAGTGGTTCCTTCAGTTTCTTAATGAAAAATGGAGAAAATAAATCTTAATCTAAGGTGAAAATGATTTTTTTTCAAAGGTTTAAACATGAAAAACTAGAAGATACAACCAAGATATGGGAAAGGAAGCAAACATCTTAAATAAAACCAAAATTGCAAGTGCAAGCATGAAACAACTTAGAGTAATAGCTTCACATTCAATATGGTAATTATATCTAGCCTAATTCGAATATCGCAAATACGCCATTTTGGGGTGGCGCGTTAGCGTGCGGCGCAACAACTAGTAAAAAAAAAAAGTGGTAACATCTACAAAAAGCAAAGAATAAAAACTTAACGTTTTTGAATGTTTATGGTCACATATAGTGTTGTATTTATTCATTATTATATTTTCCAGTGAACTTTTTTTTAATTGAAAGTGACAATGTTGAACATTAGCATGTAGTAGTTATATAATATCAGGGTATGTGAAATAAACAACATATTTGATGCTTTCTAATAAATATAAGTAATGATAAATAAAAAGTAAGAATTGAAATTATTAATTGAAGAATATAATGAATACGAAATGAAAAATCACATAATGCAAGATGACCAAAAACATAATGAAAAGTCAGAAGTTGTTTTAACTAGAAAGATCATTGAAGTGTAAATAGTAATATGAGATAAAAAAGAATGAAAAGTATTTGGATTACTCTAGAACAAAGAGAGTATGAAAAATTAATGTAATATGGAAAATTATTTTTACATTAATTTTCAATGTAACATACAATGATATAAGACTATAAAACAAAACAAGTATATATATATATATATATATAACGAATATAATATGATGATACTTTTGTGATAGGTCATTGAAGATTTTCATTTATGTGCAATTACTCCCTTATTAAATTGTCAAATCTGCCAAACTTTTTTGTATAGATAACGTCTGCCAAAATTCCCCGTGGCGTGGTGGTCTGGTGGCAAGTGGGTGGCCTGGTGCAGTGCAGTGGTGGTGTAAGACAACAAGAGAGTGGGGGTGAGCGAGACTGCATAAAGCGAGAGCGGAAGTAGCTGTATGATTGAGTGTAATAGTGGTGCATTTTGATTTTAGCTCAGCTTCTGAGTGAAGCTATAGACAGAGCGGCAAGTTTTCCAGTCAATCTATTATTTTTAAATGATTGATAACGTATTCTCCCATAATATCAACTACATTAGTCACTGAACGCATAATTTTTGAAATTTTTTAATACATGATATGACTATAAACTATATTTCATGAGCCAATATCACACTACATTTTTAAAAGAAACATCTTATTAAAATCTTAAATTCATAAAACAAAAAATTCCCGTACATTTTGAACAAATCCAAAAAAAATTTAAATGACAAAAATATTTCGGTCACCATAATCAATGTGATCATGAGTTATGGATTTCAAATTTACAAGTACAACTCACGAGTTGGAAGCCGTCCCATAAGTCATTAGTCATAATTGTGCAACTCACGGGTTGTAAGCCAATTTCACCCTAATTAATGTGATCAATACTAATTATTACAAATAAGTCATAAGTCATAATTATGAGATTCACGTGTTGTAAGACAATTTCAAATTATTCTAAATTAAAATATATAGTTATTCAAGTTAATGAACTTACCCTAAGCAAGGTGCGTGTTTTTATTTCATTAAACTATATATTGAAAATATTTCCCTAAATTATATTACATCTTTAGCAATTTTTCTTTAACATAATATATATTGTACAATACAATAAGGATATAACATGGTTATATAACCTTTAATTTGTGAGTACTAAAAAGTTTTTTTTTGATGTTACATTGTTATTAGATAGAATAAAATGATAAATAACATTAGCATAATATATTTTGAATGGTTCATATTGCACTCTCTCTGTATTTTTTTTATCTTTCTCACTTGGAATCTTAACACTATTCACAATTAGAGATAATCTTCTAAATTCTTCTCAGAATATAAGAAAAAGTATAGTCATGTGGGGTTTAATTCGTCTCAGTTAGTACTTTATTAATATTCATCCTTTATATTTTTATTAATATGTTGTGAAAGATACTTGAAGACAAAGAAGTGCATTCACAAACGTGCACTATGAAAGTAGAAAAGATAAAAAAAATACAGAGAGATTACAATATAACAAGGATATAGCATGGGTATCATACATCATAATGGCCTTACAACACATGAATTGTAAGTTCAAAAAAAATTATTCTGAATACAATATCATAAAATTTTAAATAACCAACTAATAATTCAATTTTACACTTTATATTCTTTCAACTTTATATGTGTGCATTGTAATATATAATTATACATTTTTACAGATTTGGAACGGAAAAACTACTTAATAAATTAAATAATTCTCATGCATTATGCACGTGTCAAAAAACTATCAATCCTTTTTTACAACTAATGTAGTGTACAACAAAGTGTTTCAGAATGTGTAATCATTTTCCATAATGTGATAGATGTCTTGAGTTTTTACTTATTTTTAATATATATGTTAATGTTTTATGTTGGATAGACTTATACTAGACCTACATTGATATTTTTTTTAAGGTAAGATGAAATCACTTGCAAGGGGGGAAATTAGAGATCCCTCCTTGCAAGGTGTGAGACCTGATCCCAAGATCTCCGGAATCGGAGGTGAAGCCAATAGCACTAGGCTATCACCTGCTGTTCAAAAAATACTTACATTGATATTTCAATTATATATATATTTTTTTGATTTTGTAAGATGAATAACCTCTGGGCTGCCCCGCACAGGGCCCAACCCATAGGCCCAGACACTTGGAAGGAGGGGGAGTTATAAGGGGAATTCTCCTCCAAGTAATTATATGCATTTGAGTATTGGAACCTTTCTAATTTTTATAATTTGATGTATTTATATAATATTTGAAAATAAGGAAATATAAAACTTCCAAAAACTAGTAGAGATATATTGAGTATCTCATTAAGTATTTTTTAACAAAATTCGGGCAGCTTAACCAAATGTGACGACATCGTTTAATAGATATAAGCTGACATAAGTCTCTCCTAATTTGCCTATAAATATCGGGAAGAGTACTACAACAACAGTAGGAGAGAGAAAGAGGAGAGAATAAAAGAGAAATCCTATATCAATGGCGCCAAAACCAGAACCATGGTGGCCTCCATGGTAATGTGTTAATTTTGTTTAGTTTATTTTGTTGCCTAATTTTGGTTTGTTTATGTTTACTGAAAATGGCGAATAAGTTGTTAATTTTTGAAATGCTGATATTGAACGTTGACGATACTTCAATTTTTCTAGTAACTTTAGATTTTTGAGAACTGTGGTTTGAAGGTTGATGATGCTTCAACTTTTCCAGTTGTTTTTTTGAAATTTCTTTTCTGAAAACTCTGATTTGTGATTTTGAAGGTTGATGATGCATCATCATTTGTGCGATGATGTTCAAAAATTACTTGTAGTTAAATGTAATGTTGTTGCTTTGTTAGTTGAGAGATTGAGCTAAAATCACGAGCAAATTATGGCATTATTCTCAATTGCAGTTTGTGTAGGATTATTGAAAATCGCTGTAATGTTGTTGCTTTGTTTAGTTGAGAGATTGAGCTAAAATCATGAGCAAATCATGGCATTATTCTCAATTGCAGCTACTTAATTTTTGATTTGTTTAGGATTACTGAAAATCGCTGTAATGTTGTCGCTCTGTTTATTAGTTGAGAGATTGAGCTAAAATCACGAGCAAATCATGGCATTATTCTCAATTGCAGCTACTTAATTTTTGATTTGTTTAGGATTACTGAAAATCGCTGAGGAAATTGTTGCTATTTTCCGAAAATGTGATTTGTGATTGAAAGGCTGATAATATATCAGTCTTTCCATTCCTTTTTCGTTTTTGTGTTGTTTTTGAAATTGTGATTTGGTGAACAAGAGACCCTTCGAAAAAAAATTGAAAGAAGAGGAGAGAGACATAGAGAGGGAAGTCAGAGGAGTGTAGAAAAAAACATGAAAGAGAAGAGGAAAGGAAAGATTTGAAGTTGATGAGGTAATGACTAGAGAATTACCTATTTTGGAAATGACTTGCTGGATGTTTTTTTGGCTACAGGGCTAATCTTGGTGATTCTGAAGAAGAGAAAGACTATGATGGATTATTGGATCTCTTAGTTAAAGAGTTTACTGATGTAGAGCTACAAAATGAGGTGTACTCATGCCTCCAAGGATTTGGGAGATCGGTTAAGAAAAGTCATCCACTGGCTGCATTCGAGGAGCAAGAGGCTCACGGGGTCAAGGAAGTTTGTGAAAAGAACTACCATAAAGTCAAGAAGTCTAGATTCCATTTCCGCAAGAAGGCACTTGCTAAGCCTCTTGTCTCAAAGCTTGGCTTTAAGACTCGCAACAATAGGCATGCACTAGTGGTTCCCCAAGTGAGGAAGCTTTATGGAAGGTTAATCAGTGTAGCTAATGCACTTGAATCTATAGTGCGTGGCACATGTAAACTTCTCAAAATCAAGGTAGCTCAAGCTAATGCTATAATGGTGCGAAACATGGGCGAATACTCAGTTGCATGTGAAGCTAAGAAGTGGGGATTACAAGGAAAAGTAATACTCTCAAGCACTCTCACCGTTGAGGAAAGCAATCACATTGAACATCTTGCTGTGGCTGATGGATTTGAGATGTCAAGGGCGCCGGTGCTTGCAATGAAGAAGAGAAACACAACACAAACTTCTGCCAGTACTTACATTGCTCAAAACTGGAAGAAGCTCAAACTTGAAGATGAGGTACCATCACCCAAGTAACTACTTGTTTCTGCCTAGAAACTAGTCAAAAGAGTTGAGTGTGTTTAGAGAGGTTAAAATCCCGAGTTGGAGTATAATCTCGAGTCTTGTCAACCGAGGCCCTGCAAAACAAAGAAACCTAGCCCGGGGTGTTCCCTGGAAAGCCCTCCGACGCCTTCAAGTCGAGATTGAGATTGAGAGAGAAAGTGAAAACGTTCTAGAGAGAGATGCTCCTGGTTTTGTTAGGTGAGAATTCAATACTGCTTATTGATTGGACTTAGCTTGCTTTTATAATGTTGGGGATTCCCGCACGGGAAACCCTATTGGGAGCATCCATGTCTCGTAGGAAAGTTGTCTCCCTTTTATGGCAAAGTTGCTTTCTGTCTAGAAAGGCTGATTGGACCCTTGGGAGCATATAAATCAGATCTTTTAGGTGGGCTTTGCATAACACTGTTGGACCAGATCAGGGGTCCAAACACTACTCAGGTTACTCTGGTATCAAATTGAAACACCAAGTACAATGACGTACAATACAGGTTTTTAGTAGTATACTATAGCAATTATAATATTCGAACTAGGATATAGCTATACGGATTTATGTTGGTAAGGGAGGTATATATCTTTTTGGGATATTATCTCAGATAACCCTAACATATAAGCCTTTTTCCCAAATAACCCCCACATTTTCACCCCTATCGTGAATAACCCTAAACTTGTAATTTGTCATTAAACTTGACGGAATGTTGGACGGCGTTAACTATTTTGACATTTATAATAAAAAAACCTATTTTTTTAAAAGAAAAAAACTGAACAATTTGTGTTCTTCGTCCTCTCTCTTTTGTTCTTCATCCCCTATCATGTCTTCAACCCCTCTCTCTCGATCTAGATAAAAATTCAGCTAAATTGTTGTAAATTAACAACAAATCTATAATTAAAAATAGAAAATTGAAATCCAAAGCTGAAAAAAGACAAATCGAAGAAGAGAGAGAAATGCCATGTAAACTAAATTCTTGCAAATTAACAACAAATTGAACCCCACCCTCACATCACAATAACAAAGCAGTTGGAAGATGTGATGTAGATTTGTTTTAGAACCAAAGAATAGTGATTTGTATTTGAAAATGTTTGATCCCCCATTATAGGAGAGATACCACCACCTGCAGCAGTGGAGTGAGGTTTTACGCTAACTTTGACTTGTTCCAATCGGATGATGTGGGATTTAGACCCAGTAGCTACTCTCAATAAAATCAACAAATAGACCAAAATCAACAGCTGCACCACAATTCAACCAGAAGACATTGAGTTCGAACCCAGAAGAATGGTGGTACGAGGTAGAGCAGAGAGAGGGAGTGGCTGTGGTGCTGGTGGTGGCGAGAAGATAGATAAAATAAGGTGATTTCAGAGCTTGAAATGAGTAGAAAACTAATGGAGCTGAAGGAGTGGCGGTGGTGCTCGTGGTGGCGGCGAAGGTTGAGCAAAATCAATTTGGGGCTATTCAAGATTGTGAGAATTCGAACAAATTGAATAAAAAATCGAACAATAACCCATAAGGAATCAAACATTTTCAAACACAATTTACTCAACTGGGTATGGTTGTGAAGAAATACCCACATTTGATGAAAATGATGGATTTTCTCTCTCCTCAATTGCTGCTCTTTTTGCTAGTATTGAAGGAACTTGTAGTTGATTTGTTGTTTAATTTGCAAGAATGTAGCTGAATTTTTATCCGGATTTGGAGAGAGAGAGGGGATGAAGACATGATAGGGGATGAAGAACATAAGAGAGAGGATGAAGAACACAAAATGTTTTTATTTTTTTTTATTAAAAAAAATAGGTTTTTAATTATAAATGTCAAAATAGTTAACGCCGTCCAATATTTCGTCAAGTTTAATGACATATTACAAGTTTAGGGTTATCCGGGATAGGGGAGAAAATGTGGGGGTTATTTAGGAAAAAAGGCCTATATGTCAGGGTTATCTGAGATAATATCCCTATCTTTTTTGGTGCAAGTTAAGGGAGGCATACATAGATATACTGATAGAGGCGTATATTAGAACCACATCAAAATAGTCTTTTTGTGATATGAGAGCAGCTCCAACGGTTGCTCATAAGTCCTAGCTTGCAATTTTTCAATACTTGGAGCTACTAGCTCCATTGTTGGAGGAAAATTGCACTTGTTGCTTTGGCAAGCAAGGTAGCTTCACAAAGCTACTTGCTTTGGTCAAGTCTTTGTGGGCTCCACTCACTTTTTACTCTCAACTTTAATGTTCCATTTCACTTTCCAACGGTAATGTTGAGCAATATATAATTACAAGTGGTTGTAGTTTTCCATTGGAAGAGGATGTAGCTTGGAGATGTTGTAGTTTGGAAATCTGATGTGGCACACAAAGCTACAAGTGGTTGTAGCTTGCCATTGTAGTTGCTCTGATGCCATCATTTTGGCTATAGTCATGTCAGTTACCACTTGATAGGCATACAATCATAGGGGTTGAATGGTGATATGATATTCTCTACTCGGAGTGTAGGCAGGAGCCGTGACTTTTAATTCCGACTTCTAATTCCATAGTCTTTGTAAACATCATGCCAGTCACCTTGGTGCAAATATTAGTATATGAATACAATACTCTTAGAATGCAAATAACTTGGTTTTTATCTTATGTGCACCTTATCTCCTTGGTGGCCTAGTCCTCTCTTTCTACAAGTGTTATAATCTATGTTACTTGGACACGGGTACGAGTATCGGATACGGGTACGGATCCGAGTATCCGGTTCGGTAATTTTGATATTTTAGGATACGGGGACACCGTCCTAATGTTGGATACGGGTACGGGGATACGGCATTTTTAAATTTATTTTATATATATATATATATATATATATATATATATATATATATATATATATATTTGTTTTTTACCAGAAATTTATTATATGTTATTACTTGTATTTTATATATGTGTTAGCTAATTCCCTAAAGTAATTGATTGATTCATTTTTTTTATTTTCAGTGGAAATATTGTGCGTGCTGAGATACTACTACACTAAATCTAATAAGGAGTTAATTAATAAATATAGAGTAGTCTGTAGAGTGTAGTGTAGTACATTGTATTCAATATTCATATATTAGTAAGAGCATATGTTAATAAAATAAAATACAAAGTACACTAGGGGCATATAGAAAACAAAAGGAAAAAAAAGGAGTAAATAGAATAAGTAAAAAGATACAAGAAGGTTTAAAAAAAATAAAGATAATGGCTGCAGATATTAAAATTTAGAGTAGTAAACTGTTCTACAGCTGTGCGTGCTTTCTTTCTTTAGTACTTTGGATTTGCCTCATTTGCATAAATAAAAAAAAAAAAGAAAAAGAAAAAAACTGCTCTACAGTCTACAGGCTACAGCTGTAAAAGGTAAAGAAAGAAAATCCTTTCTTCTCTTTCTTCACAGCTGTAAAAGTACACTCTACAGCACGTAATAATTAGAAGAAGAAAGAAAAAGTCACGTGACTTTTTCTTTAAAAAAAAGGAGAAAATCCTTTCTTCTCTTTCTTCTCACACGTCTACAGTCTTCTCCTTCAATCGACCCTCTTCCTCTGCTCTCTCCAACCAAGCCATGGAAAGCAAGCTTTTTTTCCAGAAATATGTGGGGTTTCTCTCTCCTTTTACTTTTGCCGTATCCGAGTGTAACCCTAAGTATCCGACCCGTATTTCGTACCCGTATCCGACCCGTATTTCGTACCCGTATCTCCTTGGTGGCCTAGTCCTCTCTTTCTACACGTGTTAAGTAGATGAAGTACGAGGGTACCATCATAGAAAAATCCTAGCACACACTTACCAGATTAGGGGAAGTATGTTTTAGCTATACTTGGCCTCCATATTACAATGGATGAGAGCAATTATAACTTATAATTGCTCTCATCCATTGTAATATGGAGGCCAAGTATAGCTAAAACATACTTCCCCTAATCTGGTAAGTGTGTGCTAGGATTTTTCTATGATGGTACCCTCGTACTTCATCTACTTAACACGTGTGCTTCATGATACATATGATGTTGATGCTTGCTGATGTTTTGTATTCTGTTTTGGTGCCTCTGCCTCCTCAATTTTTCAAATTATTACCAAGCCTATTTTGTTATTTGATTTGAGTATCAATAGGAATGCATCTTTGGCTTAACTAATGAAGAAACCGAAAGAGGCTTATTGGTTTAAAATGAGATCCATTTTGATTTAGAAAAAAGTGTACCAAAGTATGTAAAATCTTGTTAAATACAGGCAAGTTGTTCTTGCTAACTCCCATGTAAATTGTCATTGTGGTGGAATGGACATGTCAGTGTATTGGTCATGATCATGAATGCCAATAGCTCAATGGCTGTTTATATTTTCATTTCGAGGATCTCTTTACAATAGAAAATTAATGGACAGTTCAGACCCAAATATGGAAGTAAGATGCTTATCCTGATCAGAGATTGAGTTTATCCCTTCACAAGATTGAGTTTGACAGAATTCCAAGGACTGAAAATGATTATTCATGCAAGATTTTGCTACTTGACTTCAAACACGTGAAAGTCAAGTCTAAATTTGATCCGGGAAATATTTGGCCATATGGTTACTTTTGCAATTTTTTGTGTCCCTGAATAGAGAATCTAAGTTTAAGTGTTAACATACTTCCTCCATTTCTTTATAATTGCAACGTTTTGACTTTTAAGCTTGCCAATGCATTATTTTGACCATTATATATCTAATATTTCATTAATAAAAAGGAAAAATTCACATAATTAATCCCCACTTTCACTCATCTTCTCAAATTAATCCCAACTACTAATTATTCAGGAATAATCCCAACTTTGGGGGTGAGTTTCTCAAAATTATCTGAATTGTTATTTTACTTACTTTCGTTGATCCATTTTGGGTTTATTTTGGGGTAGAAAAAAAACATTTCGGATCATTTTGAGAAGGTACACTTGAAACTTGGTATTATTCTAGAATAATCAATAGTTCGGATTATTTTGAGAAAATGGTCAATAGTTTGGATTATTTATGTGAATTTTTCCTAATAAAATTATAAAAAGTTGATATTATGAAAATATACATTGAAATTAACCCAAAAACATAATACATAATAATGTTTGATTTGTTGGTGGGGAGCAAGCTAGAGGAGGAGTGGTGGAATCTATTTTGAATGATGTGTTGGCAGTGTTGGCTAGCTCGTAACGCGTGGGTGTTTGAGTCTAGGAGGGTGGAGTTTGTAGATGTTGTCCAAAAGGCGGTTAGGGGGTGTTTGAGTATGAGCAAGCAAATGTCAAAGAAGGGAAGACGCACAACCCGTGCTCATCTCCAGCTCGTTGGCGTGCTCCGGAGGTTGGCGTCTACAAACTAAACACTGCTGTCTTGTTTGCAACCAAGCAGGTAGGTCGGGGGGTGTAGTGCGGGACTCTAAAGGGGATGTGATGCTAGCGACTTGTGTGAAAATGGATGGAATAGCTGGAGTGGATGTGGCGGAGGCCTTAAGTGCTCACCATGGTATCAAATAGCCTTGGAAGCAGGTTTGCAAGAATATGTGATCCCTCACCCTTTGGGAAATTAGTCCAGGATATTTTTTTTTTTTTTTTGCTAAGTAAGGTAATATATTCACACCAAAAAAGCATTTACAACCTAACACTTTCTCTTAGTTGGACGAACCAACTAGGTTGGACCCCCCAAGTCTAAGAGAAAGAAGACTGAGCTATACATTTGTATGACACAATGTATCTAACCAAACTTTGTCCTTTGCTGAGATTTTCCTAGGACACACCAATTGAACTCTGCTAGTAGCCATCCGCTTAATCTTGTCCAACACTTTCTCAGGTTGCCAAACCATCTTGTTCCAAGTTGCTTCATTCCTTGCCCACCATATGTAGTATACAAAACAGTTGATAACAGCCCCCAAAACATTCTTTTTGAATCTTGTTCTTCTACTGTGGTCAATCCACATAATCAGTTTGTCATAGCTTTCATCAATATACTTAATACTGAGCCAAGATTTTACTCTCCTTAGAATTTGTCCTGCATATGTACATCTGAAGAATAAATGATCATGAGTTTCAAATCCATTCTCACATAACTGACACTGAGCATCATTTCTCACACCGATCTGCAGTAACTTATCTCGGTCCTCAATCTTCTATGCATAGCGCCGGCCGGTAATAAGCCTATGTTTAGGCACAGATAACCGATTCCAGATTGCCTTATCCCACTGAACTCGTTCAGTTTCACCCTTCATTCTCTTGTAGACCTCCTTAATACTGAAACTATCAACAGCTGCTAATTCCTGCTGAGAATAATGGTGTTTCATTTCCTCCTTCACCTTGCACAGTTGCTTCCAGTACCAGCAACAGTCATTTGGGGGGACATAATCCAGGATATTTTAGCTTTAGCTTCTCATTGTTCGGTTATTTGTTATGCTCATGTAAGGAAGAAAGGAAATATAGTGGCGCAAAAACTTGCCCAGCTAAGTAAGACTATAGAAGGCCTAAGGCTCCGTTTGGTTGGGTGTAAAACATTTTCATTGTAAAATGATTTTCATGGAAAATATGTTAAAATGGAAAATATAATTCCAAAATTAGTTTTCCGCTGTTTGGTTCCATGTAAGAAAAATGATGAAACGAAAGGAAAATGAAAGGGGAAGTAAGGAGGTAGTGAGAGGAATGTACAAGAGAGATAAGTAAAAGGAAGGAAAAGAGTTTTCCCTTCATTTTGAGTGAAAATGATTTTTCATTGGGAGAGCAATTTTGCTCGTAGGAAAAATGATTTTACACTCTTTTGCAAACCAAACAATGTAAAATTGAAAATAAAGGAGAACAATTTTCCAGGAAAATATTTTACGCCCTACCAAACGAAGTCTAAGAGTGTGGGTGGAAGAAGCCCCCACTGAGGTCCTTAGCTATGTATTTGCGGACACTTCGGTTGATTAATAATATGAGTATATTTCCTTTTTCCTGTAAAAAAGTAACATTTGAATTATATTTGTTAGTGATAAATATGGTCAAAGTTAATCATATGAATAGTGCAAAGTCCAAACATTGCATTTATAAAAGAACGGAGGAAGTATTTATTTAGGGTCGGCGTACATTTACATTTGAGATCAAAAGGGGTAAACCGGTAAACTTCAAACTAACTGCTATGAGGTAGAAACACACTTATCGACTGGTGCATCATCCAAAGTTGTTGAATTGGTTCATAAGTTCTCTCCAACTTCCTTTAAAAAAATTTGCCTCAATTACATGCACACTGCGCTTGTCCCCTTCAGTTCCAAAAAAAGCATCTCATAGAGAAAGATAATGCCCTATTACTTCTTTGCTCAAGATTTATGGAGGTTAGTAATAATGCTAGCTGGAATCCTCATCTTCCTTTCCATGTTCTCGCTTCTAACTTTCTGCCATTTTATGAAGCTATGGAAGAAGTTACAGGATGTCTGTAGAAGGCATGAGAAACAATGACTTAGCTCTAGAGGTCAACTTTGGTGGTTTTCAGCTTCTAGTTTTTCCATCCAGCTTGCTTCCTTTCAGGTCACACTGTAAGTATTTTTTTTTTATATTTCGGCTAGTTAGTTTACTGAAAACCCTTAACTACTTTGTTATTTGATGATTGTCCATCTTCTATACTATCTTCCCTAAACAAACATGTCTTTTTTTTCCTCAAAACTTTTATGCTGAAATTTTTGTATGGGGTGGTTTTAGAGTGAGCAAAGTTGATGATTCTTATCTCCCAAACTTGAAAGCCGCAACCATGGATCAAGCTTTCTACTCTCTTGATACTTGTGAATCAGAGAACACATATGTGCAGAGGACGACATGGAGAATATAATCGTAACTGTTTATGGCAAATGGTGAATTTTTGCTGAAAGTGATACCCGACCATGATAACAAAAGCCTGGCCGGTCTTAAAGAAGTCTGAGAGTTGGTTCTGAAGGCAGTAACTAGCTTGAGCGATCTGGAGAGGGAGCTTTTGAGTAACTGGCATGGAAAGAAATTAAACAAGAGTATGAAAGGTAATAGAGATAAAAAAAAGAAGTTTTAGAAGTATGCAATTTTATCATACAAGTTAATGTTCTTATCAAACAAGAGGCTAACAAAGTTTTTCATCTTCCAAAGTCCCAACTATTCAATACTCTTATGTTTTGGGGTTTACCGGTTTATTGTTGGAGGGGGTTTTCCCGACTAACTCTAAGGGTAGATAAAACGTTCTCTTTTCTGGCCAGTGCATCACTTAAAGATAAAGATAAGATAACGATACTGTTGGCTTTCCTCCATCATGTTCCCTATATTGCATACCTGAATAAAAACCTACTATATTTAGATCAAATCATAGCACTAAAACCAACATCATCGAGTTGAAAATTTCTCAAAGCATAGCATATAATCGAATGAAAGTTGTACACCCTTTAAAACGTTGAAACAAAGTACTAAATCAATTACAACATTCAAAATGAGACATATTAATGTCTTTAACTTGGGATCATCTTCCTAAGCAATGAACTTTGCCACGTGGCGCTATTCCTTAGAGTGTTTGTTTCATGTACTCCACATACAATAAAAAATTAGAAAATACATGGTATGAGATTTGATCCCATGACTTCAAACTTATATTCTAAAGTCTTAACCACTAAACCAATAATAATGTTAAGTGTTATAATTGTAAAGTAAAATATTAATACATGAAAATTATAATGACCCGGAGCATAACCCGGACCCAAAAACTAGTTAATGTCTTAAACTTGGGATCATCCTACCCAAATTTGATTTGAACTATTAAAATTAAAATGGACCTAAAGCATGAATAAAGTAAGACGACACATGAAATTAATTGTGATGACATTTAAATGCTCATCATTAAAAAGGGGTGAGGCGCACAATAATTAACATAATTTAAATACTCCTTATACTCATTGTGAACTAACTACTTGTAACACCCCGATAATTCTCTCTTTTCTAAAATACCTTTTTAATATAAAACATAGAGAATTATCAAAGTATTATCGCCTGTGTGAAAACGTATCGGCTTATTCAGAATTTTGCAGCGGAAAACATAATAAACAAACTTTATAAATAAAACTTAGTCAACTACAAAGTCAACCCCAAAAGTCAAACCAACAAAGTCAAAGTCAAACTTAAAACCAAAACCAACTACGAAAAGTATAACTCAAAAGTATTATAAATAAACTACACAAGCTCTCCAATCCCGAACCCAATGATGCATCATCTTTCAACCTGTAGATGGACAATGCACTATTGATCCCTAGAGACTGCTCACCAAAATGGGTCATCACAAGATCAATAAGGCATAGGCATGATCAACATACACAAACAAAAGCACGTAATCAGCAAAGCTGAGTACTACATACTAAACAAATAAACAATCCTAACATGATACTAATAAGTAGTAAACATGAATAAATAATAACATAGTAACTTGCAGATAACTTTTACTGAACTAAACTTTAACAACATTCTTATTACTTTAAATAGAATAGTCAATGGACCGAATTGTCTAACTAAAACCAGCCTTCCCTTTGGAAGACGAAATACGGGCGCGACTCCGTATTCTCATGACCTACGATATCGAGGAACCTTTAACATAAAAAAAAGGACACGGTGATCAATCCGGTCCCAGGAAAAGCCATGGGCTACCACCATGTACTCCAACTCCTAATTGTCCAACACTTCAGACGTGCACCAGTCTAAAGCTATTACTATCCAAGTTTCACTTTACATGATTTACCAGTTATTACTTGTTATGACTCACAAGCACCACAAATAGCACAATCATTAAACAATCCTAACTTTCCTTTTTATCTTAGGATTAGATAAGTGATCACACAACTTAACAACCCAAGATTAATTCCAACTTTAATCCAATCTTCCTTTATTTGTTGAACCTAGGCAACAACCATGCTACCTTTCATTGGTATAAAATATCAACTTACCAAATAAGGCCCTCGTTCCTTATAAAGTAGTGAAATACTCAAAAGGGAACCAATGATCAATCATGATCCAAACTAATATATATATATATATATATATATATATATATATATATATATATATATATATATATATATATATATATATATATATATATATATATATATATTAATTCCTCCATGTGAATCAATAAAATAAAGTTCCCAACCATATGCTTGTATCAATCTTCCATACAAACATAATACTTCCTCCGTATCAAATTAAATGCAACAAATCCCTTGACCCGGACTCCTAGGCAAAATTTCTTAGGGTGTGATTAATGCAAAAGTTTATCATGTGGGTATGTTAATAAGGAGAGAGAAAGTGGGGCCAAAAAAAAAGAAAGGGAGGGTATTGGGTATTAGTTGGACATAACAAAGGTTTATTACTTTTAGTAAGGGTATTTGAGTCATTTCACACTCATAATCTTTACCAAAAAAGGAAAGAAGGCAATTGTTGCATTTAATTTGAAACAGCCATTTTTAGAAACTATTGCATTTAATTTGATACGGAGGAAGTATAAATCTCATACTCAACATGTTTACACAACGGCATAAAACATGCAAATCCAACATAAAATAAATCATATATGAACTCAACATAGTTCCTATACATTATACTACATAATTCTCCTTCTTAAAATCATGATACTAAACCAATCAATACGTAGGTATGTACGTACCTTGTGTAGACAAATTGAGAGGTCACTTTAACAATCTTAAAAGTCGCCTACAGAGAATTCTCCGCCTAAAACAACCAATATAAATTCACAATCAATCCTTTATGAATTTACAACAATAAATACTTTAAACCCTTCTTAAACATGTTTAAAAACCTTTCCCATAATAAAACTTGATTATTAAACTTCCTAGCATAATACTTACTACACTAGTGGTTAAAATCCATCATAAAGCTCCATAATAATACTCCCTTAAAATTCCAGCAATATATCATAAGTTAAAACTCCCTTAAAATATATTCAAACATACTTAAAATCATAAAGATAATAAATTTCATAACTTATAATAAACTACTATGATTTTCTAACTTTCAAAACCCTAAAAATTCATGCTTTGATAATTAAAAATCTAATTTAAACCCAATATGAAAAACTGAATTTTTATTTCTTCAATACATACATTATATAAACTTAGATTCAATATTAAATCATCAAACTATAACTTTTTATACATAAACAATTTAAAACAAATCTTAAAAATATAAACTTTGAATAAAACTTGAGGAGGAAGGAAAGTAATCAAACCAAAGCAAAGGAAAAAGGAGGAGGTAACACGCGGCACTAGGGTGGCGGTGGCACAGCTGCGGCGCGGCTGCCGGTCGACGGTCGGCGAGGGCTGCCGGTCGGCGGTCGGTGAAGAGAGGAGAAGGGAGTGCCGAAGGAAGAGGAAGAAGGAAGAAAAGAAAAAGAAATAGGAGGGCCGAAAATATGGGAGGAAGGAGGAGAGAGAAAATAACTTGTGTGGGAAAAATTATGGGATTTATGGGGTTTATATAGATTTCCCCTTATGGGTTTAGGAAAAGGTAAGTGGGCTCAAACTATAAATCATTTTCCAAGCCTAAGAATGTTTGAGTTTCTCAAACCCATTTAAGAGTCATTTTCCAAATCCAAAAAGCGTTTCAAACATTTCAAATACTTTTCAAAGCATGACTTAATAAAACATTTGACTTCTTTAAATCAATAAAATAATTTCTTTAACTTTCAAATAGTCAACCTTTGAAGAAATAAATAATTTAAATACTAAAATATATTCAAATATAAATAACTATACATTAAAATATATTTATAAAATTCGTAAATTTACGGGGGATTACAGTCTACCCCTCCACTACAAGAAAATGCTAAAATAACGACGGCCCATTAGCGACGGCTAAAAAAACGGCCGGTATCATCATAATAAGCGACGGCTTGAAGTCGTCGTTGATTACCGACTGCTTTTATAGCATACAACGACGGTTTAGCCGACGGTGATAAACAACGTCGGTTTAAAGCCGTCGTTGATTTTTTGGAAGTAAATCAAAAAAAAATTTAGCTTAGGTGACGGTCTTAAACGGTCGTTGATTTCTAGAGGGGTTTTAATTGAAGCTGCTCCTTCAGTCTGGGTTTTTTTCAACAACAAAAAGGAGAGATTGGGTTTAAGTGTTTTTCAACGACAAAAAGGCGATTTTGGCCGAGACGAACTCCACCTCCACCGCCTCCTTCCTTCCTCCAAACTAACGGCAGCGATCCACCTCCACCTCACTTCGCCGGCGGTAAGCTATATTTTCTGTTTTTGTTTTTTAAAATTTTGTACTCATGAACCAAACCCTAACAATTGGGTTTTTGCCTCGTGAGAGAAGTGAAGTTGGGCGACGAACTTCAGTCGGAATCCACCTCGCCGGCGGCAGCGACTCCTGCCGGACCAACACTTCGCCGGCGGTAAACAGTGCCAATTTAGTTTTTTTAAAAAAATTGGGTTATGGCAAAATCTTGTCTTTCCTGCTAAAAATCTCATTTGGCTTTGGCAATGTAGGTAGCCAAACACCACGGCCTGACTGCCGTCCGCCTGTGCCGGACCCCTGCCGCCTCTAGGTACTGTTTAATTTTTAAATTCTTTAATTTTAATAGTAAATTAAGTTTATATGGTTAATTGCTTAATTTTATGTATAAATTTTAATAAATGCTTAAAGATTACCGTTTAATAATTGATTTTCTACATGATGTAGGATTACGTAGCATTTTGGTGTTTCTCTTTGGCTTAATTGTAAGGTTAGTAGCAATTTTGACCATATTTTGTCTTCAATTTATATTGTTTTTGTTCATGTAAATTCTATATTTTAATTCTATATTGTTTAGTAGCATTAAAGGTTATAAAAGTTAAAAACTATATAATTATCACAATAATTTATTTATTGCACATTCCTTTATTTAGTTTACACTATTTAAATTGTTTATATTGTTTTTGACATATTTGTTTTCGTGGATATAGTTTGGATGATGTTATAAATTTAATTTAAGTGTTTAAATAAATATGTTTGCATCATCATGTGCCTAGATACCTGTTCAAGGTATACTCATTAGGAGTATATCTTGAATAGTCCCCGATTGGGACTGTTCTTCGACGTTTGACCTCACTTAGGTGGTGAATGTATGCCTTTTGTTCTATTCTATGTAATTTTCGGTGATGTTGTTTCTCTATGTTGTTCTCTGGGTACATATGTAAGCTTTTACGAAGCTCACATTGTGTACTTGGAGAACTCATGGGAAATCTTTGCCGGAATTTACGTAGAAGCGAATAGTTGGCATACATTCACTAGTGGGGTTAGACGTCGAAGAATGGGTTAGGTTGGAGTGATAAGGACCTTTGGACATCATTTTAGGTCCTATATGTATTCTACACAAATGTTTTAATTGTACGTATGTTGGTTGTTAATGAGTATTGTCATTGAAATGGTTTAGAATTGTAGAATTGGTCACCATGAAACGGAAGGAGCGTTGGTGGATGTATGAATGACAATGTGCGTAACTTGAGGCCCGAGTTCTTGAGGGGGTTGATGAATTCATTGACTTTTGCAAAGTAAATCCGAAAACCCGGTAAGGATGAAGTTAGATGTCCGTGTCCAGAAATGCAAGAACAGGACGTATGCATGACGCGAACACGGTTAAAGTGCATTTGTATAGCAAGGGCTTTATACCTGATTACTACAGTTGGTATTCTCATGGTGAAGAGTTACCTCAACCCGTAGAAGAGCTATCTAATCCATACCGTGAAATGGTTTTCGATGCTCTTGGGAATAACCCGGAACCGTCCACTGTTGAAGAGCCTAGTGGAATGGAGGAGGAGCCTAATCCTCAAGCAAAGGTGTTTCTTGACCTATTAAAGGCTTCTGAGGAACCGTTGTACGACGGGAGCTCCATGTCTGTGTTGGAAATGGCATTTAGAATAGTATCTTTGAAGTGTGAGTACAATTTGCCACATAGGTGTGTTGATGCTTTTGCTTCATTAATGAAAGAAGCAATACCTAACAACAACAACATGAGTAACACATTTTACGATACGAAGAAGATCTTAGAGGGATTAGAGCTTCCCCACGAGAAGATTCATGCTTGCCCCAAAGGTTGTATGTTATTTTGGAGAACTGATGCATACTTGGACAGATGTAGAGTGTGCGATAGCGACAGATACAAGAGGACTTCTAAGGGGTCTTTAGTTCCAATGAAAGTTCTGATTTATTTCCCAATCACACCGAGATTGCAGAGGTTGTATGCAACAAAGAACGTTGCTAAAGAAATGACATGGCATGCCAAAAATCCAAGAGTCGAAGACAAAATGGCTCACCCTAGCGACAGTGAAGCTTGGAAGCATTTGGATAGATCCTTTGGCGAATTTGCATCTGACCCTAGGAATGTTCGGCTCGGTTTGTGTACCGATGGGTTTGGTCCACATGGAAAGTTTGGGGGTCAATATTCATGTTGGCCGGTCATCTAAACCCCGTACAACTTGCCGCCATCGATGTGCATGAAAAAACCCTTCACGTTCCTTTCGTTGCTCGTTCCTGGTCCTAAAAATCCGAAGGGAAACTTGGATGTGTACATGCAACCCTTAATCGAGGAATTGAAGCATTTATGGGATGTTGGAGCAACTACTTATGACATTTCTAGGAAACAAAATTTCAATATGCGTGCCACCATTCTTTGGACAATAAATGATTTTACCGCTACGGTATGCAATCCGGGCATCTGGGTCTACCGGGAAAAAGGCTTGTCCTTATTGTATGGATAAATCCAAAGCTTTTTGGCTCGAGCATGGGGGTAAAGTTTCTTGGTTTGATTGTCACCGTCAATTCCTTCCTCAAGATCATCCTTTTCGTAAAAACAAAGTAGCTTTTTGCAGAAATAAGGTTGAAAAAGGGTCTCCACCACACATCATGTCTGGGGAAGAGTTGTGGTCATGTGTTAAAGACTTGCCGGAGGCTACGGATGGACCGAGATGCACTTAACGCTTTGAAAAAGTTGAAAATTGGGTGGTTGAAACAAAGTTTGTCTTTGGGAGCTCCCATACTGGAAGAATCTGCATCTTCGTCACAACCTTGACGTCATGCACATTGAGACACAGGGAGATGATTTACAGGCACGTGACATTGGTAACCACGTACCGGAGACTCTGAACACTCATACGGAGGAAGGTGAAGGTTCGAACCGTGCACCAAGAAAGGTTTTAAGCCCTCTTTGGATTGTGGTAAGTTCGTAGCTACTATATGCTTCATGATATTTGTATGAAATGATAATCACAATTCACGTGTTTGCTTGGTTTTCAATTCAGGTTTGATGATAACAAGGTTAGTGGGTCCATCACTGACATTTTCCAGGGCCATTTTCGACAACCTTGGTTCAATTACAGTGAGGTAGACAATGCAACAAAGATGGATTGGTGGAACATTTTCACAGTATGTATGAATCGAATTATGAAAAATGAAATTGATTATATTACTTTATTAATAACTTTGTTTAATGTTTGACTAAAGGGTATTTACGAATGGGCTCCTGAGGTAGATGGCCTAGTGAGGAAGGATTACAAGAAAAAAGCTTCATCTCGTCTGAAAGACTTGCGATACTGGGTGCTTAAGAAAGCCAAAGAAAGGCCAAAATGGTTGGGGGAGACGATCTACGAAGACATGAAGAAGAGAAGTGAAGAGCCCACATTTCGGGAAAAATCTGAAAAGGCGAAGAAGAACCGAAGAGGTGGCTCCCTGTCTAATCCAATTGAGCCGTCACACTTTCAGGGTTCTATTTCGGCGGCACAACATGCTAGAAAGATGGTAAATATATGTTTCATATCTACTACTTAGTGTAATCTACATGACATTTTCGGTATGAGTAAAAAAAAAAGCCTTTGTTCAACAATGTCTACAGGCAAAGAGTAGAGGAGGAGTACTCCCTACTGCTCCCGAGTTGTTCTTGAAGACTCATTTTAAGACTGTTCCTGGAAAAGGAGAAATTCCAGCAAACAAGAAAGCAAAGCAAATCTCGGTACATACTTCTAAACATATATTTATAGGTAAATATGATTGAAAAGTTTGATGCTAGTTTAAGTTATAGGAAAATATAGTTAGTTTAATGTATTTATAAGTTGTTTTGATTAAAAATACACACTATAGGAAAGTTAGAACCAAATATAGGTAAATATAGGCCATTTTAGGCCATTTTACTTGAAAATGAATGAATACGAGTAATTTGATGTTAGTTTAAGTTATAAACAACTCAAACATCATATATATAGTTAGTTTAATGTATTTATAAGTTGTTTTGATTGAAAATACACAAAATAGGCAAGTTAGAACCAAATATAGGCAAATATAGGCCATTTTAGGCCATTTTACTTGAAAATGAATGAATACGAGTAGTTTGATGTTAGTTTAAGTTATAAATAACTCAAACATCATATATATAGTTATTTCAATGTATTTATAAGTTGTTTTGATTGAAAATACACAAAATAGGCAACTTAGAACCAAATATAGGCAAATATAGGCCATTTTAGGCCATTTTACTTGAAAATGAATGAATACGAGTAGTTTGATGCTAGTTTATGTTATAAACACCTCAAACATCATATATATAGTTAGTTTAATGTAATTATAAGTTGTTTTGATTGAAAATACACAATATAGGAAAGTTAGAACCAAATATAGGCCAATATAGGCCATTTTAGGCCATTTACTTTAAAATGAATGAATATGAGTAGTTTGATGTTAGTTTAAGTTATAAACACCTCAAACATCATATATATAGTTTGTTTAATGTATTTATAAGTTGGTTTGATTGAAAATACATAATATAGGAAAGTTAGAACCAAATATAGGCAAATATAGGCCATTTTAGGCCATTTTACTTGAAAATGAAAGAATACGAGTAGTTTGATGCTAGTTTAAGTTATAAACACCTCAAACATCATATATATAGTTAGTTTAATGTAATTATAAGTTGTTTTGATTGAAAATACACAAAATTGGCAAGTTAGAACCATATATAGGCAAATATAGGCCATTTTAGGCCATTTTACTTGAAAATGAATGAATACGAGTAGTTTGATGTTAGTTTAAGTTATAAACAACTCAAACATCATATATATAGTTATTTTAATGTATTTATAAGATGTTTTGATTGAAAATACACAAAATTGGCAAGTTAGAACTAAATATAGGCAAATATAGGCCATTTTAGGCCATTTACTTGAAAATGAATGAATATGAGTAGTTTGATGTTAGTTTAAGTTAGAAACACCTCAAACATCATATATATAGTTATTTTAATGTATTTATAAGTTGTTTTGATTGAAAATACACAAAATAGGCAAGTTAGAACCAAATATAGGCAAATATAGGCCATTTACTTGAAAATGAATGAATATGAGTAGTTTGATGTTAGTTTAAGTTATAAACACCTCAAACATCATATATATAGTTAGTTTAATGTATTTATAAGTTTCTTTGATTGAAAATACACAATATAGGAAAGTTAGAACCAAATATAGGCAAATATAGGCCATTTTAGGTCATTTTACTTGAAAATGAATGAATACGAGTAGTTTGATACTAGTTTAAGTTATAAACACCTCAAACATCATATATATAGTTAGTTTAATGTAATTATAAGTTGTTTTGATTGAAAATACACAATATAGGAAAGTTAGAAACAAATATATGCCAATATAGGCCATTTTAGGCCATTTTACTTGAAAATGAATGAATACGAGTATTTTCATGTTAGTTTAAGTTATAAACACCTCAAACATCATATATATATAGTTAGTTTAATGTATTTATAAGTTGTTTTGATTGAAAATACACAATATAGGAAAGTTAGAACCAAATATAGGCCAATATACGCCATTTTACTTGAAAATGAATGAATACGAGTATTTTCATGTTAGTTTAAGTTATAAACACCTCAAACATAATATATATATATATATATATATATATATATATATATATATATATATATATATATATATATATATATATATATATATATATATATATATATATATATATATATATATATATATATATATATATATATAGTTAGTTTAATGTATTTATAAGTTGGTTTGATTGAAAATACACAATATAGGAAAGTTAGAACCAAATATAGGCAAATATAGGCCATTTTAGGCCATTTTACTTGAAAATGAATGAATACGAGTAGTTTGATGCTAGTTTAAGTTATAAACACCTCAAACATCATATATATAGTTATTTTAATGTAATTATAAGTTGGTTTGATTGAAAATACACAATATAGGAAAGTTAGAACCAAATATAGGCAAATATAGGCCATTTTACTTGAAAATGAATGAATTCGAGTAGTTTGATGCTAGTTTAAGTTATAAACAACTCAAACATCATATATATAGTTAGTTTAATGTATTTATAAGTTGTTTTGATTGAAAATACACAAAATAGGCAAGTTAGAACCAAATATAGGCCATTTTTGGCAATTTTACTTGAAAATGAATGAATATGAGTAGTTTGATGTTAGTTTAAGTTATAAACACCTCAAACATCATATATATAGTTAGTTTAATGTAATTATAAGTTGTTTTGATTGAAAATACACAAAATTGGCAAGTTAGAACCATATATAGGCAAATATAGGCCATTTTAGGCCATTTTACTTGAAAATGAATGAATACGAGTAGTTTGATGGTAGTTTAAGTTATAAACAACTCAAACATCATATATATAGTTATTTTAATGTATTTATAAGATGTTTTGATTGAAAATACACAAAATTGGCAAGTTAGAACTAAATATAGGCAAATATAGGCCATTTTAGGCCATTTACTTGAAAATGAATGAATATGAGTAGTTTGATGTTAGTTTAAGTTAGAAACACCTCAAACATCATATATATAGTTAGTTTAATGTATTTATAAGTTGTTTTGATTGAAAATACACAAAATAGGCAAGTTAGAACCAAATATAGGCAAATATAGGCCATTTACTTGAAAATGAATGAATATGAGTAGTTTGATGTTAGTTTAAGTTATAAACACCTCAAACATCATATATATAGTTAGTTTAATGTATTTATAAGTTGCTTTGATTGAAAATACACAATATAGGAAAGTTAGAACCAAATATAGGCAAATATAGGCCATTTTAGGTCATTTTACTTGAAAATGAATGAATACGAGTAGTTTGATACTAGTTTAAGTTATAAACACCTCAAACATCATATATATAGTTAGTTTAATGTAATTATAAGTTGTTTTGATTGAAAATACACAATATAGGAAAGTTAGAAACAAATATAGGCCATTTTAGGCCATTTTACTTGAAAATGAATGAATACGAGTATTTTCATGTTAGTTTAAGTTATAAACACCTCAAACATCATATATATATAGTTAGTTTAATGTATTTATAAGTTGTTTTGATTGAAAATACACAATATAGGAAAGTTAGAACCAAATATAGGCCAATATACGCCATTTTACTTGAAAATGAATGAATACGAGTATTTTCATGTTAGTTTAAGTTATAAACACCTCAAACATAATATATATATATATAGTTAGTTTAATGTATTTATAAGTTGGTTTGATTGAAAATACACAATATAGGAAAGTTAGAACCAAATATAGGCAAATATAGGCCATTTTAGGCCATTTTACTTGAAAATGAATGAATACGAGTAGTTTGATGCTAGTTTAAGTTATAAACACCTCAAACATCATATATATAGTTATTTTAATGTAATTATAAGTTGGTTTGATTGAAAATACACAATATAGGAAAGTTAGAACCAAATATAGGCAAATATAGGCCATTTTACTTGAAAATGAATGAATTCGAGTAGTTTGATGCTAGTTTAAGTTATAAACAACTCAAACATCATATATATAGTTAGTTTAATGTATTTATAAGTTGTTTTGATTGAAAATACACAAAATAGGCAAGTTAGAACCAAATATAGGCCATTTTAGGCAATTTTACTTGAAAATGAATGAATACGAGTAGTTTGATGTTAGTTTAAGTTATAAACACCTCAAACATCATATATATAGTTAGTTTAATGTAATTATAAGTTGTTTTGATTGAAAATACACAAAATTGGCAAGTTAGAACCATATATAGGCAAATATAGGCCATTTTAGGCCATTTTACTTGAAAATGAATGAATACGAGTAGTTTGATGTTAGTTTAAGTTATAAATAACTCAAACATCATATATATAGTTATTTTAATGTATTTATAAGATGATTTGATTGAAAATACACAAAATTGGCAAGTTAGAACTAAATATAGGCAAATATAGGCCATTTTAGGCCATTTACTTGAAAATGAATGAATATGAGTAGTTTGATGTTAGTTTAAGTTAGAAACACCTCAAACATCATATATATAGTTAGTTTAATGTATTTATAAGTTGTTTTGATTGAAAATACACAAAATAGGCAAGTTAGAACCAAATATAGGCAAATATAGGCCATTTACTTGAAAATGAATGAATATGAGTAGTTTGATGTTAGTTTAAGTTATAAACACCTCAAACATCATATATATAGTTAGTTTAATGTATTTATAAGTTGCTTTGATTGAAAATACACAATATAGGAAAGTTAGAACCAAATATAGGCAAATATAGGCCATTTTAGGTCATTTTACTTTAAAATGAATGAATACGAGTAGTTTGATACTAGTTTAAGTTATAAACACCTCAAACATCATATATATAGTTAGTTTAATGTAATTATAAGTTGTTTTGATTGAAAATACACAATATAGGAAAGTTAGAAACAAATATAGGCCAATATAGGCCATTTTAGGCCATTTTACTTGAAAATGAATGAATACAAGTATTTTCATGTTAGTTTAAGTTATAAACACCTCAAACATCATATATATATAGTTATTTTAATGTATTTATAAGTTGTTTTGATTGAAAATACACAATATAGGAAAGTTAGAACCAAATATAGGCCAATATACGCCATTTTACTTGAAAATGAATGAATACGAGTATTTTCATGTTAGTTTAAGTTATAAACACCTCAAACATAATATATATATATATAGTTAGTTTAATGTATTTATAAGTTGGTTTGATTGAAAATACACAATATAGGAAAGTTAGAACCAAATATAGGCAAATATAGGCCATTTTAGGCCATTTTACTTGAAAATGAATGAATACGAGTAGTTTGATGCTAGTTTAAGTTATAAACACCTCAAACATCATATATATAGTTATTTTAATGTAATTATAAGTTGGTTTGATTGAAAATACACAATATAGGAAAGTTAGAACCAAATATAGGCAAATATAGGCCATTTTACTTGAAAATGAATGAATTCGAGTAGTTTGATGCTAGTTTAAGTTATAAACAACTCAAACATCATATATATAGTTAGTTTAATGTATTTATAAGTTGTTTTGATTGAAAATACACAAAATAGGCAAGTTAGAAACAAATATAGGCCATTTTAGGCAATTTTACTTGAAAATGAATGAATACGAGTAGTTTGATGTTAGTTTAAGTTATAAACACCTCAAACATCATATATATAGTTAGTTTAATGTATTTATAAGTTTTTTTGATTGAAAATACACAATATAGGCAAGTTAGAACCAAATATAGGCCTTTTCAGGCCATTTACTTGAAAATGAATGAATATGAGTAGTTTGATGTTAGTTTAAGTTATAAACACCTCAAACATCATATATATAGTTAGTTTAATGTAATTATAAGTTGTTTTGATTGAAAATACACAATATAGCCAAGTTCGAACCAAATATATGCTATTTTGGCCACTTTATATTACTTGAATATGAGTATATTTAACCAAATGCAGGAGACATACAATAAGAAGCTGGATCATTGTACCACTCAGGGGTCATAGCCGAACCCTGATCTGTTGTATTGGGAGACAGTTGGGGGGGAGGAACAGAGGAAAAGTTTTGGGGTTAGGTTAGGGAGATCATTTGCACTACAACTCTTCATCAGGGCGAGGAGATGGCGGCTCTTCACAACCATATGAGCCGTCCATTTTTTCTCAGATTGAGGCGCAGGTGGAGGCAAAGGATGTTGCACGGATGGAAGAGGTCGAGGCAAGGGTCGCAGCACGGGTGGAAGAGTCAAGTCGGGCCCTTGTTGAGGAAATGATGAGGAATATGTCTAGTTTCGGCCACATGTTCTCAGGTTGCAACCCAGGCCCCCCCCACCACGGACCCGGAAGATGACCCGGGGGTTTGGTGGTGGCGGTAGTGCTACGAGACACCCTTGACAGTGTAGTTTTTTTTGGTTTTGGCAACTAGGTAACTAACTTATAGTTTCCATATAGTTGGTCTAACTATATGCATTTAGTGTCAATATTTATCGGCATCTCTCTTTGTTTCTAGATGTGTCGGGTTATTTTTTTTGGAACCCGACTTCTACTTTATTTCCCGACACCGGGATCTATTTTGTGTACATATATTTAATCTAGGTAGTTTGTCTAACTATAGACATTTAGTGTCTATATTTATCGGCATCTAGCTTATTAGTTTCTAGCTTTGTCGATATATATTTATTGTAAACACCGACTTCTACTTTATTTCCCGACATCGGGATCTATTTTGTGTACATAATTGTAATCTATTTCATGTAATTATACAAGTATCTATGCAAATTGTAATATATATCAAAATTGCATATTTTTGTAATTGAAAAAATTGAATGCGATGGAGGAACAGCTTTAGTGTGGTATATATAGGTGCAGCTGTGCAGGTACAGGTTTAATTATTATTAAGAACAATAATATTTTAAATAATATTATTTTAAAACAGCAACGACGGCTAAACATTAAATCAACGACGGCTAGGCAGTCGTTGTAAGGTACTCAATGCAGCCATGGACTTGAATATCAACGACTGCTATAATATAATGGCGACGGTTATTCACAAACGTTGAATCAACGATAGCAACGATGGTTTTTAACAGTCGGTAATACAACGACGGTTTTTAACAGTCGGTGATACACCGACGGTTAAACACAGTCGCTAAATCACCGTCTGCTTAAAACCGTCGTTAGCGTTGAGTCAACGTCGGTTTACTCCAACGGTCGCTGATGATCAGGAAACCGTCGTTGATTTTTTCACCGACGGCTTGACGGTCGTTGATTCAAATTGCAGCGACCACCGTTTCAACGACTGCGAATCAACGACTGCTAGCCGTCGTTGATTGTATAGCAACGGTTTTGTTTTTATCAACGACGGCTGTTAGCCGTCGTTGATTACCACTTTACACGAAAACTCAAACATTTTCAAAAGTTTTTAACTCAACTCCCATTGGAGAAATACTTGTTCCACTCATGTGCACTCTTTTGCCAACTTAAAAATCACTTGTGTTACTCATGAACACATTTTCCATGCGGAGAATCTATTTATTTTGCACCAAAATGTGCAAATCGCCAAAATAAGCATAAAAATACATAAAAATACCATAAAAATAGGTAAAAAGCGCGAAATTCTATCGCATTCTACCCCCCTTAAAGAAAACGAGTTACGCCCTTGTAACTCACCTCAGGGAATAAATCTGGATACTTCTTCTTCATTTCAGCTTCAGCTTATTCCCACGTTGCCTCTTCAGACTCATGGTTCGACCAAATCACTTTCACGATATTGACATCCTTATAGCGTGTACTACGCACCTTCTTATCAAGAATTTTCACAGGCCATTCCTCGTATGTGAGGCTACTATCAATCTGGATCCTCTCAGGCTCCAAGACATGACGCTCATCAGGGATATAACGTTTGAGTTGGGAAATATGAAACACGTCGTGCATCTTCTCAAATTCCATTGGCAAAGCCAACTTATAAGCTACCTTCCCAATTCTTTGCAAAATCTCATATGGGCCAACATATTTAGCACTCAATTTGCCTTTTTCCCCAAACCTCATCACGCCCTTAGTTGGTGATACTTTCAGAAACACTTTATCACCTACTACGAACTCATCTTCTCTTCGCTTTAAATCGGCATAACTCTTTTGCCTATCTTGAGCAGCTTAAATTCTTGCCTGAATCAACTTGACATTCTTAACAGTCTCCTCAATAAATTCTGACCCCAATACTATCTCACTAAAGTCATTCCAGCAAATGGGACTTCTACACTTTCTTCCATATAGTGCCTCAAAAAGTGCCATTTTAATGCTCGCATGGTAACTATTGTTATATTACCTCTAAGGATTAAATGTTCCCCATTGGTATCTTATGGTCAATCTTTACTTTCTGACAGGTTATACACTTTGACACGAACTTAGCGACTTCACGCTTCATATTCGACCACCAATAGATCTCTTTAAGGTACTTATACAACTTGTCACCCCCAGGGTGCACATAATATGGAGTATTATGCCCTTCATCCATAAGACGTCTCCTAAGCTCATCACATTTTTGTGGTACACACCACCTTCCCTTGAACCTCAGACTACCATCGTCATGAATCTTAAAATCAACTTCCTTACCTTGCCTCATCTTTTCCTTAATCTTATGTAGGTGCTCATCTCCAACTTGACCCTCTTTGATCTCATCGAAGACTAACAACCTCAATGACAAAGCACTCAATTTTGCCTCGATCTCCTCAGGATTTAAAATTTCTAAGCTAAGCCTTTGCATATCTCGACACAATTCCTCAGGAACTACCAAGACACTCATGCTATGGCTCGACTTTCTACTCAAAGCATCGGCAACTACATTCGCCTTCCCTTCATGATATTGGATATCTAGGTCATAATCCTTTAATAATTCTAACCATCTCCTCTGCCTCATATTGAGGTCTTTCTAGGTGAAAATGTACTATAAACTTTTATGGTCAGTAAAGATCTTACAGGTTGCCACATAAAGGTAATGTCTCCAAATTTTTAAGGCAAACACGATCGCAGCTAACTCTAGATCATGGGTAGGGTAATTAGCCTCATAAGGTTTCAACTGACGCGATGCATACGCGATCACCTTCCCATTCTGCTGCAATACACATCCCAAACCATTCTTTGAAGCATAACTAGACACCTCAAATCCCTATTCCCATCAGGCAGGGTCAAACCAGGTGCGGAGGTCAAACGCTCTTTTAAAATCTGAAAAGCTTCCTCACACTTCTCACTCCACTCAAACTTTGACTCCTTTTTCATCAAATTGGTCATTGGCCTAGCTATCTTCAAGAAATCTCCCACAAATCTTCTATAATAGCCAGCTAGACCTAGGAAACTTCTGATATCTGACACATTCTTTGGAGTTGGCCACTTACTCACAACTTGAATCTTAGTAGGATCTACAGAGACTCCTTCCTTAGACACATAGTGACCCAAAAATGCTACTTTCTCCAAACGAAACTCACACTTAGAGAACTTGGCATACAATTGATTCTTCCTAAGCGTCTCCAATATAATCCTCAAGTGTTCATCATGCTCTTTTTCATTCTTCGAATAAATCAGAATATCATTAATGAATACAACAACGAACTTATTTAAGAACTCATGGAAAAATCCTATTCATCAAGTCCATAAATATGGCAGGTGCATTGGTTAACCCAAACGGCATTACAGTAAACTCATAATGACCATAACGAGTCCTAAACGCAGTCTTAGGTATAACCTTATCAGCTACCCTCAACTGGTGATATGCCGAACGCAAATCAATCTTCGAGAACATGGTTGCTCCATTCAACTAATCAAACAGGTCATCTATCCTAGGCAAAGGATACTTCTTCTTGATGGTTACATTGTTCAATTCCCAATAATCAATACACAACCTCATGCTCCCATCTTTATTCTTAACAAACAACACAGGTGCTCCCCACGGTGATGCACTAGACTTAATATAACCCTTATCGAATAGCTCTTGCAACTGCATCTTCAACTCACTCATCTCAGGATGTGCCATTCTATAGGGTGCTATAGATATAGGTGCAGTTCCGGGAACTAAGTCTATGGTGAACTCAACGACTCTAGCGGGCAGACCTACCCGAAATCTCACTCGGAAACACATCAATAAACTCATTCCACTACAAGAAAAGTGGTCATCAACGACGGCTTTTAGCCGTCGTTAATTTAAAAAAAGCCGTCGCTAAATAATCAACGACGGCTAGCAGTCGGTGAAATGCAGTCGTTGGAAAGGTGGTCGCTGATATGGATATCAACGACCGTCAAGCCGTCGATGAAAAAAACGACGGTTTCCTGATCATCAGCGACCGTAAAAGAAAACCGACGTTGACTCCAGTCCAACGATCGTTTTTAAGCGACGCGAATTAGCGACGGTTTGTAACCGTCGGTGATATATCGACTGCTACACACGGTTGTTGTTTTACCGACTGTTCGAAACCGTCGTTGATTTCGTTGAATCAACGTCTGTTTATAACCGTCGCTATTCTATTATAGCAGTCGTTGAAATTCAAGTCCATGACTGCATTGAGTACCTTACAGCGACTGCCTAGCCAGCGTTGATTTAATGTTTAGCCGTCGTTGCTGTTTTAAAATAATATTATTTAATATATTATTGTTCTTAATAATAATTAAACTCGTACACCTTGCACAACATGCACCTAAATATACCACACTAAAGTTTGTTCCTCCATCGCATTCAATTTTTTCAATTACAAAAATATGCAATTTTGATATATATTACAATTTGCATAGATACTTGTATAATTACATGAAATAGATTTCAATTTTGTACACAAAATAGATCCCGATGTCGGGAAATAAAGTAGAAGTCAGTGTTTACAATAAATATATATCGACAAAGCTAGAAACTAATAAGCTAGATGCCGATAAATATAGACACTAAATGTCTATAGTTAGACAAACTACCTAGATTAAATATATGTACGCAAAATAGATCCCTTGTCAGGAAATAAAGTAGAAGTCGGGTTCCAAAAAAATAACCCGACACATCTAGAAACAAAGCGAGATGCCGATAAATATTGACACTAAATGCATATAGTTAGACCAACTATATGGAAACTATAAGTTAGTTACCTAGTTGCCAAAACCAAAAAAACTACACCGACAAGGGTGTCTCTCGTAGCACTACCGCCACCACCAAACCCCCGGGGTCATCTTAAGGCTGCGTTGTGGAGGGGGCTCGGGTTGCAACCTCGAGAACATGTGGCCGAAACTAGACATGTTCCTCATCATTTCCTCTACGAGGGCCCGACTTGACTCTTCCACCTGTGCTGCGACCCTTGCCTCGACCTCTTCCATCCGTGCAGCGACCTTTGCCTCCACCTGCGCCTCAATCTGAGAAAAAATGGACGGCTCATATGGTTGTGAAGAGCCGCCATCTCCTCGCCCTGAAGAAGAGTTGTAGTACAAATGATTGCCCTGACCCAACCCCTGAACTTTTCCTCTGTTCCTCCCCCCAACCGTCTCCCCAATACAACGGATCGGGGTTGGTTTGTGACCCTTGAGTGGTACAATGATCCAGCTTCTTATTGTATGTCTCCTGCATTTGGTTAAATATATTCATATTCAAGTAATATAAAGTGGCCAAAATGGCGTATATTTAGTTCTAACATGGCTATATTTTGTATTTTATATGAAAACTACAAATAAATACATGCAACTAACTATATATATGATGTTTGAAGTGTTTATAACTTAAACTAACATGAAACTACTCATATTCATTCATTTTCAAGTAAATGGCCTAAAATGGCCTCAAAAGGCCAATATTTGGTTCTAACTTGCCTATATTGTGTATTTTCAATCAAAAAAACTTATAAATACATTAAAATAACTCCATATAAGATGTTTGAGGTGTTTATAACTTAAACTAACATCAAAGTACTCGTATTCATTCCTTTTCAAGTAAATGGCCTAAAATGGCCTATATTTGCCTATATTTCGTTCTAACTTTCCTATATTATGTATTTTCAATCAAAACAACTTATAAATACATTAAACTAACTATATATAAGATGTTTGAGGTGTTTATAACTTAAACTAACATCAAAGTACTCATATTCATTCATTTTCAAGTAAAATGGCCTAAAATGGCCTTAAAAGGCCTACATTTGGTTCTAACTTTCCTATATTGTGTATTTTCAATCAAAACAACTTATAAATACATTAAACAAACTATATATATGATGTTTGAGGTGTTTATAACTTAAACTAACATCAAACTACTCGTATTCATTCATTTTCAAGTAAAATGACCTAAAATGGCCTATATTTGCCTATATTTGGTTCTAACTTTCCTACTTTGTGTATTTTCAATCAAAAAAACTTATAATTACATTAAACTAACTATATATATGATGTTTTAGGTGTTTATAAATTAAACTAGCATCAAACTACTCGTATTCATTCATTTTCAAGTAAAATGGCCTGAAAAGGCCTATATTTACGTAGATTTGGTTCTAACTTGCCTATTTTGTGTATTTTCAATCAAAAAAACTTATAAATACATTAAACTAACTATATATATGATGTTTGAGGTGTTTATAAGTTAAACTAACATCAAACTACTCGTATTCATTCATTTTCAAGTAAAATGGCCTAAAATGGCCTATATTTACCTATATTTGATTCTAACTTCCCTAAATTGTGTATTTGCAATCAAAACAACTTATAATTACATTAAACTAACTATATATATGATGTTTGAGGTGTTTATAACTTAAACGAACATCAAACTACTCGTATTCATTCATTTTCAAGTAAAATGGCCTAAAATGGCCTATATTTGCCTATATTTGGTTCTAACTTCCTTATATTGTGTTTTGCAATCAAAACAACTTATAATTACATTAAACTAACTATATATATGATGTTTGAGGTTTTTATAACTTAAACTAACATCAAACTACTCGTATTCATTCATTTTCAAGTAAAATGGCCTAAAATGACCTATATTTGCCTATATTTGGTTCTAACTTCCCTATATTGTGTAGTTGCAATCAAAACAACTTATAATTACATTAAACTAAGTATATGTATGATTTTTGAGGTGTTTATAACTAAAACTAGCATCAAACTACTCGTATTCATTCATTTTGGCCTAAAATGGCCTATATTTGCCTATATTTGGTTCTAACTTCCTTATATTGTGTATTTACAATCAAAACAACTTATAATTACATTAAACTAACTATATATATGATGTTTGAGGTGTGTATAACTTAAACTAACATCAAACTACTCGTATTCATTCATTTTCAAGTAAAATGGCCTAAAATGGCCTATATTTGCCTATATTTGGTTCTAACTTCCCTATATTGTGTAGTTGTAATCAAAACAACTTATAATTACATTAAACTAACTATATGTATGATGTTTGGGGTGTTTAGAACTAAAACTAGCATCAAACTACTCGTATTCATTCATTTTCAAGTAAAATGGCCTAAAATGGCCTATATTAGCTTATATTTGGTTCTAACTTGCCTATTTTGCGTATTTTCAATCAAAACAACTTATAAATACATTAAACTAACTATATATATGATGTTTGAGGTGTTTATAAGTTAAACTAACATCAAACTACTCGTATTCATTCATTATCAAGTAAAATGGCCTATATTTGCCTTTATTTGGTTCTAACTTCCTTATATTGTGTATTTGAAATCAAAACAACTTATAATTACATTAAACTAACTATTATATGATGTTTGAGGTGTTTATAACTTAAACTAACATCAAACTACTCGTATTCATTCATTTTCAAGTAAAATGGCCTAAAATGGCCTATATTTGCCTATATTTGGTTCTAACTTCCCTATATTGTGTATTTGCAATCAAAACAACTTATAATTACATTAAACTAACTATATATATGATGTTTGAGGTGTTTATAACTTAAACTAACATCAAACTACTCGTATTCATTCATTTCCAAGTAAAATGGCCTAAAATGGCCTATATTTGCCTATATTTGGTTCTAACTTCCTTATATTGTGTATTTTCAATCAAAACAACTTATAAATACATTAAAATAACTTCATATAAGATGTTTGAGGTGTTTATAACTTAAACTAACATCAAAGTACTCGTATTCATTCCTTTTCAAGTAAATGGCCTAAAATGGCCTATATTTGCCAATATTTCGTTCTAACTTTCCTATATTGTGTATTTTCAATCAAAACAACTTATAAATACATTAAACTAACTATACATAAGATGTTTGAGGTGTTTATAACTTAAACTAACATCAAAGTACTCATATTCATTCATTTTCAAGTAAAATGGCCTAAAATGGCCTCAAAAGGCCTACATTTGGTTCTAACTTTCCTATATTGTGTATTTTCATTCAAAACAACTTATAAATACATTAAAATAACTATATATATATATATATATATGATGTTTGAGGTGTTTATAACTTAAACTAACATCAAACTACTCGTATTCATTCATTTTCAAGTAAAATGGCCTAAAATGGCCTATATTTGCCTATATTTGGTTCTAACTTAAACTAGCATCAAACTTTTCAATCATATTTGCCTATAAATATATGTTTAGAAGTATGTACCGAGATTTGCTTTGCTTTCTTGTTTGCTGGAATTTCTCCTTTTCCAGGAACAGTCTTAAAATGCGTCTTCAAGAACAACTCGGGAGCTGTAGGGAGTACTCCTCCTCTACTCTTTGCCTGTAGACATTGTTGAACAAAGGCTTTTTTTTTTACTCATACCGAAAATGTCATGTAAATTACACTAAGTAGTAGATATGAAACATATTTACCATCTTCCTAGCATGTTGTGCCGCCGAAATAGAACCCTGAAAGTGTGACGACTCAATTGGATTAGACAGGGAGCCACCTCTTCGGTTCTTCTTCGCCTTTTCAGATTTTTCCCGAAATGTTGGCTCTTCACTTCTCTTCTTTATGTCTTCGTAGATCGTCTCCCCCAACCATTTTGGCCTTTCTTTGGCTTTCTTAACCACCCAATATCGCAAGTCTCTCAGACGAGATGAAGCTTTTTTTCTTGTAATCCTTCCTCACTAGGCCTTCTAACTCAGGAGCCCATTCGTAAATACCCTTTAGTCAAACATTAAGCAAAGATATTAATAAACTAATATAATCAATTTCATTTTTCATAATTCGATTCATACATACTGTGAAAATGTTCCACCAATGCGTCTTTGTTGCATTGTCAACCTCACTGTAATTGAACCAAGGTTGTCGAAAATGGCCCTGGAAAATGCCAGTGATGGACCCACTAACCTTGTTATCATCAAACCTGAATTGAAAACCAAACAAACACGTGAATTGTGAATATCATTGCATACAAATATCATGAAGCATATAGTAGCTTACGAACTTACCACAATCCAGTAGGGCATAAAACCTTTCTTGGTGCACGGTTCGAACCTTCACCTTCCTCCGTATGAGTGTTCGGAGTCTCCGGTACGTGGTTACCAATGTCACGTGCCTGTGAATCATCTCCCTGTGTCTCTGACATACGGTTCTGGCTTCCTTATACTTCTGGTGACTGAAAAAGCTCCCTCAGAATCAAAGTCCCACGACCTTGGCTCCCACCTAAGCCACCTCGACCTCCGCGGCCCTTAGGATTAGACATGATTACCTAAAATGCATGAAATTAGAAACGCGCAAGATTAAACAAAACATTTGAAATAAATTCTTGTTACATTAAAGTATGAATAATCCAAGAATAAAAATTGTTGTAAGAAGAAAATAAACACTTATAAAGAATATTAAAGCAAGGATATAACCACAACGATATGAAACAAGCTCACAAAATTCTGTTTGATAAACAAACAGATTTGTGTGCACTCCCACCCACCCTGCACTCCCACCCTCACCGACCCCCTCCCCTCCCCCTCACCGACCCCCTGCCCTCCCCCCCACCGACCCCCGCACTCCCACCCACCCCGCACTCCCCCCCACCCCCCCCCGCCCCCCCCGCACCCCCCCACCCCGCACTCCCCCCACCGACCTCCCTGCACTCCCACCCACCCCGCACCCCCCCGCCTCCGACCCCCCCGCCCTCCCCCTGCACTCCCCCCACACTCCCACCCACCCTCACCGACCCCGCCCTCCCCCCCGCATTCCCCTCCCCCGCCCCCCTCTCGCAATCCCCCCACCCCGCACTCCCCCCCTCACCGACCCTCTGCACTCCCACCCACCCCGCACTCCTACCCCTCACTCGACCCCCGCCCTCCCCCATGCCCTCCCCATGCCCTCCCCCCCGCACTCCCCAGTCCCTAACCCCGCCACTGCCCTAACATGCACGCCCCCAACATGCACCCCCGCACCGCCCCCCTCCCCCTTCCCAACCCCCGCACACCCCAGTCCCCACCCCCCGTGCATATATAATGCCCTTCAAAGATGATAGCTGAAGTAAAAAAATATACACATAAAAGATAAAAAAAATGATTAGCAAAGACCACCTTCACATGCAATGATGTGGCACACTGATACAACAAAGCTGTCATGTTTCAGAGGAACAAAAAGGATAAAATACAATCACCCAACAGATGCACTTCATTACAAAAAGGATCAAAATACAAATACTCTTTGTTGAGACAGAGAACGTGGACAAACAATACCAGAATGAATAAATGGAAATGTCACAACAAGTAATCTTCAACATTTCATTACAAAAGTCATATATTTTTATTGAAATGTTGTCCTTAATACAAGCTATGATATACTAAAACAAATCAAAGTGAATTCCCATCCTCGCTTAGTTCATCATCACTATCGTCATCCCAAAAACCATCATCGTCATCGTCATCATCCTCGCTTTCTCCAGACTCGAAACTAGACTCTTCTTCATCATCACCTGAGGGGGCTTCGAACAAAATTTCTTCATCATCTCCTTCAACACACTCGACATCATTACCCCCTTCATAATCGGGAATATCATTTGGATCACAAAGCGTTGGAGTCCCAGCACTTGTCTCCTGAAGGAAGTCGAAGTCAACCGGAGCATCAATCACAGACCTTGCCTTTGTCCTAAACACAGCCCACCATTGAGCACGATCTCTTTTCAAGCTTGGGTACGGTGCGAAATATACTTGGCTAACCTGGTATGATAGCACAAAGGGATCAAACTTGGGGTATTTCTTGGTGTGGTTGACTTCAACTAGCTTGTATTGATCGATGCTCATTCCCCTCACATTGTCCATCCAATTGCACTTGAACAAAACAGTGCTATATTGACTAAGGGCACCTGTAAACTTCAATTCTATAACATCATCTAGAATCCCAAAGAAATCACTCCCTCCATCATTAGACACACACACTCCATAATTCATGGTGGATTTGTGTTTACTTGATCCTTTTGTTTGGAAATTGTTTCCATTAACATAGTAGCTATTCCAAGTGCGAACTAATGTCGAAGGACCCATTGCCAAAGCAAACAGTACATCATCATTGGGTTTGTCTTGAATAACCTATTGAAATTCATTCATATGTTAAATACAGCTTTGTATCAGACGAGATTTAATAGTCACACAAACTCACTTTCGATCTAAACCAATCAAGGTATTCTGCTTCATGTTGCACCCACACATCTTCTGTACGTAGAGTAGGTCGAATTTGAAGAATGTGGTCCTCTTACAAACATAACAATTGTTAATGTCTAAATTAAAAATGAAAGTGAAATTTTTAAATAGTATGATTAATAACAAGTGTTTTACTTCTCAAATTCTTGTAAGATATTTGTATTTGCTAACACATATAGGTGTGCACGTTGTAGTTCCACTTCAGTTAAAAATCGTGTTCCACCTGCATTAGAGGCCGACCACAATTAACCCTGAATAGCTCTGGGACAGTTTCGTCGAGCATCCTATCAACTTCATCATTTACATTACGGCCTGAATCTCGTGTCTTAGTATCCACTCCTTGCTGATAGTTTGAACAGAAGTTTGCAATCTCTTCACACAAGTACGCATTACAAATAGAACCCTCCACACGAGCCTTGTTACCAATTTTGCGTTTCAAATGATTGAGGAACCTAATAAGGTGGTTATCAAAAAGAATTACACAATTGCGAAGAACAATAAAAAAGGATATATGAAAATGAAGGATAAGGTACCTTTCAAAGGGATACATCCAACGGTATTGCACGGGACCACATAGCCTAGCTTCGCGTGGAAGGTGAACTGGTAAGTGTTCCATGACATTGAAGAATGATGGTGGGAAAATCTTTTCGAGTTTACAAAGGATCTCGGCTATATCCTTTTCTAATCTTTCCATGTCACTTACTGTGATGGTGGAGCAACACAAATCACGGAAAAAAAGGCTAATCTCAGTGACAACTTTCCACACATGAACCGGAATCAACTCCTTTAATGCAATCGGCAATAATCTTTCCATGAAGACATGACAGTCATGGCTTTTCATACTGTGCAGTTTACCGGACTGCATGTCCACACATCTTGTTAAGTCGGAAGCATAGCCATCGGGAAATTTCAAATCTCTGACCCAGTTGCATAATACTTTCCTTTTGGGACTTGTCCAGTGCGAAAGGTGCTTTTGGTGGAGTTTCTTTTCCGTTCGCATCCTTGGTGACATGAAGTTGAGGCCTTTTGCACAATTTAGCAATGTCTTTTCTAGATGCAACGGTGTCTGTCTGTCCGTTTTTTTCACATCCATAACCGTGTGAATGAGTTGGTCGAAGAAGTTTTTCTCAATGTGCATGACGTCAAGGTTGTGACGAAGATGCAAATTCTTCCAAAGATGGGAGCTCCCAAAGACAGCTTTGTTTGAACCACCCATTTTTCAACTTTTTCAAAGCGTTAAGTGCATCTGGTCCATCTGTAGCCTTTGGCAAGTCTTTAACACATGACCACAACTCTTCCCCAGACATGATGTGTGGTGGAGACCCTTTTTCAACCTTATTTCTGCAAAAAGCTACTTTGTTTTTACGAAAAGGATGATCTTGAGGAAGAAATTGACGGTGACAATCAAACCAAGAAACTTTACCCCCATGCTCGAGCCAAAAAGCTTTGGATTTATCCATACAATAAGAACAAGCCTTTTTCCCAGCGGTAGACCAGCCAGGTAGCATACCGTAAGCAGGAAAATCATTTATTGTCCAAAGAATGGCGGCACGCATATTGAAATTTTGTTTCCTAGAAATGTCATAAGTAGTTGTTCCAACATCCCATAATTGCTTCAATTCCTCGATTAAGGGTTAAATGTACACATCCAAGTTTCCCTTCGGATTTAATGCCCAATTCAAATATAATGCCATTTCAATTTTCAAACACCAATAACACCCCAAATCAAAGTACAACAACAAAATTAACATTTTTAACAATTCTAAATTATATAATCTGATATATAAACACCCCTAACAAGTAAAATTGCAATTTATTTTCCAATTCTCATGAAATTGATAAACCCTAATCTGTAAAGTAAAACAAGAAATCAACAAAATTGAGCAGATTAAAATGTACCTAGTCACGAGTCAGGAACTCTTGGAGGTTGTCCGTCCACCGAGTTCCGAGCCAAACCGTCGCCGCTGCAGCAGGTCGGCGAGTATGAAGCAACAGCAGCCACAACAGGAGGTCCACGACTCCGAGTTAAGATTTCACCGAGTCCACAACCTTTAGATGCGCGCGCCGCCACCGGTGAGGGCTTATGAGGGAGGAGTGAAGGTGAGGTTGTATGAGAGAGAAAGGGAGAACTGACGAGTGAAGGTGAGGTTGTTTTTCTTAACTCAATAAAATAAACCCGACTGAAAGAGGCAATTTCATTTTAATCCCCCCCCCCTTCGAAATCACCGATCGTTAAAGACCGTCGCCTAGGGTAAAGAAAATTTCAGATTTACCTTAACAATATCAACGACGGCTTTAAACCGACGTTGATATTCACCGACGGTTCACCCGTCGTTGTTTGCTTTATAATCAGTCGGTGTCCACCGACGGCTTTAAACGGTTGCTGAATGTAATATTAGCGACTGTTTTATACACCGTCGCTGTTAAGCAGTCGTTATTTTGGCATTTTCTTGTAGTGTTCACGATTGGAACATCCTCGATCTTCACTCCAACCTCTTTACTCACATCTTGCACATTACAAAAAAATAGTTTACACCCCTTCTTCATCAATTTCCTCACTTGCATCGCAGAAATAACCCCAAAGTTCTTGGGCTTCCCAAAACGTCTATATGAGGTCAACTTCCCCAAAGGGTTTCGCAACACTACTTTCTGAACTTCGCAGTCTATCTTGGCCTTGTAAAAACCTAACCAATCCATCCCAAGAATTACATCTAGGTCTCCTAGATTAAACTCTATCAAATCAGAAGGAAATACACAGTCTCCTATCTTCAGTGGCAAATCTTTAAACAACTTGGTACACCTTATGACTTCCCATGTATACTAATAGGTTGGTCAATTACTTCAAAGTCTACTAACCCCAAACTTTTAATAACGGATGACGAAATAACCAAATAGGTCGCTAGATCCCCTTTACAGGCTCTACCAGGGTGGTTCTTACTACGTACACTTTTTGCAGTTGTAACTCCTCTCAGACTGGCCCTTATTATTCAAGTCTTGACCATTCCTTCCTTGGAATTCCCATTCCCCTTTCTATTCTTCTTAAAGTTTCCCTAATTTCTTCCAGCATTTAAATCCTTTCTTTCTCACCCACTACAACATTCTTCTTATCATGCCTCGACTGAAGACCATAAATGTGGGCGGCTCTTCCATACACAATATCTAGAGATGAGAAAGTTTCACCACCTACCCCCAGCTGGATTTCCTCAGTCAAACCTTGCTCAACCCTTTCAGCCTTTAACTCCTCAGTGGCTACTACTTCAGGTGCAAACCACGACAGTGCTATGAATTTGCTATAGTACTCAGAGATGGTCATACTCCCCATCCTAAGGTTGATAAACTCTTGGGCTTTCCGTTTCCTCATAAAAGCAGGGTAAAACTTCCCTCTCAAGGCAGTAACAAAAGAATCTCAATTAAATCCCTCAACAGCACTCAGTCTAGCCCCATTATCTCTCCACCATAAATCAGCCTCATCTTTTAGGTACAGTACAGCTTGACCTACTTTCATACCCTCAGGACAGTTCACAGCCCCAAATATTTTCTCAAACTCCCTAATCCAACTCTCTAAGAAGGTAGGGTCAGCTTGCCCCTTAAGGTACGGTGGCTTAATCTTAGCTAGTCTCTCAAACATGTCCCCAGCAGGATCGGGACGCTCAGCTCTTTCGTGAGTCAAATTCTCTGCCAATAGGCGAATAGCAGAAGCTAAGGCATCATTGTTGTTTGACACTCTACTTCGCGACTGAAATTTAATGTAACTCTACTTTAGGTTTCGATTCACAACTTACTTGTCATTCTCTACGAAGACAACACTTTATTTGACCATAAAGATCGCATCAACATACAATTCTCATGAAGTTATAATAATACCACAGAATAATCATCATCAACCACATAATCATTCATGAAAATATTCGCATCAAGAATACACATGTGAGGATCAATGAATAAAAATTCAATCGTAACCAATAAATAAAAATATTCCCATTCGCGTGCCAAAATAAATTCTTGCTCACTTGGGTAACTAAAGCTTTACTTTTATTCCTCAAACGATAATAAGAATATTTTTCCAATCCAAAATAACCAACTTATTCCTCGACAATATAAAGATGCTAAATAAGGAAATTTAAACCATTGTAGCTTAGCTACTTATTCAACTACTAACCTTAGAACATAAATAAATAATCTATGGAGTTACGTTATCATTCATATTCTTATTTTCCTTGTACTTCTCTAGAGTAAACATTTTATCTTCAGAGTCTTCAATGTCCTCACTATAATAATAATAACAACCTGAATTCCTAGGTCTAGTAGATCTTCGAATCCTTTTGGGTTGATGTCCATTTTCGGGCTTGCCCTCTAGTACGATCAAACTCTTGAATTACTTCATCATCGCTATCAGGGATGCCTACTTTTAACACATGACACATAATGATCTCTAGGCTGGTGTAACTATCACTATCAAACTCATAACCTCCAGCACTCTCATCATCACTCAACACAATATGGTCGTAGTAGCTCCCTACTCTAGTAACTCCTCTATCAGACATGGCTAGAGATCTATAACAAATAAATATAACCTCTATAAGCAATTGGTACTCTCACTTAACGTATAATCCCAACAGTAAGTAAGCATAACCAATAACATAACACATAGCAATAACATAAACAGTTAGCAGGGAAGAAAAATATAAACATGTTGAACTAACTATTTAATACAGACATATAATATTTCTATCCTATATGCCCTTCCTATACTACCCATCTCTCATAAAATACTCAAAATAAGCTACAGTATTAAAATAATTTAAATAAATAAATAGTTTCGAATATACAAAGAAACCGAAAAAACAAATTAAAAATTAACTATAATAGTGCGAAATTCTCGAAAAAAATTAAAATAAAAAAAAATATTCGGACCCTTTGAAAAAAGTAATTCGAATTGAAATAATATTTTAAATCTTGAAAAAGAAATTTCGAAGGTAATTTGAATACAATGAATAAGTAGGAGCTCAATTCTAAGAAATTCATTTTAAGTAACTAGCTAGTTAGGCGCCTAAAAACTTAAAGTTGGCGCGAAAGGCCAATAAAAACCTAAAGCTCTAATACCACTTTGTAACACCCCGACAATTCTCTCTTTTCTAAAATATCTTTTTAATATAAAACATAGAGAATTATCAAAGTATTATCGCCCGTGTGAAAACGTATCGGCTTATTCAGAATTTTACAGCAGAAAAAATAAACAAACTTTATAAATAAAACTTAGTCAACTACAAAGTCAACTCCAAAAGTCAAGCCAACAAAGTCAAAGTCAAACTTAAAACCAAAACCAACTACGAAAAGTATAACTCAAAAGTATTATAAATAAACTATACAAGCTCTCCAATCCCGAACCCAATGATGCATCATCTTTAAACCTGTAGATGGACAATGCACTATTGATCCCTAGAGACCGCTCACCAAAATGAGTCATCACAGGATCAATAAGGCATAGGCATGATCAACATACACAAACAAAAGCACGTAATCAGCAAAGCTGAGTACTACATACTGAACAAATAAACAATCCTAACATGATACTAATAAGTAGTAATAAACATGAATAAATAATAACATAATAACTTGCAGATAACTTTTACTGAACTAAACTTTAACAACATTCTTATTACTTTAAATGGAATAGTCAATGGACCGAGTTGTCTAACTAAAACCAGCCTTCCCTTTGGAAGACGAAATACGGGCGCGACTCCGTATTCTCATGACCTACGATATCGAGGAACCTTTAAAATAAAAATAGGACACGGTGATCAATCCGGTCCCAGGAAAAGCCATGGGCTACCACCATGTACTCCAACTCCTAATTGTCCAACACTTCAGACGTGCACCAGTCTAAAGCTATCGCTATCCAAGTTTCACTTTACATGATTTACCAGTTACTACTTGTTATGACTCACAAGCACCACAAATAGCACAATTATTAAACAATCATAACTTTCCTTTTTATCTTAGGATTAGATAAGTGATCACACAACTCAACAACCCAAGATTAACTCCAACTTTAATCCAATCTTCCTTTATTTGTTTACTCAAAATTTGATAGGTCTGTCGTACACCTGTCAAAAATAATTATATTCCTGCAAAACCTTCTAACAATGTAGTAGGGTAAGTAGGGTCGAATCCACAGAGAGATGGTTGTTTTAATCTAGCTTCTAATGCATGGAGAAACTAAACAAGATCAGGAATAATGAATTAAAGTTCTAAACTAATCAAACTACGAAAATCAAGCTAAAAAGGATCTAGGGCAATGGTTCACCATGTTCATAACTATAATCTATCAAAATATCATCAATGATTCAATTAATCAGATATTTAGAGCACATGTTAATCCTACGGTCGGGCCTTAACGCTCTCAAATCAACATATGCTAGTACGGTCGCTCAACATAATCAGATTTGCTAATTGTAGGTAAGCCTCTAAAGAGTACTATCTCTCGATCTATGACTCGATATTAGCAATATTTAATCAGACAATTGATCAGATTGCAAGATTAACAATAAAAACACTAATCAATTAGAGATATCAATAACTAATCAAACCATTAATAAATATCAATCAAGAATCATAGCATATAAACATGGATTCCCAAACCCTAGAATATAAACTACTCAATCATGAAATAAATAAAGAAATTTAAATCTACAAAGAAAAGCATGATCAAAGAAATCAATGAAAGAAAAGAGATGAAAATTATAAACTCATGAATTAATGAAGAAAAGAGAAACTAGGGTTTGCCATGAAAAACTAGAGAGAAAAGGAAGAAGGAAACTAAAGCTAAACCTAAGAATACAAAATATAACGTCAGAAAAAGGAGGTCCCCAGAGGAGAGAGAGAGAAGACCTATTTATAGTTTTTACAAAACCGGCTAAAAAAGGCAAAAATTAACCTTCCGGAAAAACCGCCCGGTCGACCGGGCAAACCATACTACCTTTCATACGTATAAAATATCAACTTACCAAATAAGGCCCTCGGTCCTTATAAAGTAGTGAAATACTCAAAAGGGAACCGATGATCAATCATGATCCAAACTAATATATATATATATATATATAAATTCCCCCATGTGAATCAATAAAATAAAGTTCCCAGCCATATGCTTGCATCAATCTTCCATACAAACATAATATAAATCTCATACTCAACATGTTTACACAACGACATAAAACATGCAAATCCAACATAATAGAAATCATATATGAACTCAACATAGTTCCTATACATTATACTACATAATTCTCCTTCTTAAAATCATGATACTAATCCAATCAACACGTAGGTATGTACGTACTTTGTGTAGACAAATTGAGAGGCCGTTTTAACAGTCTCAAAAGTCGCCTAGAGAGAATTCTCCGCCTAAAACAACCAATATAAATTCACAATAAATCCTTTATGAATTTACAGCAATAATAAAATACTTTAAATCCTTCTTAAACATGTTTAAAAACTTTTCCTATAATAAAACTTGATTATTAAACTTCCTAGCATAATACTTACTACACTAGTGGTTAAAATCCATCATAAAGCTCCATAATAATACTCCCTTAAAATTCCAGCAATATATCATAAGTTAAAACTCCCTTAAAACATACTCAAACATACTTAAAATCATAAAGATAATAAATTTCATAACTTATAATAAACTACTATGATTTTCTAACTTTGAAAACCCTAAATATTCATGCTTTGATAATTAAAAATCTAATTTAAACCTAATATGCAAAACTGAATTTTTATTTCTTCAATACATACATTATATAAACTTAGATTCAATATTAAATCATCAAACTATAACTTTTTATACATAAACAATTAAAAACAAATCTTAAAAATATAAACTTTGAATAAAACTTGAGGAGGAAGGAAAGTAATCAAACCAAAGCAAAGGAAAAAGGATGAGGCAACACGCGGCACTAGGGTGGCGGTGGCACAGCTGCAGCGCGGTTGCCGGCCGACGGTCGGCGAGGGCTGTCGGTCGGCGGTCGGCGAAGAGAGGAGAAGGGAGTGCCGAAGGAAGAGGAAGAAGGAAGAAAAGAAAAAGAAATAGGAGGGCCGAAAATATGGGAGGAAGGAGGAGAGAGAAAATAACTTGTGTGGGAAAAAATTTGGGATTTATGGGGTTTATATAGATTTCCCCTTGTGGGTTTAGGAAAAGGTAATTGGGCTCAAACTATAAATCATTTTCCAAGCCTAAGAATGTTTGAGTTTCTCAAATCCATTTAAGAGTCATTTTCCAAATCCAAAAAGCGTTTCAAACATTTCAAATACTTTTCAAAGCATGACTTAATAAAACATTTGACTTCTTTAAATCATTATAATTCCTTTGACTTTCAAATAGTCAACCTTTGAAAAAATAAATCATTTAAATACTAAAATATATTTAAATATAAATAACTATACATTAACATATATTTATAAAATTCATAAATTTACGGGGGATTACAGTCTACCCCTCTTAAAAGAAGTTTCGTTCCGAAACTTGACACGAAAACTCAAACATTTTCAAAAGTTTTTAACTCAGCTCCCATTGGAGAAATACTTATGTCACTCATGTGCACTCTTTTGCCAACTTAAAAATCACTTGTGTTACACATGAACACATTTTTCATGTAGATAATCTATTTATTTTGCACCAAAACGGAGGAAATATAACGTTTTGAAAGGTCTCATGTCCTACATCTGATTCCTCGTTCACCCCATGCCTTATTAAGTCCTACATCTGGGGGCCTTGAATTTTAACGTTAAAAGTTAGGTAGCTGATTTATTAAGCCCGAAAGTCGCGTAGTTTGAACATGCAATGCACATATAGGCCCAGTTATTTAGCCCCTTGTCAGTTTTTTTTTTTTTTTTTTTTTTTGAGGGGAGCCCCTTGTCAGTTCTGTTGTCGTTCAGTAGTTCCTTGAAAACTGTTGGGCAATTCCTCCACTTCAGCCATACGAAAACCTGTTGTTATTAGCATCCCTAAGCAAATTCGCCTGAAGATCTCCTGATCTGCTCTTTTAGGCCTGTGCTTGCATCATCATCATTTCCATTTTGATGTGGACGCCTAGTTAATCGGCAAATTCGTAATAACATAGTTTAATCCTTATACTTTTATAGTTCTATTATTTTTTTTTTTTTTACGGAAAAAAAAATAGAACTATAGAAGTATAAGGATTAAACTATGTTAATTAAAGTACATACAATAGGTATATTCTATTCACCATATTTTCAGTTCTTATAAGGAAAAAAATAAGTTTAGGTAAAGTCTAATAAGGTCCAATGAGTTCAAATAAGTTCAGTTTAGCAAAAAATAAGATTTGACACACTTACAAAAGGATCTTTTGATGGGAATAATCCCACCTTTGAGCGATCCTCCCAAAACAGTCTCACCTTTCATAAATTTGGGAATAATCTCACCTTTAGGATGTATCTGTTCAAAATGGACCCTTACCTGTTGGTAACCTGCAAATGCAGGTTTTCTCTTTTCGTCCCTCCTTTACTTCTTCTCCTCCACAACTACCACCACCTAGCCACCTCACCCCCCGCAATCCCCACCCCCACTCCCCCTCCCCTCCCCCCCCCCACCACCCTCCACCCCACCCACCCCCCCAGCCCAACCCCCCCACCCCCCCTCCCCTCCGCCGCACTCTCCCCGCACTCTCTTCTCTCACACCGACGTTTCTCCCTTGGAAAAGGTACAAAAATGGTTCGAAAATTTCGAGCATCCAAACCTCACAAAACCGCACAAAAGTGTGCAAAAACCACACAAAATTTGCAACCAAGTGTAAATAAAGACTCCCCTAGCCCGGATCTAAAAGAATCTTCAAGTTTCAAGCCCGGGAGTTTACGGGGAGGGGTTTGCGGGGGGAGGGGGGGGGACCGGGTGAGGGTAGGGGTTGGGTGGGGTGGGGCCGCAAGGTGGAGGAGGCAGGGGGTGGGGTGGTGGGGCCGGTGGGGGGGGCGGGTTTCTTGTGGGGGTGGGGACTGTAGTGGTGGGAGGGTTTTTTTAAAAAAAATAAAACATAAAAGGTGAGTCATCACCTTTTGAACAGGTGACCAGTAAAAAGGACCGTTTTTGACAAATGTCCAACAAAGGTGGGATTATTCCCAAATTTATGAAAGGTGGGACTGTTTTGGGAGGATCGCTCAAAGGTGGGATTATTCCCATCAAAAAATCCTTTACAAAATAAGGTCTAATAAATTCAGATTAGGAGTAATAAAGTTTAATAAGTTCAGATAAGTTGGAAAGAATGGACCTAGCGAATCAAACTCAACAACATCTTATATGAAGTAGGAGAAATAATAATCAAATAAGGATCCGTCATTGTTTCGACTGATTGGTCATATGGCGTAATATAGAGAAATATATCCACCTTTAGCTTCTCAGTTAGTAAAATTCGTCAAATACGAAACTTCCTCCCCTTTTTTACATGATTGCAACTATTTGAATTTTTACACTATATACATTAACTAGTTTTTAGGCCCGGGCTATGCCCCATGTACTTATTTTTATTTATTTATTAGTATTTTACTTTAGAATGATTACACCAAATATCACTTGGTTTAACTTTAGTATATAAGCTTGAAGTCATGGGATCAAATCTTATACAATGCATTTATTAATTATTTGTATAGTATGTGGATTACATAGAGTAAAAAACCGTAAGAAAATACTCCAACTTCATGGTTGGAGGAAGGGGATGGCTGCCACTTTAAAAAATGCTTTACAATACATGTAATGGATTTTGTGTACATAAGATAAGAGGTTAGGGGTTTGATTTAAGACATCAGCATGACCTATCTACTGTTGGTAACTTGCACAAATGGCAAAATTTATTTATGATCTTGTTAGATTCGTCTAGATAAATACGTATAGAATATCTATTATTTTTATAATTTTTACAAAAGAATAATTAGAAATATTAACAGTTTAAATTATGCATTATATTGATATGCGTGAAAGTCACATGGTGTAATTATAAACTGTCAAAATGTTAAAGGACAAAAGTGGATGCCTTCATAGCAGGGGTCAAAGACTAAAAGGACTTGACAACATATCACTTGATATTAGAAACCAACTAGCCTTGTTCTTTTGGGCTAAAATAAACTGAAATGAGTTGAACTGGATTGAATTGAAGTGAGTTTTGTTGAATTAAACTGAACTGAAGTAAAATTGTGAGAGGAAAGTAGATGACTGAACTGAACTAAATTGAGCTGACTAAAGTGAAACCGTCCCCAAAACTCCAAAAGAACATGGAATAAGGAGGGAAGCATTTTAACAACCAATGATAATTTTATATTCGTCAATACTTTCTCCATTTTTTTAAATTGCTACATTGTTGTATGCACAAAAATTTAGGCAATGTCACTTTCAAGCTTTTGGGAGGGTACTTTTTGAATCATTTAATGTAAAATAATGGGTAAAAGTGAAAAAGTAGTACTTTTGGGTGGAAAAAGAGAAAAACAAATATAATAATAGTACTTTATAGTGGGCCAAGTACGCCAAATAAGAAAATGTTAAACAATGTAGCAATTAAAAAGAAACACCTATATATGGAAAATGTAGCAATTAAAAAAAACGGAGGAAGTATGTCATGTGGGTAATCTTTAAACCAGGGTAAGTAAACATTAAGAGAGTACATAATCACATTTCAAAATTCAAGGAGCCATTTAAAGTCGAAAGATCATTGCTTGAAAGTAGGAGTGCGATATGAAAGTATTAAGTCAAGACATTATATTTCCAACAATGCACACCAAACTACAATCTCCTAATATATATACTACCTCCGTTTGTTAAAGATCTATTTGCTTTTCTTTTTCATATTTTTTTTTTAAAATCTAATCACTATGCTTTATTCATCATTGACAAAAGATATAATACCTCCGTTTTTTATTACACGTTACACTTTCCTTAAATGGAATGGTGCAAAATATATGTTACACTTTTTTTTGTTCCCAAAAATAGAAAGTTTTATGTTGCACAATTACCAATTTACCCTTACTTATAACAATTAACCAAAATTAAACCTACTTAATTTAACCTTATTAATACTAATCTAAATTAATTAAACCTCATCTCTCTCTCTTCCACCACCCCTCCCCCACCCACCCACCCCCTTCCCCCACCCCCCTCTTAGGCAAACCCCACCACCACCACCACCACCACCACCACCACCACCACCCCATCCCCCCCCCACCCCTTCGAATCCCCCACCCCTTCCCACGCAAACCCCCACCACCCCCAACCCGCCCCCCCCCCCACCCCTTCGAATCCCCACCCCTCCCACGCAAACACCCCACCACCCCCCACCCCTTCGAATCCCGCAGCCCCCTCCCCTACCCCTTCGAATCCCGCGCCCCTCCCCTATCCCCTTCGAATCCCGGACCCCCCTCCCCCTCCCCGAAAATGGCATGGATGCGCTCTATTCTCCAACCACGCAAACCCTAGCCCTAATTCCACGCTTCTCTTCATCTTCTGTTTGTCTCTGCGTCATTGCAGAGTAAAACCTAGAGTTTTCAATTCTTGTCACGAATTTCAAATTCTTCATCATTCGCATTCATCAATTTCACACCCGCAAGTTGCTCACATTGTGTTCTTCGTTCGTCAAAAAATTTCAAATATTATGGTTTTTTTTCTTTCTTCCGATGAATCGGCGATGAGGTGAAAGAGGAGAGAGAAATGGAGGTTAGATCAGACGGTTTGCAGCAGGTATGAGAAGATACCTGGTAATAACAAAGTGATTGAGAGAACTAGGTTAAAAGTGTGGTTTATTAGGGTTTGCTCAACCTTTGTGGTGTGGACTTGCTTGGTTCAACTTGTTGCCATTGAAGAGTTATGGCGTCCAAGTTTACTATGCAACGGGGGAGGGGATGCGGGATTCGGAAGGGCGGGGGAGGGGGCATGGATTCCAAGGGGTGGGGGAGGGGGCTCATGGATTCCAAGGGGTGGGGGTGGTGGGGGGTTTGCGTGGGAGGGGGGCTGGGGCCGGGGGGTGGTGGTGGTGGTGGGGTTTGCCTGGGGAGGGTGGGGGGAAGGGGTTGGGTCTGGCCGGGGGGGGTGGGTGGGTGGGGGAGGGGTGGTCCCCACTCCCTTTAATCACCACCCTTACTTTTGCTTAATCTTCAATTAAAATTTTGTCTAGGTAACCGCAATTTTCAAAAGTGTAACATGTAATAAAAAACGGAGGAAGTACAATAATTTAATCATCCTTGGCCTACACTCTCTTTCTTCCATGCTCTCTATCTCTGTTAAAATATAATAAACCCACACTTTCTTTCCTCATTTAATAAAAAAAAGAAATCAAGTAGATTCACTTTTTACACCATCTCTCCAATCTATAGTAACGGAGTAGATCTTTAAAATATGAAGGGAGTATATATCAGACGAACTATAGAAGAGGAGATATCTTTAAAAAATGAAGGGAGTATAATATTATTGCTGACAGATGAACTTAACGGGATAATTATGTTGGATAGCGAAACAATGTATCTATACAACATAAACCATCATAGTGGATTGTTGAAAAATCCTTGACACTAACCCAATTAATTTAATAAGACGTGTCGTTTAGCGGCTAACCTATTCAACTAAATGTGTCGAGATTCTCAACACTAACCCAATTTTTGCGTGTCTAGTTCGTGTCGTGTCGTCGTGTTAGGCTACTTTTTACCTATTTTAAACTAGTTTCCTATATCAAAATCTGGGTTTAGGTGTGTCATTTTCGTGTTATGAACCTCAACAATAACTCAACCTATTTAGTAAAACATGTAACGGTTCGAAAATTCTCAACACTAACCCATTTTTTCTGTATCCAGTTCGTATACGTGTTATCATGTTGTGTCAATTTTTGTCCGCTCTACTTGACGGTAACTGTAGTCTATATAGTCTATAATGAAGCTCAAGGAACGGGAAACCTATTAAGGAACGTTTTTAGGGTACCAAATAGGAGCACTATGATAGGGGGATAATATGAAATGATGCGTTCCTCCTAATAAAACAGGCTAAGGCAAACAGCCAAAAACTCAAAAGGGCAAAAAACAGAGTACTCAAAACTCTCTTCTGCTTTTTGCACAGTGAAAACTCAGAAGCAACGACTCATCATCCCCTCTAAAACCCACTCCCCTAAAACCCTCGTACAATTCATCTCCTGAATCTTTTTAAAAAAAAACTTACTCTCTTTTACTCACCTCTACTCTTCTCTTTCACATGACCTCAAATTTTTTGTCTTTAAATGGACCAAAAAAGTAAACTGCTTTTTCTTCTTTTATGATGATAAATTCATTTATATCATATCATATAAAAGCAAAAAAAAAAATCCCCTTCTGCCATGAACAGAACTTTGATCAGATACAGAAAAAAAAAGAGAGAATCCAACTCTATTTTTTGATCATCATGATGAAAATAAAAGAGAGAACAATTCCAAAAAAATTAAAAAATTTAATAAAATTTGATGGGTCCCTTAAAACCTGCAATAGAAATGAGTGGCACTGCACCAAGTAATGTTTTTCTTCTCTCTACATTTTCTCTCTCATCCTCTGATATTTCCCCTGTTTTTTGCTCTTGTGTTATGTGTGTGTGGTTCTTCTTCTTCTCTTTATCCTGATTAATGGGTCCATTCTCTGCATATTGAATGAAGTCCCCTTTATATTTTTTCTTGGCTTTTTTAACACTATATGTTATTCCTTTCTTTTAATTGGTTTATCTGAAATGGGTAGCCTTTTTTTTGGACTTACACTTGTGTTTTTACTTTGAATAGTTATACTACAGTATTTTTGTTGTGATTTTAAAAAATTTCCTCTAATGGCTTAACTTTCTACATTTTGGATTTTTGCTACTCATTTAGTTGGGTTGTTGGTTCTTGAAAGAGAAAGGGAAAAAAGAATCCCATTTTCTGTTTCATTTTACTGTTCTTTTGCTTTTTGTTTTGTGAAAATCAGTGGGTAATACGCAATCTAGTAAACTTCTACTAATCCAAATTTGAGCAGGTTAGACCCTTGTTTATTCAAATAATATTACCCGCCTACATATTTATTTTTCATTGGAGTATGGTTTTTGTGTAATTTTAGTAAGGTGGGGATTTGAACTAACTAGTAACTAGTACTTCTCTTCCCAAGTCTTTTTCTAAACCCTGGTTCATTTGTTTCTGACTGAATCTTTTGGGTTAAAAATTAGCCGAAAACTTAAACTTACTAGATTCGGACTAATTTGAGCCTAATGGGCCTTGTTTATATATATGCTCTCGTCATTTACATTTACATGTTACATTTGTCATGAATGAAGGTCTCTATTTACTTGCTACATTTTTTTATTTGGTAACAATAACTCACTAAAAATATCAATATTTCACTTTATATTTGGCATATTCCTGTATATGACTCCCAAATATTTGTCATTTTCCTATAAAATTATGATCCTCATTGCAACTTTTCACCTTTTTTAAATATTTTGCACACAACAATATAAGTAAATGTAGACGGAGGAAATATATATATATACGTGGTCTTTTGTGGAATTTGAGTAAGATGGGCAACTGGGCATTTGAAAATAGTACTATTTCACATAGGCTTTAATATATTTTACCTTGGTGTCTTTAGATTATTGTCAAAGGGAGGGAACTATTTCTCATTTGGCATTTTGCTTGGAGCTATAATTGTAACACTGTTGGAGGGAAAAGTGAGAACCAATTATTTCTTATTTTGGGTTGTCCTGAGGAAACACATTTAGGAAGGGTAGTTCCCTATCACTATAAAAAGGAACTCTCAATTCAATCTAAATCCTCCCTTCAGTTCAAGTCTTATTTATACATTTCTGGGTTTTTTTTTTTTTGATTTGCTATATAAATCAGTCAAGTCTTTGGGTTGAATATTCTTGACCCTCTTCATTGTTTTGTTTACTTTTGGCAAGGTTTTGAGTGGAGAAAGTAGTTTTTGGAGTATCAAGGAATTTTTTTTATAATGCTCAGAACAACAAAGAAAGAAAGAAAGGTTAGTTCTTTCTTTTTCTTTTATGATCTCTTTTACTTTTGTGTTCATGATTTGATCCCACTTTCTTTTAAGTACTACTTACCCATATATGATTATACTCCTAAGTGGCATTAAGCTCAAGTTTTCCTTCATTTTACTGCCTTAAACTAGAAGAGCCTTTGTCATATTGTAGCTGCACTTACTAATACATTTTCTTAAGATATATCTATTGAGGTTTCATAGAGCTAAAAAAATCAGTTGCTAACTAAATATCTTAGTAATTATGTTTGATATGCTTAATAGATGTTTTATATTTTATGCACACTTGATAGTTGTTGATCAACTGTCTTAGTAAAATTAATTAGGGTGGATATTGGTAATTAGTAGATAATCCAATTATGTTGTGTTTTTCTTCTTAGAGGTGCTTACTTGATTGTATCTTGGTAGAGTGAAATAGAAGATCAAGTGATCAACCCAAGGAATAAAGCAAAATCATGTCATGTAAAATTCTTACTGATTTTGGGGTCACATTGGGTTATGGTTTTGCAATAAATTTTCAAAGATATACAGAAGTACATGTTAGAATAGTGGAATTGCTGTTATTTATTTCAGCCCAAGTGAAGGAAATTATGTTCCATAAATTTGGAAAGATTGTTGGAAATTCCTCTTTTTTGTCACTATTGTGGTGAATAGTGAACAATCTCTGCTCAATCTTGATTTGCCCAACTAGTTGTTTTTTAGGGAAATCGCCTTAGAAATACGACATTCTAAGTGATGTCTAGTCTTGTTAGTGTCTTGCTCTTGCAATATTAGGGTGACTAAGTCACTAAGCAACTTATAAGAATATCCTGAATTTGTCTGTCATTTGGCTTTAAATTTCTGTGTTGATTATAACTGTTGTAATCTATTTTTGTCTCTTATAGTTTGCAAACGTGAGGGTGATCCCTTGTACCTATAGATAGATCTGTGTCTTTGAACCGAAACCTGCGAATTGGTATGTGTGAGTGGTACACTTTTGGGCTAATTTTGCAGTACTGGGTCGTGTATCACATTCTTTTATCTATTCTTATCTGCGGATTAGGTGACAATGGTCTCTCGTGAACCTTGATGTCGATTTATACAATACATACATAATCAACATACTTCTCCAGAAGAGACATTAATCTAATCAAACATAGACAAACTTTGTAGAAAACCACAAGAAGTAAGCCTAAAGAGGCATTATAGTAACACAACTAAGCTCTAATAACTGTTATGCTGACAAATGTGTTTTTGTGTAATAAAAAAAGTGTGAAAACAGTCTAAAGTATGCATATGTTTCAGCTTCTTAGATATCTTACATGACGAATATATGCAGAGTTCAGTTGGATTCTGAATTATCACTCTTTTAAGGTGCCTATTTGGTTCTGGAAGTCGAAGAACGTGAAAGCTTGCATGGTCCCCTGCAGTCAAGAATGGTCATCTGAATGCGCGTAGTCTGATTGTGGCTTTCTCCCGAATGTTCTGATAATACACTGCTGAAAGATCATGGAGAGTGAGCCACACATGCAATTAGATCATCCTAGCTGTATACCTACAGTCATTGACGGATTCCCTTCTCAAACATTCTCAGAATCACATCTTCGAACCACTTTCTTTCAACTAAACACCCAGAATGATAATAATCATAATATGCATGGATTTCCATTACTTCCATCATTTCAAGGGCAAATCTTCAGAGATATTCATGCTGATAAAACTGTCAGCTATGATGGATCGATCAATAGAGGTAACTCTAATCTTCAAGAGCTTTGCTTGGGAGGTGCTAGTTTTGCTTCTGGTTCACTACCTACTATTCTGACCAGCAGACATGGACTCAATAATGATGCAAATAATTCAGTCATCTCTCTTCAACAAGAGGTAGTTCCATCTGAATCTCTAAGAGCCATGTTCTCAGGCGGGTGCTCCTACGCCTCAAGTTCCTCCATCCCAACCACGCTGAACTGTGGTTATGATGGTTCATTTGGCTATGACAGACTTCTGATGCAGCAAGAGATGAACTGGAGAGCATCAACATCCGGGTTGGAACCTATACGGTTCAATGAGAGTCAAGATGCACATAATGGGTGGGTTTTGCCAAGCTCAGAAAATGTTTGTGCAAGTCATCCTTATGGAAGTTCTACATCTCATAATGAGCTCTCCCTGAGTCTTGCTACTTGTAGGCCTTCTCTTCCTTCAGACTTGACTAAATTAGGCTCGGATCACAGTTCTCACTGTAGCAAGGAGCTCTCTCTTGGTTGCACTTCGAATAGTAGGTCCGGCCAGTTTTCTCAAGTAGTATCTGGTTCGAGATATCATTCTGTGCTTCAACAAATACTTTCAGAAGTCGCAAGTTATTCACTTGACGGTTTAGACAAGACCAGTCATTGCAGTGGCAATTTAGGGAACTCGAGTTTAAATCTTCCGTTCACTTCAGATCATTTCTGTGATCCTGGTTCTTCATCGAAGGATACCATTGAGTTACATGACAATGATGGATCATTTGAAGTTCTAGCTGGAAGTTCAAAGAAATCACAGATGTTAGCTTTGCTACAGATGGTATGTAGTCTAAATTGCCTCTATGTTAATCATCTCAGTACCCGGACTTAATAATTTGGTGAAACTATCAAGACCATTTAGGCCTCTGCAAGCGAAGTTGGGCTTTATATATTTTCAATTTGAGATGATTCAGAAGTAAAGACAAACTAACTTATGGTATGAAGTTGTTTAAAAATTAAATCACCCTGAAGGATGAAAACTTGAGATAGTATTTGGTTTCTTAAGGGTAGAAAGTAGTCTCCCAAGGATGGAAAACACATTGTTTTCTGTCCAACCAAATAGATCCTGAACCTCTCTATGCTTTCTTGGTTAGGCCAATATGTCATTTTCATACTTTTACATTGCAGGTTGATGACCGGTATAACCGCTGCTTAGATGAGATACACATGGTAATATCTGCATTCCATGCTGCAACTGAGCTTGACCCTCAACTGCATTCTTGTTTCGCTCTTCAAACAATCTCATTCTTCTACAAAAATCTGAGAGAAAGAATCAGCAATCAAATCCTAGCAATGGGAATGGATAATACAAGTGCGAGAGACAGTGTGGTATCAGTTGACAAATCCTTCCTTTCAAAGCAGTGGACGCTCCAGCAGTTGAAGAGAAAAGATCAACTATGGAGACCTCAGAGAGGCTTGCCAGAGAGATCTGTTTCTGTATTACGAGCATGGATGTTCGACAACTTCCTTCACCCGTGAGTTTTTTTTTTTTGACAATCTTATGTTGCTTCTTTTGTGATGTAGTACAATCCTAAATTTTCAGAGAGTAGGAAATAAAGGGTCTGATGTCTGATGATGTCCAGGTATCCAAAAGATGCAGAGAAGCACTTGCTTGCCATTAAAAGTGGATTAACAAGGAGCCAGGTATTACAATCTTAAGCACGTTCGTAATCATGCAGCTGATACATATATTTTGCTAAGTTTGATGTCCATATGAAATCCTTTTTTGCATCTTGGTTTCCTCTTCAATTGTTAACTTACAGTTTTCTGCTTAAAACTTTATTCATAAGATCCTACAATGTTTTCTGCCAATGTTACTTATGTAGCTGTTGTGTGAAACAACAGGTTTCAAATTGGTTTATCAATGCCCGTGTTCGTCTCTGGAAACCTTTAGTAGAAGAAATGTGCTCAGAGCTAAACCGCAAAAAGGGAGTTCGCCAAAACGAGGAAGGAACCAATAACACTAATAATAGTAAAAGCGAGTTAAGAATCTATGACTTCAACCAAAGGTTCAGCAATTGAGCTCAAGTAAAACTTGAGAGAAGGGAAGGACAGTTACTGGTAGGCTCTAGTTACTTGGCAAGGTGAATATGAATATATGTTAGTAGTATGTTACATATGGCTATGTATAGTATTAGCTTTTGCCTAGAAAATTAATGCAATTGTACATAAAATTCTTATATGAAGACTCCAGTGGTTCCTGGGCTGCTACAATTTTGCCGGCTTCCATAAGCATCTGGAAGTTTGCTGTAGCATTTATGGTAGGATCACATATTGGTAATTTTGTGTGGGATTTTTGATGAATTAAAAGTTGCCTAATTTAATGTGTGAGCTTGTTTAGAAAAACAATTGCTTTTATCAGGGGAAAATGGTCCTTTTTACTTCTTGTTCAAACTTGATACCTTCTAATCACTACTAGTTTTCTGACAAAAATTACCTACATACTTTATTGGCATTGTTATCATTTATTATGTGGTACAATATGAATGCCAATGTTAGATATGACATGACCTTCCTCAATAATATGCATGAAAAAGTAGCAACTTTTAACCGTTAGACGTGGATTTGGCGTCTAACACTAGTTTGGTACCAATTGCTTTTGCATTTGGTACAAATAAGAAACTTTTCAAATTATTTTCAATTGCTTTGCAAATCTTTTCCAAATGGTACTAAAAATGATACTATTGTAATTTGGGTACCAAGTGAATTTTTTATCTATATTACTTTTTATATATATCAAATGTTGTTGGAGATTTAGAGTATAAGGTTAGTTTAATTCATGGTGTGTTTATTTAAGTTGCTTGGATATGGTGTCGTAACTTAAATAACATATATAATAACATGCTATATGTGTGAGTCGTACTTTGGACTCATCATGCGAAGGGTTAAGAGGACAGTATAGTGCTCGCACCTCGCGAGACTATGGTCGCACTTCGCGACGGTGGAGCAAGCGAATGCGGGAAGGCAGAGAACCGGGTCGCGACTCGCGACCAGTGTCGCCCCTCGCGACGTGCTTGAGCTCGCGACTCGCGACCAGGCTCCTGACTTGGGTGTTCCTTGCGTTGTTTCGCGTAGTTTGACGGTTTGTCAATGTAATGTTTCGGATTTTCTGAAGCGTTGTAGCATTGTTATAAATATGAGGACTCTCATATGATGAATGGGGTTGAGAAAACAACTTCTCTCTTTTGCATACAAATCCTAAAGATCAAAAATCAGATATTCTTCATCTCTACAAAATCTCACAAACTCATTTTCATTGAATAGTGTTCATAGTAAGCGTGACCACTATTGTTTTCTTCTTTGTATCTCGAAGGTGAATTCCGTGAACCCGTGCTTTACAATTAGGGTCGGAATATTACTTTTGGGAAAGTGATCCACGCCTAGAAGATTGTTATCTTGTGACCCTTGTTAATTTCTTTTTTATCTAACAATCCAAAAGTAATATCATAGCAAGATGACTTCAATTCGTGAAATGTCTGCAAATTTTCACAAACTTGACAAGTTCGAAGGTGTTGGTTTTAGAAGATGGCAGAAGAAGATGCATTTCCTTCTCACTTCGTTAAGTGTGGCGTATGTTTTGAGCACTCCCAAACCCGAGGAAGGGGAAAATGAAACTGTTGAAGATATTCGGAGGAGGAGCAAATGGGAGAATGATGACTATATATGTCGTGGCCACATCCTTAACGGTATGTCCGATGCTTTGTTTGACATTTATCAATTTGTTGAATCCGCTAAGATTCTTTGGGAAGAACTAGAAAGTAAATACATGGCCGAAGATGCTTCTAGTAAGAAATTTCTTGTTAGTAATTTCAATGCTTTTAAAATGGTAGACTCTAGGTCGGTAATGGAGCAATTCCATGAAATTCAAAGAATCTTAGGGAGTTTTAAGCAACACAACATTGTGATGGATGAAACCTTTGTTGTTTCCTCTATAATTGATAAATTACCACCCGGTTGGAAGGATGTTAGAAATTCCCTTAAGCATAAGAAAGACGATATGAATGTTGAACAATTGGGTGCTCATCTTCGGATTGAAGAGGGCATTCGGGTCCAAGATGGACAAAAGGATGTCAATCCTAATTCTTCCACCGTTAACATGGTGGAGGATGGTAAATCAAAGGAGTCTTCTAATCCTAAGAAGAGGGCTAACAATTTCACCAAAGGCAACTATGGCAAGAAGCCTAAGTTTGGTGGAGGTGCTCAACGAGGTTGTTGGGAATGTGGAAAGCCCTGGTCATTTTAAGAAGGATTGCACCATTTGGAAGAAGAAGATGAACAAAAAGAATGGTGGGAATGGCGAGTCTAGCCAAACCCATACCAAGCAAGGTATGTGTACACAAGTTTCACTTAATTCAAATCTGAATTTTGTGTGTATGATTTCGAAATCTTTTGTGTACGGGATGATTGTTCATGGTGGATCGATTCGGGAGCATCAAGACATGTATGCAAGGAGCGGTCTCTATTCAAGACTTTCAAAGAGGTTGAGAATGGAGAAGTTCTTTACATGGGCAATGATTCTACGGCTAAAGTTCTAGGTGTAGGACAAGTAGAATTAGTGTTTAGTTCCGGAAAGCCTCTTATTTTAAGAGATGTATTATATGCTCCGGAACTTAGGAGAAATTTAGTCTCCGGTGCTACCTTGAATCGGTTAGGTTTTAAGATGGTGTTTGAAGCTGATAAATTCATATTGTCTAAGGGTGGTACATTTGTAGGACTTGGTTATCTTTGTAATAGTATGTTCAAACTAAGTATTTTGAATGCTTTGAAAGATACTTGCTTTGTTGTTAATGACAACTCTTCTCTATGGCATAATAGACTTGGTCATGTTAACTATAAAAAGTTGTATTCCATGTCTAAGCATGATTTGATTCCCTCTTTTGATCCAAGTATAGAGAAGTGTAGAACATGCATGTTAACAAAGATAACTAGAAATTCTTTTCCAAACAATGTGGAAAAAGATACTTCATTGCTTGATTTGGTGCATAGTGATTTATGTGATTTTCATAGCACTCCTTCCTTGGGGAACAAGAAATACATGATAACTTTTATTGATGATTACTCTCGGTTTTGTTATGTATACTTGTTATTTACTAAGGATGAAGCCCTTGATAAGTTTAAGATCTATAAAACTGAAGTTGAATTACAACTAAGTGACAAAGTTAAACGATTTAGAACTGATAGGGGTGGTGAATTCTATGATCCGAGTTATTTTCAATCTATAGGCATTATACATGAAACTACAGCGGCTTATACACCACAACAAAATGGTATAGCCGAAAGAAAGAATAGAACTTTGCAAGAAATGGTAAATTCTATGTTATCCTATTCGGGTTTAAGTGATGGTTTTGGGGTGAAGCTATGTTAACGACTTGTCATATTTTAAACCGAGTTCCAATGAAAAAGAACGAGGTTACCCCATATGAACTTTGGTATAAAAGAAAACCAAACTTGAGTTATCTCAAGGTTTGGGGATGTCGTGCAATTGTAAAAGTGCGGAACCCAAACGTAAAAAGTTGGGTGAAAGAGGAGTTGAGTGCATCTTTATAGGGTATGCTCTTCATAGCAAATCCTATAGGTTCTATGTTATAGAACAAAATGACTTTTGGTCAATTCACACTATTGTGGAGTCAAGAGATGCAATTTTGATGAAAATCGATATTCATCAATTCCTAGACCAAAGGATATTACTCCCAATACCAATATTCAAGCAATTGATCAAATTAACATTGATCAAGGAATTGGACTTGATCAAACTAACATTGATCAAGAAGTTGATGAACAAACTCTTGATGAGAATGTTGCATCAACATCATCACAACCTAGGAGAAGTAAAAGGGCGAGAAAAGAGAGAAATCTTTCGGCCCGGACTTTCATGTATATTTGGTTGAAGGATCAAGGAGTTCCATAGTGACTAAGTTTCCATATATATTTAATGTGGAAGAGGATCCTTTAACGTTTAATGAGGCTATGAGGTCTCAAGATGCCGCTTTTTGGAAAGAGGCAATTGATGATGAGATGGATTCCATCATGGGAAATAACACTTGGGTTTTAGCTGATTTACCTCCTAAGTGTAAACCAATAGGGTGTAAATGGATTTTCAAAAAGAAAATGAAAGTAGATGGAACTATTGATAAGTTCAAAGCCCGTTTGGTGGCTCAAGGTTTCTCACAAAAACCGGGTATTGATTATTTCGATACATATGCACCCGTTGCTAGAATCTCCACTATAAGGTTATTAATTGCTCTTGCGGCTATTCATAAGCTTGTGATCCATCAAATGGATGTCAAGACGGCGTTCTTGAATGGAGAACTAGAGGAAGAGGTTTACATGCGACAACCGGAAGGGTTTGTCGTGAAAGGTCAAGAGCATAAAGTATGCAAGTTGATTAGATCTTTGTATGGGCTAAAACAAGCACCTAAGCAATGGCATCAAAAGTTTGATGAGGTTGTGTTGTCTAATGGTTTCAAATTGAATAATTCGACAAGTGTGTTTATAGCAAATTTGATGACAACGGTAATGGTGTCATGATTTGTCTATATGTAGATGACATGTTGATATTTGGAACGGATTTGTCACAAGTTGAGTGTACAAAATCTTTTCTATCTTCACAATTCTCCATGAAAGATTTGGGAGAGGCGGATGTCATCTTAGGTATAAGAATTAAGAGAGACAATGGAAAATTGATCTTGTCACAATCTCATTATATCGAGAAAGTGCTCAAGAAGTTTAATGTTAGTGATTGCTCTCTTGTTTCAACTCCTATGGACCCAAGTGAAAAATTATTGCCAAATGATGGCAATGCCGTGTCTCAACTTGAGTATGCGAGGGTTATAGGTTGTTTGATGTATGCTATGACGAGTACTAGGCCGGATATCGCATTTGCGGTAGGGAAATTAAGTAGGTATACTAGTAATCCTAGTATGGAACATTGGCAAGCTATTCGTCGCGTGTTAAAGTATTTGAGGAAAACCATGGACTATGGTTTGTCCTATAGTGGATATCCTTCGGTTTTAGAAGGGTATTCGGATGCAAGTTGGATCTCTAATAGAGAAGATCATTCCTCCACGAGTGGATGGGCATTCCTCCTTGGGGGAGGTGCAATATCTTGGGCTTCCAAGAAACAAACTTGCATTGCGGATTCTTCAATGACATCGGAGTTTATAGCTCTGTCATCGGCAAGCAAAGAAGCCGAGTGGTTAAGGAATCTCATGTTTGAGATACCTTTGTTGCCAAAACCAATATCACCTATTGCTATACATTGTGATAGTGATGCAAAGATTAGCGAGCTTATAGTCAAGTGTATAATGGTAAGTCAAGGCACATTGGTGTGAGACATAGTTATGTCCAAGGACTTATCAAAGATAGTTCTATCACCGTTGACTATGTGAGAACTACGTATAATCTAGCGGATTGTTTCACTAAGGCGCTAGCTAGAGATACGGTAAAGAGGATGGCAATCGGTTTAGGATTGGTGCCTTTTGGAAATCACGAGTAAGGGAATCTTAACTTAACGCCCAATAAGACGTTGGGTCTTGAGTTCAATAAGATTAATTTCCTTATTTGTTGATTGAAAGAACTTGTATAATCATCCAAGGTAAAGTTCTTTAAATCTGTGATGTTATAAGAGGTTGTTTAATCATAATAGATCTCTTGACATTGTGCTTTGTCACGGGAGCATGCTTTTCTAAGAGATCTACCTATGTAAGTGCGAAGTTTGGCCGCTTCAAGGAGCTAGTGAGGCATAGCTTTGATGCACTTATGAATTGATATGGACACATGGCTAATTAGTGTCAAGTATATATTGAAAATGAGTAGTTAATCTTGTGTGTGTAATATCTTCAAGTTTTCATTATGTGTTGCTAATGGTTCAATCGTTTATCGACACCATTTGGATACGAATGCTTGAAATGTGTATTATACTAAGTGGAAGTTCAAGTCTTTGTACACTTTCATTTATGCATGAGGTTGTTTTGTTATGATGATGTTTGTGCAATAACTATTTATGTATACTCTAAATGGGGGAGGATTGTTGGAGATTTAGAGTATAAGGTTAGTTTAATTCATGGTGTGTTTATTTAAGTTGCTTGGATATGGTGTCGTAACTTAAATAACATATATAATAACATGCTATATGTGTGAGTCGTACTTTGGACTCATCATGCGAAGGGTTAAGAGGACAGTATAGTGCTCGCACCTCGCGAGACTATGGTCGCACTTCGCGACGGTGGAGCAGCAGATACTGGGAAGGCAGAGAACTGGTCGCGACTCGCGACCAGTGTCGCCCCTCGCGACGTGCTTGAGCTCGCGACTCGCGACCAGGCTCCTGACTTGGGTGTTCCTTGCGTTGTTTCGCGTAGTTTGACGGTTTGTCAATGTAATGTTTCGGATTTTCTGAAGCGTTGTAGCATTGTTATAAATATGAGGACTCTCATATGATGAATGGGGTTGAGAAAACAACTTCTCTCTTTTGCATACAAATCCTAAAGATCAAAAATCAGATATTCTTCATCTCTACAAAATCTCACAAACTCATTTTCATTGAATAGTGTTCATAGTAAGCGTGACCACTATTGTTTTCTTCTTTGTATCTCGAAGGTGAATTCCGTGAACCCGTGCTTTACAATTAGGGTCGGAATATTACTTTTGGGAAAGTGATCCACGCCTAGAAGATTGTTATCTTGTGACCCTTGTTAATTTCTTTTTTATCTAACAAATGTAAGACTAATCGGTACCAAACTAGGGTATTAGATGCCTAATCCGTGTATAAAGATTAGAGGCACATCATTCCTCAATATGCATGCTAGACATTAGATGCCTAATCCGTGTATAAAGGTTAGAGGCACATCATTCCTCAATATCCATGCTAGACTTCATTCCATGGATTCTAGACCTTGTGGTATTCGCGTTTGAAAGGGTCACCGATCACGAGCCTATAGAGTAGAGCATAACCACATAAGCAAATAAGCAATGGTGAGCTTGCCCATAATATCTCCGATCCCTCTTGTTGTCATTCCTCTACCCTACTTTTTGTTAGCTTCATTCTATACATTCCCAATTCATATGTTTTTTTTTACGTTAGAGAGCGATTAAGCGCAGTGATGCATATGAGATTCGTAACCAAGTCTTGATTACCATATCTGTTAGAATAGTTTGGAGTTGGTCCAAACTTGGAAGGTTGTAAAACTTCCTTGTTGTCCCACATTGGTGGTGGAAGAAGTTGTACCCCAATTTATATAGAGAAATGTTGTATAATGTGTTAAACATGTTTTGGAGGAGATAGTGGACAATCTCTCGCGCGCCGCCGCTGTTTGTCAGTTGGCGCGCACCAGCCCGGCTCCGCTCGGTATGCGTGTGTGATTGTTATTTTTGGGACCCACTTGGTTTAATATTTTGACCGTTTCAATTCTCTTGGCTGTTACACTTTTGTAACGTTTTTATTAATTGCCATTATTTGCTCAATCACTTCTTATGCCTGTTGGAGATTATCTCATTAATTCAGCAGTTTCATTTGCTTCTTATTTCTCCTATAAATAGCCCATATTCTCTTCAGAAAATATAGACAACACAATTCTTTCTCTCTCTAAACACTATTCTTCTATCTTTCTTTTGTTCGAGATCAGTTCCCACTCCATCTACCGGAGTGCGCCGGTTCGTGGAGGAGACGTTAACCCTGGAGTCGGTGCCTCCTATCCAATCACATCTGTTGTGGAGTATATTTCATGTACCCGGTCCCATCATATGATGGGTTACCTCCCAGGCTTCCACAGTGCACAGTAGCACAGGGTGCCAATAAATAGTACATGAACATCTGAGATTCTGTCAATCTGTCCCGGCCCATTCAGCAAAGATGAGATCAAATATCCAAAAAAGGAAGAAAATAATTCTCTTGCTCGACCATATATATATATCCATTTAAGGACTTTCCTATTTCTAATACAGTATAATTCTAAACTGGTAACAAATATACTAAAATTATTCAAATACTTAAAAATTTCTTGGAAATATTCTATATTGCTCTAATGATCATATATCTTTCCACTGATACTATTTTCAAACCTGGTAAGGTATAACCAGAATTTTTTTTGCATAAATACGTTCGTCAAACAACTCCAGTTTATTAATTAGTAGCTTTTCTTACAAGAATCAAGTTCATGGAGGTATCTCTGTTAATTTTGTTGGTCTTGCTTGTACACATAAATTTGGTACATGGATTAAAAGCAACATTGTCACAAGATGAGAAAATCATGGTCAAAAGACGACTTGAACTCATCAATAAGCCAGCCATCAAGAGTTTTCGGGTATGTAAGTGGTGGTTGTGCAATTTTTTTTTTCTTTAAAGTAAATTTGGTGCAACCAAATTAACAAGAAAGTATAACAAAAGTTCGTAATTGTCACATTTTTTTTAGTGTTGTCCCAAGTTACAACTTGTTCTTTACAAACAAGATATTTATTGTTACATCTTTTTTTAGTCAATATAATTGTAGAGAGATTTACAAGCAAAACAAAAAACTCAAAGCACAAACGATTGGGATAAAGGCTCGAGCCTAACTCTGGATTGTGGGAGGTAGTAGTGCTAGTGCTATTACGAGTGCATTCATCATACACTTGAGTGTACTATGTACATGTTACACCCAAAGCTATTAATTGCCCATCTGCTCATTTGGAATCTCTAAATGAACATAATGAGAGCTCCAAATGAGCAGATGAGAAAAAAAATAGTCTCGTACACTCAGGTGTATGATAAAGATTGTAGTGCTACCATTGCTCTTTACCCACGACCTCCTACATTTTCTATTGCATCTTAGTATCTTACTCCCTCCATCTTTTTTTACTTGATACATTTTTTATTTGGTAATCATGACCCACCAAAAGTACCGGTATTCGTTTTATTCTTGTCATCTTTCAACCTATAACGACTCCCAAGTACCAACCATTCGTCATTTCCTACAAAGTTTTGGTACCCACCATACCTTTTTCTCCTTTTCTAAATACTTGTGCATACAACAATGTAAGAAGTAATTAAAGATGGAGGAAGTACATTTTAATCTTCATTGGGCTTTATTAGTTCTAATAATAATCCTTATTGAATTGGAGCATTTGAGAGCTAGTACATGATATACCTTGTATATTTTACACAATAGACACTCTTCAAAAATTTGCAAAACATTCAATACTAAGTAAATAATAATGAGTTACTTCACGATTTTAATATATGGAATTCTTTTTTTATCGTTGAACAGACTACGTATGGTGACATATTGGATTGCGTGGAGATCAAAAAGCAACTAGCATTTGACCATCCATTACTAAGGAATCACTCTATACAGGTTATTTGTTGATTTTGTTTCATTGTATGATTTTGAATGACATTAATCGGAGAATTAAGATATGCAAATTTTGCAATTTATATGCAGATGAAGGGTAACTTCAAGAAACCTAAGCAAACAGATTCAATTGATCGTTCTTTAAAAATATTGAAGCCTTCACATATTGTACCTAAAAGCATGAGATGTTCAAGAGGGACCGTTCCTATCAAAAGGATCCAAGAAGAAGATCTTGCAATGGAGAAAATTTCGTCAATGTCAGGGATGAAAATTTCGACTAGCATCTCTTCCAAGTCAATCAACACTCAAGATGATCTACCTCCTGGACACCAAGTAAGTATATAATTTTGGAACAAATTATTAATGGAACAAATACTTCCCATATATAACAAATTATTAATTGGCTTGAATTTAGAAGTTAGAACAACCTTGTGAATTTCATTGTGCAACTGTGTATTCTCTTCACCTTTAAAAATTAAGATTACATAAGTTTAAATAAATAATAAGATAAGCTTTAATATGTGTCAATAAGTTATTTAATTCAGGTTAGTTCTGCTAAGATAAGTTCAAAAAAATTCAGATGAAAAGAATACATGGTATCCTCCTTCAATGAAAATGTTAGATTATATAAACTCCTCAACTTTGGAGTGATTACATCCATTTTTCATTAGTTTCAATGTTTTGACTTTTGCACTCTTTAAGTCTTTATATATACCAATTTTAATTTTTCTTTTATCATCTTAAATAAATTTTAGGATTTTTTTTGTCAAAAACCACCTTATAAAACATGAATTTTTTGACAAACCACCTTATATATATATTTTTTTGCGAAAACAAACCTTAAACAAATTATTTTTGCGAGAACAAACCTTATGCAAAATTTCGATCATTGATCGAAGGTTCCGACATTCACCATGTCATGTACAAGACAAGTGACTTTTTAAACCCAACAAAATCCATGACATGGTCAATGCCGGAACCTTGGATCAATGATCGGCATAAGGCATAAGGTTTGTTCTCGCAAGAAAAATTTTGTTTGAGGTTTGTTTTCGCACAAAAAATTATATAAGGTGGTTTCTCACAAATTTCATGTTTTATAAGGTGGTTCTTGACAAAAAAATCCTAAATTTTAACCGATTGTACACTTGGAGTCTAGAAGTACAATTTCTATATATCAATTTTTATTAAAATAATTTTTCCAATTAGAAAATCGAAGATAGCAATGTTAAAAATTACAATGAGTTAGCAAACATCCTCAATGAAATGTCCTAGTTACAAAGGTGAATTTGAATATAAATACTCACTAATATATATAAGGAAAAATCAGTATCATGTGCGACTTTATAATTACATTTGGTTCAATTTGTAAATTCTAAATGTCAAAATTTTGTTTTTTTTAGGAATTACGTAACTAGAGATATTAATTGTTAATATTAGCGATGGAACCGTGAAGAAGCAACCAACAAATCAAAAAGAAACAAAGAGAGCAATAAAATATGATCAAATATACATTATACACATCATGGAACTATTATTGTACAGTATACGATTAGTATGTTATTTATTTCATTGCAGATTGCAACTCTTGTAGCATTTGCGAACAACGTAGGAGCATCTGGCCTAATAAATGTTTGGAGCCCTGAGGTTACAAATGATCAACTTTCAGATACTTCTGTTTTTGTTGCCAGTGATGATGGTTTTGTTAGTAATGCTATATCAGCTGGCTGGGCGGTAAATTTTCGCAATCTCATTATTTTTCTTTTTTTTTAGAAAATTTCTAGGAATGTTATAAAATGATTTTTGGAAAATTTGTCAAAAACAATCTTGTAAATACAAGTTTTTGCGAGAATTAACCTTTTAAAAAAAATCTGACAAAATAAGACCTTAAGAAGAAAATATTTTGCGAGAAACAACCTCGACCCATTTTCCGGCATTGACCAAGCCTTTTTCAGGGTTGACTCGTTAAAACCAAACATGTGGAAGGCACATGAACTGCATCTCTTATGTTTCAACTTGCTTTTCTCCATTTTTCGACATTGTCCAAATATTTTCCGACGTTGAATTCATCAGTATATGAAGGGAAATGGGATTGAAACATAAAAAATGTGGATTACGTGCCTTGCCATGTTTGAATTTAGTGAATCGAAGCCGCAAAATACTTGGTCAATGCCTAGAAAATGTTTCAAGGTTGTTCCTCACAAAAAAGATTATGTTTAAGGTCTTATTTTGCCAGATTTTTTTTAAAAGGTTGTTTCTCGCAAACATTTGTATTTAAAAGGTTGTTTCTGACAAATTTTCCTTTTTCTAACCTATGCTACAAGGCATACCTTGTGGCATAGGTGAGAAAAACCTCTTATAAAATCGAACTAGATTGTAGGCCCGAGCTATACCCCGGGAACTTATAGTTTTCATTATTAATCTTTTTTACTTTAAAATGATATCACCAAATATCATTTGGTTTAGTGGTTAAGACTTTACTATACAAACTTGAAGTCATGGGATCAAATCATATGTAACACATTTAATATTTTTGTTGTTGTATATGGATCACATATTCACATGTAGTAAAACAACCTAAGGGAGAGCACTACATGTCGCCATTCCTTACTTAAGAACACCTTTTAATATATTAGTATAGATTAGTAGTCAAATTCTTAATCCGTAATTCACAAATTATTTTTCCTAACCATTTTGTCTAAAATAAAACATTTCAGGTAAATCCATATTTATACCCGAACTTGACTCGGTTATTCGGCTATTGGACTGTCAGTATATCTATGCAATTTTTTTTATTTTCTCCAATACATTAGAAATTGAGCAGTATATACTCTTCTATTTATTTGTTAGGTTACAACATTTTGACTATCGACTCTAATTATATTTCATATACTAATCCTGTATTTTTTTCTTTTTGACTAGTTACTCCATTAAAAAAAACAATTTATATCAACATTTTATATTAGTCATAGTTAATTAAAGATATTATTGAATAAAGATGTATATTGGCCAATTCACAAGTCAAAATGTTGCAACTAAAACACAGAGGGGTATATATTGCACCTCAATAAACCCGAATTACTACATCTGTCACAAACACTGCAGAGAGACAGTGGGAAGAGCACAGGCTGTTTCAATTCAGTGTGTCCTGGATTTGTACAAGTTAGTCAAAACATTGCTCTTGGCGCAACTATACAACCCATATCAACCTATTGGGGCGCTCAATATTTTATATCAATTACCATCCAACAGGTACTTAGATTCTAATTATATACTTCCTCCATTTTTTAATAATTATAACATTTTTTATTTAGCAAGTTTTTAATTATTATTATTACTTATAAATTTGACATTTTTGCAATACGTTATCACTCTCTCTAACCTAGCACACGAGGATACTTTTTTTAATTTCTCTTATCTCATTAGTCCTTATACTGTTATACACATTTTAACATTGCGAATATTAGAAATAATGGATGAATTATATTTTACTTGCATGTACTTCAGAATCCCTCGGAAATTAATTCCTTGCATAAGTTACCCGCACCCTCCTTTGCATACACCTGCAGGCTTCAACACACACCAATACACCATGCTTTGAGCCTTTGAGGACTTGGGGGCCATGCTGTGTATGCGTGTGGGATAAATTTTCAAATATAAATTTCCAAATTAGCATTTTGGTTGCTCTTAATTGATTTTTTGAGAGGGGCATTAGAGCAAATAATACTCAATGCATTACTTCTTTCATTTTCTAGTTGCAACATCTTTCTATTGTAAATTTTTGACTTATATATTTTTTTAAGAACTAATGCTAGTATGTAGGAGTGTAGGAGGTTGTTGGATCTTTCTTGATATATACATGAAGTACTTTTAGAATATATATAGACTTTTTATAATCTTTACAAATAGATAATTAAACATATTAATCGTGAAAAACTCAATTATCACTGAATGTTGTACTATTATTGATATAGGACCAAAATACAAAGAATTGGTGGCTTTTGTATGGAGACGAGCAAGTAGGATATTGGCCAAAGGAGCTGTTTGGTACCTTAACCAACGGTGCCACAAGAGCTGGTTGGGGAGGAGAAATTTCGAGCCCATCAACGGAGGCGACTCCGGGGATGGGAAGTGGTCATTTTCCAGAAGAAGGATATGCGAAAGCTTGCATTATATGTAGACTAAAATTGGTAGGTCAAGAAAATTTTCCTAATGGAACAGACCTCAAATTGGCTCAAAGCAAACCTGATTGTTACAAAGCTATGTATGGTGGAGATGTTGGAGGTGACTTTGGACATCATATGTTTGTTGGTGGACCCCCAAATTGTAAGTTTTGAATTGAAAGTTTGAAACTCGCTTTTTTTTTTTCAATGGTTCAAATTATTAAAGACGTAGTCTTTGTCATAACTATTCTAGTATCCCTATATTATTAATGACAATTTTTTCATAAATCACATGTACTAGCATTAGGCCCACACTAATTTATTGTGGATCAGGTCCATATAATTTTTTTACTAATAATGGCTCCATAACGCAAATCAAATTTTCAAGTTGTGTTATATTTATATTTGTGTGCCACTTTATTAGCAAAATCTTATATATAAAAATATCGTAGATTTTTCAAAAGTAAAAAAGTATCAAATAAGTGTCTCATTTCATTAAATTAACACGAGAGTATTGTATTTGATGGTACATATGAAATTTAGCATAAGAGCTGATACATAATATTTCATGTACACTAAGGACCCTTGGGTTCAAATATTCAATGGTATGACTTCCGATCTCCCACATGGGAGACCAAGGTTCAAATCTTGGTGGAAGCAAATTTCAATATTTGGGGGAGGGGGTTGGGTTCTTGCTGGGTCTCTGGGTGAGTAGCCCTGTGCAAGGGCAACCCAAAAGGAGATTCTTCTTACCAAAGGGGTTCCCGGTAGGGGGCAAAAAAAAATCATGTACTCATTAATTAGTTCATTCATGATTACACGATTCTAACAAGAACTTTTAAAAATTTCATAGCATAAAAACAACTTGAACAATACTCTAAAATAAAGTTCATATGTGGTAGTTATGTACGACCAATAGATGTTTTTTTCGAATAGGTAAAGTAAATGTCCCTTGCAAGGAGAGATATTGAGGATCCCTCTAGCATGAGGTGAAACTCGATCTTAGGACCTTTAAGATAGAATGTGATGCCAATAACACTAGGCTATCACGTGCTACTCACAAATAGATATACATTGTATTGAGTTGCATATAGCAAATGATATAATTAGGATAATAATAATATTACTTATATTTCAAATTCTAGTCCATACATTGTAAATCAAGTTCCACCAAAAATCTATTAAAATTATTCTCATTGTGAGATATAAACGACTCTTAAAAAAATTGCACACACAAAAGAGCTCTGATATAGCAAACTGCTTACAAATTAATAATAACCCCACTTGCTCTTTCTTAAACTGAAGGCTAAACATACGATTACATGATATAATATTGATCTTGCGGCCAAGCATACATATATTGGGACCAAGGACCCTTGGGTCCAATGTGGCTTCCTATCTCCCATATAGGAGACCAATGTTCAAATCTTGGTAGAAGCAAAATTTCAATATTGTTAGGGGGAGGGGGTTTGGGGCTTGTTTCAACAAAGAACAACAAAGAAGAACAACAAAGCAAGAATAAAAGAACAACAACAAAGAACAACAACAACAAAAAAGAACAACAAAGAAGAATAACAACAAAGAATAAAGAATAACAAAGAAGAATAAAGAACAATAAAGAATAACAACAAAGAATAACAACAACAAAGAATAAAGAACAACAAAGAACAACAACAACAACAACAACAACAACAACAACAACAACAACAACAACAACAACAACAACAACAACAACAAAGAACAACAACAACAACAACAAAGAACAACAACAACAACAACAACAAGAACAACAAGAAGAATAAAGAAGAATAAAGAATAACAAAGAATAATGAATAAAGAAAGAAAGAAAGAAGAACAACAACAACAACAACAACAACAACAACAACAACAACAACAACAACAACAACAACAACAACAACAACAACAACAACAAGAATAAAGAATAAAAACAACAAAAGAATAAAGAATAAAGAATAAAGAATAAAGAATAAAGAATAAAGAACAACAACAACAACAACAACAACAACAACAACAACAACAACAACAACAACAACAACAACAACAAAGAACAACAAAGAACAACAAAGAACAACAAAAAGAACAACAACAACAAAAGCAACAACAAAGAACAACAACAAAGAACAACAAAGAATAACAATAAAGAACAACAACAAAGAATAACAAAACAATGAATAACAACAATAGCAATAACAACAACAACAACAACAAGAATAAAGAATAAAGAATAAAGAATAAAGAATAAAGAATAAAGAATAACAACAAAGAATAACAAAGAATAACAAAAGAATAAAGAATAAAGAATAACAATAAAGAATAACAATAAAGAATAACAATAAAGAATAGCAACAAAGAATAAAGAATAAAGAATAAAGAATAAAGAATAAAGAATAAAGAATAAAGAATAAAGAATAAAGAATAAAGAATAAAGAATAAAGAATAAAGAATAAAGAATAAAGAATAAAGAATAACAAAGAATAAAGAATAACAAAGAATAAAGAAGAATAAAGAATAACAACAACAACAAAGAATAACAAAGAATAACAAAGAATACTAACAACAAGAATAATAAAGAATAACAAAGAATAACAACAACAAGAAGAATAACAAAGAATAACAACAACAATAACAAGAAGAATAACAAAGAATCGCAAATAACCGCAACTAAGAAGAAGAACAACAAAGAACAACAACAACAACAACAAAGAAGAACAACAACAAAAGAACAACAACAACAACAACAACAACAACAACAACAACAACAACAACAACAACAACAAAGAACAACAACAACAACAACAACAAAGAACAACAACAACAACAACAAAGAAGAATAACAAAGAATCGAATAACCGCAATAAAGAAGAAGAATAACAAGAATAAAGAATAAAATAAAGAATAAAGAAGAATCAATAACAAGAACAACAACAACAACAACAACAACAGCAGCAACAACAACAACAACAACAACAACAACAACAACAACAACAACAACAACAACAACATCAACAACAACAAAGAACAACAACAACAACAACAACAAAAGAACAACAACAACAACAACAACAACAACAACAATAAAGACCAACAATGAAGAATAAAGAATAACAACAAAGAACAACAACAAAGAATAACAACAAAGAATAAAGAACAACAACAACAACAATAATAGCAACAAAGAATAACAACAACAAAGAATAACAAAGAAGAATAACAACAAAGAATAACAAAGAACAACAACAAAGAATAACAACAACAACAACAACAACAAAGAACAACAACAACAAAGAACAACAACAACAACAACAACAACAACAACAACAACAAAGAACAACATCAACAACAACAACAACAACAACAACAACAAGAACAACAACAAAGAACAACAACAAAGAACAACAACAACAAAGAATAACAACAAAGAATAACAACAAAGAATAACAACAAAGAATAACAAAGAATAACAAAGAACAACAACAAAGAATAAAGAACAACAACAACAATAACAACAACAACAAACAAAGAAGAACAACAACAAAGAACAACAACAACAACAACAACAACAACAACAACAACAACAACAACAACAACAACGAACAACAACAACAACAACAAAGAACAACAACATCAACAACAACAAAGAACACCACCACCACCAACAACAACACCACCACCACCAACACCACCACCACCAACAACACCACCACCAACAACAACAACAACAACAACAACAACAACAACACCAACAATAATAATAATAATAATAATAATAATAATTATAGTAGTAGTAACAACAACAACAACACCAACAATAATAATAATAATAATAATTATAGTAGTAGTAACAACAACAACAACAACAACAACAACAATAATAATAATAATAATATAAATAAAAATAATAAGTTGTAGTCAGAACTGAACTGAAGTGAAATGAATAAGTCTCGAACCGAACCGATCTCAATCGAATCAAATGGTCGAATCAACTCGACCGATTCGATTCGAACCGAACCAAATGAATTTCCATTTATTCAGTCCAAAAGAACAGAGCCTTTCACCCCTAATAACCAAGTCGAAAAAGACTTTCTATAACACTAAGATTCTACGACCATTACAAAAAAGGGAAAGCTACCACCATCAGAACCAAAACCAATCATTCCAACAAGACTAAGGATATCAGTGTAGAAGATATACATTGTATATCTTAGTCAATATTGTATTTATTGTAATCCCTAATATTACTCCTTATATTTAGGTTATTTGTCAATGCATATCCCTAATTGTTAGTCAAAGAATATCTTTAATTCCTAGGATCAAGCTACGGTTAGTTGTTATACTTATATATTATGTAAAAAACTTATATGGACTTGGTCCACACTAAATTAGTGTGGACCTAATGCTAATTCATGTAATTTATGAAAAAAAAGGATCACTATATAAAAAAATAAATATAAAAGATGATGAATAGATATAAATTATGAAGTTTGACTATGAAAAAAAAGGTTACTATGTCACAAAGTGAAAATTTCATCATGATAAACTAATGTGAGAAAGAATTACTATATTAAAAAAAAAAATCGCTATGGTAGAAAATAACTGTATAGTGTAACTTAAAATTTGAAAAGGTTACTATATGGAACTAAAGGATCACTATGTTAAATAAGTGGTTTTGGTCCACAATAATATTATTGTGGACCAGGTCCACGCAAGACTAACTCATATATTATTCTCTTTAGCCTCACGTAGGTTGTATAAATACCAATCTCAATCAATGATAATACAATTCCTATAGGTCAACAATACCCAAACTTGACCCGCATAGAAACAAACTTGCCTTAAAACACTAAAACCACATATTATTGATATAGAAAAGGACGCAATTAACATGGACCAGCACATAAATCATAGGAGGGAGCACCGTCTTAAGCAATTGAGAGACCATTTTCTTTCATCACTTAAGTTCGAGACACACCCCAACAGGTGGAGACAGTGATGGCGCCAAAAGTGCTGCATAAAAAAATCACCAAATCAACTACCATACCAAATAATTGATTCTGCATTATTTATTCACGTTAATGACTGTCACATATTGTGTCTAATCATATTACTGAGAACCTAGAAAAAAAGTGAGAGAAAGAGGTGAAAGCTCAATGGAGAACCATCATGAATTTCAGGGCACAACGCTGTTCCAAATCCTCATCCCAGCAATAAGTTGAAGAAAGGGGAGGGGTTACACCGCGAGTCTTAGGCTTGAGTCTAGAACCAGGGCTATCTTGTTCCAGTTAAAAGAAAAGAAGGCAAAAGTTACCTTGGCATTGAGCAATTAAATCAATTTGAAGGCCACAACGTTTTGGGAGAGTAATTGCCTCAGTGATATTAAGGCTCAAGGTTTGGATCATCTCAATGCGGCTCAAGATGCTGCAAATATAGGGGAGATCAGTCTCAATGATATCTTCAAGGGGCTCACAGCATGTCGTTGGCGGCCTTGACGTTGTCGGCCTTGACGTTGTCGAGTTAATGAACGGCCCGAAAGGGTCGAGCTCGTGAATGCAGTCTGGTATGTCTGCATCTTGTGCGTGTGCTGCTGATAGCACCAGCAACACCAGCAAAGCAACCAAGCTTAAGACTTTGCTCATTATTTTCCTTGTTAGCAAGACGGATAATGTAAATATGTGCTTGGTTCGTTAACGTGGTTGTTTTTGACAAATTTCTCTATTCTCAATTCATTTTATAGATGCAAATTTTGGGTGAGTTTGTAATTCGTTGATTGGGTAAGGTGGAAGGTTACCACTTAACACAATGAGTTGTGGATGATGAAATTTTAATAAGAGTACTACTGAGTTTGAAAACGAAATAAAATTGACCTCCTTTTGTAGTTTACTATAATGCTGGTTGTCTTTAGAAAGGGTCGTGTTAGTTAAATCTATTTTAGTTGGTGAGAAAATGTCATATGGAGGATGGAGCTCTGAACAAGTAGTTTCGTGTTGCTAGAGAAGATATCCTTAGTATAAATATCAGTAATATCTACAATTGGTTCTTTTAAAATTTAGATCACGAAAAATCTATCAAAAATTACCTTATAAAAATAACTTTATGTGAAAAACTATCTTATAAAATAAATGTTGTAAGAAACTACTTGTGGCCGGATCTCGACGAGCATTTACCTACTTTTTCAATGTTGGCTTTCTTAATATCCCCCTCCCCCTCCATATTCACTCAACCTTTCATTATCCTTTGGTATTTGGTATTAAAATGTGGTTGCTTGACAAATTTCGTGAAAATGAATGAATAAAAAAGGGAAAAAGAAAAGGTCAATGTTGGAAAAGATGGTCAATAGCCTAAATCCGGTCAAAGGTACCTTCTTATATCAAATTTCCTTTAAAAGATAGTTTGTTACAACATTGTATTTATAAGGTAGTTTTCATAATAGAAATTTTTTATAGTAGTTTCAGACAAATTTTCCTTTACATTATATCTTACATGGCTTGAGTGACGCAAACTCTAAAGAATATAGGATCCTTTTTGTTCTAGATTTCAAGTTTATATAGCTTTTTCAATTTCTTCAGGTGGCACTCCGAATTCCAGGGCTTTGCCAGGGGTTCGAATCCTCATCCCAACAATATGTAGGGGAATTCACTTGTGGTGGTAGTGGGCCTTTAGGCCGGTCTGTTGTCTTTTGGGTTGTTTAGCCTTATACCCAACCTATGAGTTGGTGTATCTTGTTGTGGTAGTAGCTTAGCAGGGGTTGGCCTTTACGCCAATTATCTTTCCTAATAAAAAAAAATTCAAGTGGCAAATGTTAAAAAAAATAATTTAAAGCAGTAATTCTAAAGGAAACACAAATTAAAGGTCAACTAGTATTTTTGCCCGGGCAATGCCTCGGGTGGCCGGGTTAGTTACAATTATCAAATATATTATTATTCATAATTGATTCTATTAACTTTTTGCAATATTTTGTCCAGTGCGAAATTGGAAATGGACCTTATATCATGATAAATTGTTTTTAAAAAAACTTCTAAGGAATTCGGGATAAAAATAACAATTGCAATGGAATTAGGGTAAGAGAATGTTATTACTTAATAAAAGTGTTAGAGATCCAAACGCTTTTATATGCCTTTATAATTACATAAGACTTTATTATGTTTTACTTTGAAATATTAAGCATTGAAATTGTAGTGGATTATTGGTTAAACTCTCACATTTCATATCAAAGATCATGTGTTCGAATCCTAGTAACTACACATTGTTAATATTTTTAAATGAGATTATGAACATGTGCATTTGAACTTTGAAGCTTGAGAAGAGTGCCACGTGGCACCGTTCCTTTGACATGAACGCCTTTTAATATATTTGTCTCGATATATACAAAGATGTTTATATAATCTAAGATTTTATCTAGGTTTTTTTTTTTAGGGGAAGATTTTATCTAGTTGAGAATAAGTTTTATAAATCCCAACAAATTACGTACAGTTAATAAAAATAATTTGTTATTAAATATTATGGTTATATCTCAAGAAATAAATAAAAAATTCCATGTTTAATTTATATTTGTAATTTTACAACTTCCTTACAAACACTCTTACAACCAAATGAAGCCAAAATCTTTAGTATTATAGTAATTTCTTAAAGAGTTAATTAGCTGCGCTGGCTCGTTGACTTTAACAATTGGTGGCTTTTTTAATTTGTATACAATCTCTTTTTATTTAAGCGTTTTTCTTTTTATTTTTGTCATTGATAGAAGATATACTTATGAATGTCCTACCAAGTTTCATGTAGGCATATGTGATACCAAATTCGGCTCACACGGTCACACCTATAAGGATTTGTGTGATCGACCCATATATAAAGTCTAAATGGAAATTCCTACTATATAATTCAAGCCCATATGTATTCCTAATCCTAACCCTCTCAATTATCTCTTCCTTCTCCTCCACTATTGCGTCCCTATCCTCCCTATCTCATTCTCACTTAATCCTCGCTATCTCCTGCACAGATTCTCCTACAGCAAGACAAGCGTTTAATTTATTATTATTTCTGAGTTTGAATTAGTCAGCTTCAGTTCTTCCTATGTAAGTATAAACTCTATATCTGAGATTTGTGAATAGCCATTTTTGGGCCAATTTTCAAGTGCAAGAAAGAGCCATCAGATTTTTGAGACATCAATTTCACCTACTCCAATTTTTGAGACATTAATTTCATCTGAGTATTTTCATCAGATATTTGTGTCTAATTAATATCAGCATTATCACCTGCAACAACGGTTTGGTGTCTCAATGTGTGATTTCTTAGCATTTCTCAGCATTGTTGTTCTAATGGCGGTATGTCAGTAGCTCGGACATTTTGAAGCAAGGTTGGAAGAAGCCAGAGCCATCAGCTTGGAATGCAGGTTACAAAATATAGAGGTGGAGAGTGACTGTCTAAGTGTGATTAACAAGGTCCGCAATAAGCATAATAATGCTTTAATCTACCCGAGACGCTTGATTTTAGCTTTGCATATTTGTCAACGTCAACTTTGACCATCTATATATTTCTAATTATCCATTGTTAAAAAATATAATAAATTGATATTTGAAAATATACGTCGAAAAAAATACATCTTGTACACTAACATTTTAATTATTTACATATATAAATTAATATGATCAAAGTAGAATATGTAAATAGTGTAAAAGTCATAATGAAACATCGATTTTACAAAAAAGGGAGTATTACTTACACATGTTTCCCCAATTTCAATTTATAAATTCTCAAATCCCATTAGAACTAATTTCGAAACCAAACAAATTACTGGAAAAAAAAAACACTAATAAAACTGGAGACGACATATATATACAAAATTATTGTCATATATACAAAAATAAAACAAGACCACACATGACATATGAACACGATCAATTTGCTCGAATTAAGCACTCTGGTTCTTATCTACAAACTTAATTCTAAGACAAATTAAATACAACAATTGGACTTCTAACTTGATGATGATCGTCATCCCACACCAAAGAAGCCGATATCAAAGCTCTCATACCAATTGTCCCAGAAGCCCTCACAGTGAAGGACAATTTCTGTCCAAGAGAAGTGAATGACAAAGCAGATGGTTGTACTTTGATAGCCAATGCCTGCCCTTGTGGTGTAGTGACTGTAGCATTGTAAGTAGAATTTGGTAAAACAACATTTGTGACAGTTCTGGTAAACATGGCATCAAAGGGGCCTAGGCTTGTAGCAAGTGTGATTGAGGGGTAATTTAGATCCCAACTAGTAGTATTTTCTTGGCAACTGCTACTTTCTCATGTGATTAGCATAATATCACTCTCGTCTAGGCCTTGACTGCACAAAAACTTCACGTAGTCACCCACTTCAGCGTCGTATACAAGGCCGGGGTTTATAGCCTTCAATGGATTGATATGGCCTGAGCCATATGCTAATTCAGCTTCTTCATTTGTAGCACTGCTCATTGGTAATGCTGTTACATTTGAGTTGATCAATTACAAAGAAGTTATTAGTACTAGTGACTCTACAAACCTATATTAATTTACGTATCTTTGCTATACATAATATGTAAATGGAAGGTAATTCGATGGAATTGAGATATAATATACCAGTAGTCATGAGAGCAGATTTGATGGCAGCTTGGGACCAAGTAGGATGAAATGATTTAACATAAGCAGCAATTGCAGTGGCATGTGGGCAAGCCATGGAAGTCCCGGACAGCATATTATGTGGCACTGACCTTTGGTCGCCTATAACTCCGGAAACAGATGCAACCGGTGACCAGGCAGCTAGAATGCTTACTCCAGGGGCGATCAAATCTGGCTAAAATAACAGATTCATGTTTGCACTAGTAAATTCTTCCGATCAGATCTGGCTAAAATAACAGATTCATGTTTGCACTAGGAAATTCTTCCGATCAGTTCTGGCTAAGATAACAGATACATGTTTGCACTAGTAAATTCTTCCGGTTTCATTATAGCTATTCACATAGTCACGTCTTTAATTTACACACTTGATATTTTTGCAGTATTTATATAGCTTACTATGAGATTGTTTCTAATTCATCCATAAGAAAAAACATATATATTATAATGAGAGATTTTGTTAGCTAGGTTCATCTTAATATATGATTTCAAAATATCAACTTTTTATACTTTTACTTATTGATAATCAAACATACTAATAGCCAATATTTCACATTAAGCTGGGTACTGTAGGTTAGTAGTTTTTACCTTAAGGATTTCCGGAGAGAATGGATGAGGACCTCGAGAGGAAAATGAAGCTACAGAAGGGGCTGATGTATCCTTAAGTTGAACACTTTTTCGTATAGTTCCAAACGGAGTACTAGTACATACATAAAAAACATAAATGATGTTGAAAATTCTCAATGTTAGAAACAAGCTCTTGAATCAACAGCAAAAGAAATAACAATAGTAATATGATCAGATGAGTTGATAATTATCTGAGATCAAATATTATTATTACCTTGTTAAGTTTCTAGCGTAGGAAAGAACGCGAGCTGCATCATCAACACTGATATAAGATGCAGGGAGAGGAAAAGAATATGGAGTATCATGGGGTTGTACATAGTTCATTATTGTCCCAGCAGCACCAGCAAGGAAAACCTCTTGTCCATCTCCTATATGATCACAGAGAACAATTTTGCCCTTCACCAATGTTCTATTTAATGTGTCTGGTATACAAAACCTATAATGTTGTGAGAAATAAATCAGTCCTTCAAATTCTGACAGTGTACAATGCATTTTAATTCTTAGTTAGGTTTCTTTTCTCATTTATACCGGGAACGTGATGAATTTGAGGATGTAGTGTCTGGAGCATCTCCTCCATATATTAGGGGAAAAGTCTTGTTTTGGTGTTGAAACGGTTGGCGGTCTCGAGAGAAGTCCGCCAAAGATTTGGATTAGACTCCGCTAGTGAATAAATGCACAAGAAGCAAACGTGAACTACCATCGGGGGGAATGCGAGGAAACCCCCTCCGACACTCAAGTCAGCACGTGTCCAAATAGGATTTAGAGAGAGAAAGTAGAGAGAGATAGATAAGAATTCTGGGTGTGAGAGAATGTCCCTGCGGAATAGTACTAGTGGGGTATTTATAGAAGTACTATTCTGACAGGGTGCGTAATCCTTTTACACGTGTACGGTCGTGGTGCTTCTGACCTCCTGGGAAGATTCCCTTATTTTGTCCTGTTGGGCGACCGCCAACGTTGTCGGACCATGTTGATGTACTGACTTGTTAGAGCTGTAGGTGATAGTTAAAGTGTTCGCGTCCGTGATGGCGCTCGCGGACCTGTCACTGGGATCCGCCATTATACTTAGGTTATACCCCTACAACTAGCACCCCCAGCATCATTTGGGGTTTTGACCGCTAGTGATGTTGTCGGCGGACGCGAGTCACTGTTGCCGTGCTCAATTTCTTGGGGAAGTTCATTCGTTAGGTGCCACGTGTCGTCGTAGGGAGTTGAAAAAAATTTCGAAAAGTTAATGATTACTTTTCCGAAAATCCCGCCCATTATTTTATTAGGGTTTACCATGCTTCGACACTTGGCAGGGATTTGGAGAGGGAGTTGAGAGGTCTTTCAATCTCAGTCGTTCATTCACGCCTTATATTGGAACAGTTAACTTTTTCGGATTTCTTTATCTTCATTCACAAAGTTCTCTTTCTTTCTCCATTTTTCTCTGACGAAACCTCCATAACCGAAGTTTGAGTTGCTTAAAAACCGCCTTTCCAGTGCTCAAATTTCTTTGAAAAGTTACCAAATCTTTTAGTTTTTGGTTTCCGGTCTTCTTGCGCTTAAAAATTTGCCATTTTTTCGCGAAGGTTTTCTGGGTTTTTTCTGGGATTTTGAGTTTGAGTTTTGCCGGTGATAATTCTACATTTTCGGTGGTCTTTTCGTTCAAGCTCGGGCTTTTCTGCACTCACTCCTTGGAATCCTCGCTCGTCTTTTTCCGGCAACCTTTTGCTCTTTGCGCTTCTTTCTCCGGCGACTTTACTCTTCCAGATATTTCTTCATTTCTTCTCCAAGCTTAAAGTTTCTTTTTATATTTTCGTCATGTCGGACCAGTCTGATAGTCAGAATACCCCTAGCGATGCATTTATGACCGAAAGTGAACCTTCTTCCCCTTTGGCCGACAATGAACCTTCTTCCGATTCTAGCCCCGTGGGGAGAACTAGGTTATTGTCGGACATTCCCCTCACAGCTGAGAGAGAAAAAGAAATGAGGTCTAAGTTCCTTAACGACCCCGCCACTCCTGAGGAGCATAATATCTGGTCGCCAGGGAGAGCGGTGATAGACAGACGCTTAGGGAGCTTAGGCATCAAATCCTTACTAGACGGTCCCTTAGGAGTCCGCCAACTGATGCTGCTCGTGGCCTTGATGTTGCCCCCTTAAGAGAGCACGCCTGGTTGGATAGTGTGGCGGACGCAGGGGTTGGAGTAACGGCTGACTTTTATGACCGTTTGCACGACAATATGGCCGCTAATCCACCTATCATTGATTTAGGTGACGACAAGTGATTCTATTGCAACCTGTTATGGCTAACCAAGAGTCCACTTATCACCGTCGGTCCGCTCCCCGACACCCCCATTGCCCGTGCCTCCCGGAGATGCGACATATACTACAACCGCGAACCCTCGGCACTAGCGTCCCCTGTCGGAGCGCGTGGTTGGAGAAAATTCTCGCGCAGCGAGAGGGAGTTGATGTGGATTTTAACGTACCAGAAAGAGATGTTGAAGAGGACGCTGAAGGTCCCGGCACTGATGCAATATGGTTGCCCAAAGATGAGTGTGTCGGGCCGTTAACGGTTGAAATTGATTCTCTCTGGCGGCAGGATGCCCTTGACCTTGGTTACCCTAAAGTCGCCGACCGCTATTTCACTCCCTAAGAGTTATAGGTCGGGTGATTCCTTCGGAGGGTTCCATTGTAACGGAATGCCCTCCCGGTCATGTGGCCGTTTATACTCATCATTTTGAGTTTGGGCTACGTTTTCCTTTGGATTCCTTTTTGGTGAAGATTTTAAACTCTTTCAACGTCTGTTTAGCCCAGTTGACTCCTTTAGCGGTCCGAAACTTGATTGCGTTCATCTGGACGATCCGCTTTTTGGAGTTCCCTGAAACTCTGAATTTATTCCGTCATCTCCACTGGTTGAAAAGAAATGGTTCTGCCCATCAAGCAGGGTGGTGGTCGTTAATGACGGCTGATAAGAAGATGACGGTTCAACCAAAAGCTACTTGGATTGAAGGGCCGGCGGGGATGCCTTCTTCTCGGCTTCGGTGCTCGAGAACTATCCAAAGTCGCCGTCACTTCACCGAGCCGCGTCCGCACATGGAGCACTTGTCTTTGGTTCCGCTAACCGATGATGAGAGGGCCGCTTATGACTTCTTTGACACTGAAGATTTCATGATTACCTATGAGGACGGGAGGGAGGTTAAGGTCAAGGAACCCAAAAATTGGCTCCCTCACTCTAGGTATATCCTGGGGAATCAACAACTGTCCGCCATGTTGCTTTGTCATACTCATGCTAATGGTAAGTACTGCTATCGGACCGGGTCCGGTCTCGATGTCCGTTTTTTTTTTTTTTAATTTTGCCTTGTATTGTGCAGGCTTTGATCAATTGGACCTGCAGACCCTTTGCGTCTCCAAACATTTAGAGCCGCTAACCAACATGCAGCCTGCTCCTGCTGAAGGTCCTGAGACCGTGCACGGCGTTGTAAACGGCCGTAGAGGGGGTAACCGCCATGGTCCCCAGAGCATTCGTCGTACTCGCGGCGCTCATACCTCTGCTACTATCGGTCGCACTCCTGGCCGTGGCGGTGCAACTATCGCTGCTTCTAGCGGCCTACCTTCCTCTGTTGCCCCACTTAGGTCATCTACTTCGCGACCTGTTGTTAGGGGCAGTGGGACAAGGAGGCGACCGCGTGAACCGACCGCGGAGGATACTTCTGCTAATAAGCGACCAGCTACAGCGGATCCTCTGGCCTCTGTCCCTGCTCGAGATGTCCATGTTGAGGATGTGGACGTGAACGCTTCTGAGGGCCAAGATCGTGGCGAGGTCGCGACCACAGGCCCTTGTCATCATAGCGGGGCGATTTGGCTATCCGGATCTTACTCCAGTATTCGTGAGAAGATCCGTGAGCTTATCTCAATGCCCAGCTTCTTATCCAACCTATCCCCCAGTGTCATCTCTCGGTACCATGAGTGGATCGAGAAGAAGGAAGTGCCGCTGAGTGATGCTGTGGCGGCATCCTTTGGCCGCCGGCCTGTCGTCTCTGGTAAGATATACTAACCTGACTGGGACGTCAGGGAGGACGAGTCGTTATATGCCGATATTCCTGAAAACGGTGGCATCCTAGCCTACCGTATCCTGAAAGGTATGCAGCTGCCTTTAGACAGGCCGGCAGGGTCTCTGGTTACTCCTGCTGCTAGGTTGGCTCACGACCAACTTGTGGTACGTTTTAGCACTTGCTTTATCCTTTGCTTGTTTTTCCTTCTCTTTGTTTTTTATATTTTTATTGACGTTCTCTTTTCGTCTTTGCAGGCCAACAATGCTGCTGTTGAGTTGATAGAGCAGTACATTGAGTATCAGAAGTTGGCGGATACCTATAAGCAATCGCTGGAAACTTGCCAGGATCTGCTGAAGGAGACGGAGGACAAGCTGGCAGCAAAGACGGCAGAGTTGCAGCCTCTAAAAGATGAGCTGGTAACACTGAGGCCGAGGGCCGCCTTATTGGAAGAGACCGAGGAAAATGTTAATACATTGACCAAGGCTCTGGAAGCCGCTAACTCTGCAAAAGAGGTTGCCGTCCTGGATGCTGTGGCTGAAGTTGAGGTCAGAGGAGCTGCTAAGGCTGTTGCTCAGTTTAAACAGTCTGATGAATACGCAACAGCTTTGCACAAAAGGTATGATGGCGGATGGGCAGCCGCCATGAGATGCGTTTGCAAATCGGTTCCAGGATTTGACTGGAACGTTATCGAAGATGCTCATGCCGGTGGCCAACATCTCACGCCTATTGAGGGGGATCCTAAGTTCGCTGACGAGGATGCTATCACTGATGCGGATCCTCGAGATGTTCCAGATCTAGGAAATCAGGAGACCCCTCCCTCTTGAAACTTTTGGCGGCCTTCTTTCAGCTCTTCCTGTTCTTCTAATAGCTTATAGTTGTAATTTTTGAATATTTTAACTCTTTATTCGGCCCATGTTGGCATTTGTAAACGCTAATGTTTCTTAATTTTATAAGTACAATTCCAACTAAAAGCCTTTCATTTGGCCGCCATTGTTTTACCTGTAGTTGGCCGCCAAGCCAGTAGCTTTTATTTTATGGGAAAGTACTTTATATCTTGCGTTTATGTCGCTTTCATTATCGTCTGATTGTTGTATGTCCGCCAATCTTTTTATTTGCCAACGATAATTATCGTATTATTATCCGCCAATCTTTTATATGACCGTTAACGCACTCTGTGCCTGTCATGGTTTTTGTAATGTGCTAGGTCTGTCATCTGACCGTTAACGCACTTTGGGCCTGATATGGCTCAATTTGTGCTAGGTCTGTTATATGACCGTTTACGCATTTTGAGCCTGTCATATGGCTTGATTTGTGCTAGGTCTGTCACATGACCGTTAACGCACTTTGGGCCTGTCATATGGCTTGATTTGTGCTAGGTCTGTCATATGACTGTTAACGCACTTTGAGCCTGTCATATGGCTTAATTTGTGCTAGGTCTGTTATATGACCGTTTACGCATTTTGAGCCTGTCATATGGCTTAATTTGTGCTAGGTCTGTCATATGACCGTTAACGCACTTTGAGCCTGTCATATGGCTTTTGATTAATGTGCATGAAAATAATAAGACAATTGATGAACTGCTGAGAGAAGCTTGTATTATTTAAGCAATTAAGGGTGGTTTTCGACCTATTACATTTAGCAACTCAAACATAGTATTTCTTTAGGACGCTAGCATTCCAACAATTTTTAAGCTCCTTGCCATCCATGTTCTTTAAAATGAAGGAACCGAGAGCAATCTTCTTGGCTATGATGTAGGGACCTTCCCAGTTAGCAGTCAGCTTTCCCTCAATATGCGCTTTGCCAGTGGCCGCTGTTCTGCGAAGGACCAGGTCGCCAACATCTAATGGCCTCTCCATGACTTTTTTATTGTAAGCCTTGCTGATCCTGTCTTTGTAAGCGGCTGCTCTCAGTTCTGCCATGAGCCTTGTTTCCGGCAAGAAGTCTTGGTCTTCCCTGAGTGCCTGGTCATTTCTTTGCAGGTCTTGGTGCTTGATCCGGTAAGAGGGTAACCCCACCTCTACTGGCAACACCGCCTCTGCGCCGAAGGCCAACTTGAATGGGCTCTCTCCCGTTGCTTCTTTCTCCGTTGTTCTATTTGACCATAGCACTGCCGGTACCATATCAGCCCATCCTCCTTTGAATTCATCTAGCTTTTTCTTCAAGGCGTTTAGGATCTGCTTGTTCGCGCCTCTGCTTGTCCGTTGCTCTGAGGGTGGCAAACGGCTGAATATGCAAATTTTACTCGAAATTCTGTTAAGAAGGCCTGTACAGGGCGACAATCGAATTGGACGCCATGATCAAAGACGATAGCCATGGGGATCCCAAACCTTGTCATAATATTTTGCCAGATGAATCTCTTGACCTGATTTGCCTTGATTTTTGCTGTCGGCTCTGCCTCTATCCACTTGGTGAAGTAATCAATTCCCACTATTAGGAACTTTCTCCCCCAGGTTGCTGTGGTGAACGGTTCCAAGATGTCCATTCCCCACTGTGCGAACGGGATCGGGCATAGGATAGGCTGCAAATCGTTGGCTGGCCTGTTAATGACGAGGGCGTATCTCTGGCACTTATCACATCTTTTAACGTAGCTCTGGGAATCCGCCAGCATACTTGGCCAATAGAATCCCGCTCTCAATGCCTTAAGTGCCAGAGCCTTTCCGCCAATATGGTTACCGCATATACCTTCATGTATTTCTTCAAGGATCTTCGCGGATTCCCATGCGGTTGCGCATTTAAGCAGAGGTAGACTGAATGATTTCTTGTATAGCTCATTTTGGTATATGACGTACCAGCTTGCTTGTCGTTTCAATTTCTTGGCAGACGAGGGGTTATTCGGAAGCGTCCCAATCAACATGTACGCCACCAGCTCACTAAACCATTCTCCCTGCTGGTTTATACTATTGACGGTTACGACCTTTTCTGTGATGCTCTTTTCCTTCAAGATGTCGACCGTGACGGTTCTTTCAATGCTAAATGAGTCAGAGCTTGCCAACTTGGACAATGCGTCCGCTTTTGTGTTCTCGGCCCTAGGTATCGCTTGAATCTCAAAATGATCCAATTGAGCTATCAATTCCTTGGCCTTTTCAACGCATTTTAGCATGTTGGCCTCTCTGACTTCGAATTCTCCCCTCAGCTGGCCGCTCACCAACTGTGAGTCCGTTTTTAAAAGCACTTTCTTAGCACCCGCCGCCAAACACATTCTCGGTCCGGCAATGCCGCTTCATATCCTCGCTTCGTTGTTTGACGGGGAAGGCGAACTTGATGGCGTACTTGGTAAGAATTTCCTTCGGGCTAGTCATCACTATACTGCTCCCAGATCCGCTAACAGCGGACAATCCGTCGACTTCCAGTAGCCAGACTTCCTTTTGCTCCACTTCTTCCTCCTCATATGAGGCTTCCACGATAAAGTCTGCCAGGGCCTGCGCTTTGATAACGGTCCTATGCTTGTACTGTATATCATACTCCGATAGTTCAACGGCCCATTTCAGCAAGCGGCCGGAACTATCCATCTTCTGCAACGCTTTTCTAGCGGTGGTTGGTTAAAACTTGAATGGGATGGCGGTCGAAGTATGGTCCGAGCTTCCTAGCGGCTATAACCACGGCCAAGGCCATTTTTCTACCCATGTAACGGCTCTCCCGGACCGATTAAGAATGTGGCTGATAAAATAAATTGGCTGCTGCCTCTTCTCCTTTTCTACCAACAACACGGCCGCGACTGTCTTCGGTGAAGCCGAGATATATAGTTGTAATACGTCTCCCGTCTCGGGCCTTGTAATGGTAGGTAGCTTCTTTAAATGCTCTTTTACCACCAGGAATGCTTTGCTTTGCTCCTCTCCCCACTCGAACTTCTTATTCCCCCTTAGCAAGGCAAAGAAGGGCAAAGCTTTGTCTGCTGATTTTGAAATGAATCGAGTGAGGGCCGCCATTCTCCCTGTTAGCCGCTGAATATCCTTGACGTTTTTTGGCTCAGGCAGGTCGACAATGGCTTGGACTTTGTCTGGGTTTGCATCAATCCCCCTTTTGCTTACCAAGAAGCCTAAAAACTTTCCCGCTCTCACCCCAAAGACACATTTCTTTGGGTTGAGCTTCATCTTATACTTCCTCAAAGTTCTGAAGGTCTCTTCTAGATCGTCCAAATGTTCACGGTCAGTTTTACTCTTGACGATGGAGTCGTCAACATATGCTTCGATATTCCTCCCCCTCTGATCCGCGAACACCTTGTCGACTAGTTTTTGATAGGTCGCCCCCGTATTACGGAGCCCAAACGGCATTGCCTTATAATTATATACTCCATAATCGGTGATGAACGCAGCTTTTTTCCTATCGGCTTCGAGCAAGCTGATCTGATGGTAGCCCGAGAAGGCATCCATAAAGCTTAACAATGCATGACCGCTAGTAGAGTCTACTAGCTGGTCTATTCTCGGCAGCGGATAGCAATCCTTTGGGCAAGCTCTGTTGAGGTCTGTGAAGTCCACACACATCCTCCACTGGCCGCTAGCTTTCTTTACCATGACTACATTGGCCAACCACTCCGGGTAGTCGCATGGCTCAATGAAGTCAGCTGCCAATAGCTTATCAACCTCCTCTTTAATGGCCTTGTTCTTTTCGGCCGAAAAATTTCGCTTCTTTTGCTTGACAGGTTGGACAGTGCTGTCAACATTTAGACGATGTACCATCACGGCCGGGTCAATTCCCGGCATCTCATCCGCTAAGAACGCGAAGACGTCCGCGTTTTCTCTTAGGAGAGTCACCAGGTTGACCCTGACCTTTGGGTCCATGTCTGTTCCAACAGCCACTGTCCTTGCCGAATCATCTGCCAGCATCTCCTGCTTCGTTTCTCCATCCGGTTTGGGCCTTGGAGTATCATCAGGCCTGGATTCTAGCTCTTCCATTAAAACATCCATCTCCTCACCCCCTTTCTCGGATCCTTCCTCATTCGCCAGAGCCCTCCTCTGAGCTCGCCTTTGTTTCCGAGTTGGCGGATTTAATTCTTCTACCGGCACTCTCCTTGCCGGTTGCTTCAGTGCTGTTAGATAGCATGATTTTGCCATCTCTTGATTTCCTCTCAGCTTTGCTGTCGTCCCGAGATTGGAAACGTACAACATAGTTAAATGATAAGTTGACACCACTCCTTGGACGTCATGGATGAAAGGGCGACCGATAATTGCGTTATAAGCTCCAGGCACGTCAACCACTAAAAACTCCGCCATCACATCCCTGGCGTTCTCATCCTCCCATACTCTGACCGGTAAGGTTATCAGGCCCTCTGGAATCACTGACGCCCCCGTGAAACCTATCACTGGGTAACGTACAAGCTTCAGGTGTTCCCGGCCAATCATCAATTTTTCAAAGGTTGAGAAGTACAGAATGTTTGCGGAACTTCCTCCGTCTACCAGGATTCTGTGGATCAAACAGTTTGACACTTTCAGCGTGACCACCAGAGGGTCATCATGAGGGTAGACGACATGCTTTGCATCTTCAACCGTGAAAGACATGGCGGGCATTACTGGCGGCCTTCTCCACTGCATGCTTTCATTGAAATTGACCTGGTGCCTGAATTCTTTCAGGCTTGCCTTGGCCCCATTGACGCTGCCTCCATGAATTGGACCGCCACTTATAACGTGAATCTCAGCAATCCGCGATTGCACACTCCGGTTATTAGGCTTTACCACGTCTCCGTCCTTTGATTGTGCCTTGTATTGAGTGAAGTTACCCCGTCTTATTAGATCCTCCAGGTTATCCTTTAAGTGCCTGCAATTCTCGGTAGTGTGACCGTGATCACCGTGAAAGTCACACCACTTGCTCTTGTCACGGTTTTTATGAAACATTTGCTTAGGACGTTGCCATTTATCACTGTCCTTGTTCATCTGATATATCTGAGCCCTTGAGGTCGTGAGCTGCGTATATGTATCGAATTTATCTTTGTATTCGAACCTTTCGCGGTCATTCTTCTCTCGGTCATTTCCCTTCTTGACCACATTTGATTCCTGCTTTCTTTCATCCCGGCCGCGATCGCTTTCGCGACCCTTTTCTCTCTTCTGCTTATCATCCTTCTTCTTTTCCGACTCACGACTTTGGCTGCTCGCGGCCTTGTCAAACTCTTCCCCCCTGATGAAATCGTTTTCCTTTCTCAAGACTGGCTCAAGGGATGTGAAGGTTTTACGGCCCAGATAAATTCTAAACGCAGACCCTTCCTTCAGCCCGGTCATCAAAGCTAAGACGGCCACGTCCTGCTGAAGACGGGGAATGGTGACCGCCTCAGCATTGAAACGTCCGACGAAATCCCGCAGGCTCTCATTCTCGCTCTGCTTGATAGATAACAACTCGCCAGTTGTGCGCTCGCGGCGCCTATTACTCACGAAGTGAGTGCTGAACATAGATGAAAGCTGGGAAAAACTAGAAACGTTACCAGCCCTGATGCTTTTGAACCATGTCTGGGCAATCCCAGTCAAAGTAGATGGAAAAACCTTACACCAAATAGCGTCTACCTGAGTGTATAAATACATGTGCCCCTCATAAGCGGCCACATGATCGTCTGGGTCTGAGGTGCCATCATACTTGCAGGACGGCATCTTGATTCGCGGCATGGGGTGGTTCAAGATTTCTGGAATGAAAGGAGACTGCTTAGGCTTGATTAATAGATGCCCGCCAGCAGAATGATTGCTTGCGCCACCGATGTCTTTGTGTTCCGGCGGAACGACTTTGATTCTCATCTTCAGAATTGTTGAGATCCTCAGTTTCGAGGATGACTTCCTCATATTCTGGGTCCTCAATTTGCCATTCCAATTGGCGTCCCTCCTGATTGAAGGTCCGCATTCTTCTCACGGGGGTGCCATCGACGTTGCGACCATTCATGGTCGACATACGCCTCTAGGTGGCCAGGCCCTTGCGTTAGGAGTGGGAGTGTTGTTAGGCCGAGTACCCGCTTGTAACATTTGGATGAAAGACGCTACGGTTTGTAGTCGCTCGAGGGAGAATTGACTTGTTGAGCCGGGTTAAATGATCCGCTTCCGGTGTTTACCCGAGACACATTGTTCCCGGGGGTTTCTTTGCTCGTTGACGTTCCCGCGGCCTAACTCGGATGGATCACGGCCGTCATTGTTTGCTCTTTCCATGTTGGCGTTCACAAAGATGGAAGCCCCCTCCTTCTAGCGCCAAGTTGTTTCGGTGTTGAAACGGTTGGCGGTCTCGAGAGAAGTCCGCCAAAGATTTGGATTAGACTCCGCTAGTGAATAACTGCACAAGAAGCAAACGTGAACTACCCTCGGGGGGAATGCGAGGAAACCCCCTCCGACGCTCAAGTCAGCACGTGTCCAAATAGGATTTAGAGAGAGAAAGTAGAGAGAGAGAGAGATAAGAATTCTGGGTGTGAGAGAATGTCCCTGCGGAATAGTACTAGTGGGGTATTTATAGAAGTACTATTCACCTGACAGGGTGCGTAATCCTTTTACACGTGTACGGTCGTGGTGCTTCTGACCTCCTGTGAAGATTCCCTTATTTTGTCCTGTTGGGCGACCGCCAACGTTGCCGGACCATGTTGATGTACTGACTTGTTAGTGCTGTAGGTGATAGTTAAAGTGTTCGCGTCCGTGATGGCGCTCGCGGACCTGTCACTGGGATCCGCCATTATACTTAGGTTATACCCCTACAAGTCTTATTTTGGAGATCAAATGTATTCAGTGAAGTCCCCTGCATTAGATTTAGAGGTTATATTAAAGTGCAATAGATCACAATAGAAATAAACAATAGTTCCTAATCTTGCACTACCAGAACATAGTTCAATTATGGACTTTTAGGTAAACTCGACCATCAATTCTAAAGCTTTACTAGTTGAGCTTATTGTGTAATTTGTTCCTAGTTTCAATAATGTTTGTACATTTCTATTACCCTGTATAGTTGGAATGGTTTGTTTGGTTTGATGGAAAACATTTTCCACGGATAATGGATAAAGTATTTTCCGGTGGAAAATGCATATGAATATTAGTTTTCCTTTGTTTTGATTAGATGAAAAACTATTAAACTAAGAAAGGTAAAATGGAGAAGTTGGGAACGAGAGAGTGGAGGAAAATGGTTTTCCTTCAAACTTTGGAGGAAAATGTTTACAAAGGGATCGGAAACTATTTTCCTTTTTCAATCCCTTGTTCAACCAAACAACAGAATATGGGGAAAATCGTTATCTTAAAAAACGTTTTCCTCCAAAACAAACGGAGCCTATATGTGTTAAATTCTACAACATTTAGGTAGCAACTTATCATATGCATGTTCGTTCTTGACTAACCTCAAAGACCATGCCATTACCAAGTCGCACCTTGGTAACAAACTTACGATCTATCGTACTAGCTCCAACAGAGAGTATCCACGGTGCAAAATTTTCGAGAGTTTGAAGGCCTGACCCCTTATTTCCAGCAGAAGCAGAAGTCAAAATTCCTCTTTTCATCACATGAAATGCACCTATTGCAATTGGATCTGTAAAGTACGGTCGTGCTGCTCCACCTAATTTTCTTCCAAGTGATACTGATATGATGTCCACTCCATCTAATATAGCAGCATCAAATGATGCCAATATATCTGAAAAAAAGCAACTATCATTAGACCAACACGGCTTGTACACAGCTATTCTAGTCGACGGTACGCCGCCTCGAACAGTTCCTTGGCCCAGGCCTAGGAAGCTGGCCTAATTCACCACTCTTCCGGCTGCAATGGAGGCACAATGTGTTCCATGCCCATCTGTGTCTCTTGGTGATGCTTCCTCGGTGCTGGAAATTTCCATCCGCTCGAGAGTACCGTGCGCCAATTATCTTACTGCACGCAATCGTACATGCACATAACAACATTGGTAAAATAGACAAGAGAGCAGACAACTTATGTGGTAGAATACAATCTTCACCATAAACTCAAAAGTATCGTATGATTTGAATATGGTTGAATATATAACATCTTAGGCTCCATTTGTTTTGGAGGAAAAAAAATTTCCCAATTTTCGTTATATGGTTGGACAAGGGATTTTAAAAGGAAAATGGAGGTGGAAAAGAGTTTTCCATCCCTTTGTAAATATTTTCCTCCAAAATTTGAAGGATGACTAGTTTCCTCCATTCTCTCATTCCCAACATCTCCATTTTCCATCAAATTAAATCGAACCAAGGAAAACTAATATCCATTTGCATTTTTCATGGATTACCATGTTTCATGGAAAACCATTTTCCATAATTTTTTTTTTTATCAAACCAAACGGACCCTTAGCTTTTGTTAGTCTATATCTAGTTTCTTAATATAAAATAAAAAGCTAGAGGAGAAAGAGAAGAGTTAAAAGTGACATTTTTCTCCACTAAAAAAAAGAAAAATTATTTTTATTCTTTAATTTTTTTTTTTGTAATATAATACTTCCTCTTTTTTTAGTTGACCCATTTATTTTATGCATATTTATTGCGGCACTAATTTGAACCTTAATATCTATAATTATCCATAAACAAAAATTACAAAAAGTTGATATTTTGAACATGTACATTGAGATGAATCTGACAAGATCCCACATGACTATGTTTTTCATTAATTACAAATCAAAAGAGATAGTCAAAGTCATATATATGAATAGTGCAAAAGTCAAAATGAGTCATCTAAAAAGACGTAGGAAGTATGATTTAACTACATATTCGGTAACATTGTCAGTTTTTAGTTTTAATTAAGATATTCAAGGTCATACGATATTAGTTATACTAGCATTTTTACACGCTATGCGTGCGTATTATATTAACGTTTTTTTCTCAATTAGTTATTCATCAGTGTTACAAAAATTTAATTCTAACAAACATTATAATTATTTTTAATTTTTTAATATGTTTTTCTTTAGTTATTTGTTCATCATTATTCAAATATAGTATTGAGAGAAGGAAATACAAAGTAGAGAAAAACTTGTACTCAAATAAAGTGGAAGAATTTGTGTATCATGTTCAATTGTTGAATATTAATAAAGTGTATGAGTTTGATTTTATATAATAGAGATTACCGAATAATAATCGACATTTAGGTTTTAAAATATTATCAGTATGATTATTAATATGAAATTCAAATTTTTATCTTTTCTTCTGATTGTGTCAATCAAGTTATATTGTCAATTTAATTTTTTATCATATTTTTTCACACATATGTAAGAAGAGGAAATCATTCTCCTTAATTTAATATTTAAATTTCAAATTCAATTCCATTGTTAACTTGTTCAATATATATGGCAAGTAGGAAGAAGAGAAGATTATTTAAATTTATTAAGGGTATATCAGACTTTTTGTAAGGGAACACTATCTCACTCCCTCCTTCACTTATATAATAGAGATAATATATTTACAATTAGTCATATTCTAATAGTACTACTCTGGTTCATGATGAAAATTGATAATATGAAACTAGAAACTACTTTTTCTAAATTTCATAATTCCGTTTTAAGTTTTTCGATAAACTATCATGGGTCAGACCGGCCGAGCTTTGGCCAAAAAAAAGTGGTCTGTTTCGGGTCAAAGCCTCGAGCGAGCCAAGCAACCATTTCGGGCCTACACAAAGTTTAGCCAGAAATTCCGGATTTTGGTTTCCCATGGCCCGACTTTTTGCCAAAACATCGGGTTGGCCGAGCAGGGCCCGAATCAAGGGTCGAAAAATGTTACCCATGGCCCGCTAATTTTCGGGCCGGGCCCGAATGATCACCTATAGAAAATATTAAAAAATAAAAAACGACAGCAATTAACAAGCAAACCCTCACTGGTTACAGGTGAAGTTATGAGAAGTTTCACAGCTACCGTTCATTTGCTCGGAGGTGGACCAAAACCATCATCAAGAAAGCTCTCAGATTCCGGCCAAATTCCATAATCAATAACTCCAATGATAACATCGCTCTCGACGTTACTTCTCTCAACATTCAGAGGGAAATTCATGAAATCCCATGATCTTGTAGTACAACGGTGATTCTTGTCAGTGAGAAATACAGAAACCACTCCATCAATACCTATCAATGACATGACCATTTCAATGATTATTATTCATTAAGGTTGGTGGGCGTTTATCCAAAATAAAAAAGAAAGACAATCGGAAAGACTCCTCAAGTTGTGAAGAAAATAAGCAGCATCACATTTACCGGCTATTATATCTGCTTCTTTTGCAGTTAGTTTTGCAACACAACCGTGGAAACTCTCGTAAGTATAGAGTAGATGTTCTGAAATCTTGTGAGACGGCACGCTATAATAGACATTTCCTCATTACATTAGTTTCAAATTATCATCTTAGGGCATGTTCTCTTCGGTATAAAACAACCGAATCGAATCAAACCCAACGAATGAGCGAAATAAATTATAACTAATTAATAGTAATGATTATCATTTAGGAACGTAAGCGAACCGAATTAATCGGGCGCGAAAATAAAATTGGGAGAACAGTGGCCTTAGTCTTATCCCCTCAAAAAAAAATTATCACCTTAAAAATATTGAGGTGTGCTAAATACAGCAGAAAAAAAGACTAAATACAGCAAAAAAAAAATGAAAAAGACTAACCTAATAGTAATTGAAAATAGTAAAAAAAAAAACCTTATATGGACTTGGTCCACACTAAATTAGTGTGGACCTAATACTAATTCATGTGATTTATGAAAAAAAAAAAGGGTCACTATATAAAAAAATAGATATAAAAGATGACTATATATAGTAGATTGTAAAGTTTGACTATGCGATAAAAAAAAGATTACTATGTCACAAAGTGAAAAATTTCATTATGATAAACTAATGTGAGAAAGAATGTTTCTCTTTTGGTCAAGTATAAACCCCCTTTAGGAGCTCTTGTATCCGAATGTTATTCTAATGTAGCCCAATTGACCTTTCCGGCCCAATAAATTAAAAACACAAATTACCAAAAAAAAAGTGAGAAAAGAGTGATTATATTAAAGAAACGGTCGCTATGGTAGATAATAAGTTAATAACTGTATATTGTAACTTAAAATTTTAAGAGGTTACTATATGGAAAAAAAAAAAGATTAATATGTTAAATAAGTGGCTTTGATCCACAATAGTATTATTTGGACCAGGTCCACACATAACTATCTCAAATAGTAAAAGAAAAGAATAAATAGTTATTACCCATCAAGGACGCGGCTTAACATATCAACATGAACGCTTTTTGCAGGAATGTCAAGCTTAACCCGATCACCCATGTATATAATATAAGTCTACATGTATAACACAAATTAAAAAATTAACCGTATTTAGTGAGGAGAAAAACTACAAATTCATGGTAAGAAATATTCTTTCAGAGAAAAGGTGAAAGCCAATGATTTATACATTTAATAAGAAAAAGGAAGATATTCAAACATAATGAGTTATTGTTCTAAAAAATATATTAGAACATTATATCCAGGCTCATTTGATTAGGAATTTAAGAACCAGTTTGACGTAGAAAATTATGCATTTATCCAACTAGGTACGATAGTTATTTGGCAGGTTTTAAACATGCATATGCCAAGCAAAGTTTTTTTTTTGTTGTTTATTTACTCATTAAGTCATTCAGATGGCACAGATAATAAAAACGAAAAGTAGAAATGAAAAAAAGCTTGCACACGATAACTCCAAATATATATATATATTTTAGGTAAGACGAAGGGGACTTACTTGAGGGGGATAAGGAGAGTCCCATGAGATTTGATCCCTAGATCTCAGGGATATGAGGTGGGAAGCGATATGATGTCACTACTCTACCACCTCAACCAAATATAACTGGATATATAATCGAGGTACTCATATAATTTTGAGGATAATATATATATATATATATATATATATATATATATATACATATATATATATATATATATATACATATATATATATATATATATATACATATATATATATATATATACATATATATATATACATATACATATATATATATATATACATATACATATATATATATATATACATATACATATACATATATATATACATATACATATACATATATATATATATACATATATATACATACATATATATATATATACATATATATATGTATATATATGTATATGTATATGTATATATATGTATATATGTATATATATATATATGTATATATATATATATGTATATATATATATATATGTATATATATATAGGAATAGGATCACGTGAAAACCACTTCTTATGCCGAAAACTAAAACGCAACATAAAATGAGCAAAAAGTTTCGAAAATGAGCAAAAAAGATAAAATGAGCAAAAAGTTCTTAAAATGAGCAAAAATATAAAATGAGCAAAAAACATAAAATGAGCAAAAATTTGTAAAATGAACAAAAGTTTCTTAAAATGAGCGAAAACATAAAATGAGCAAAAACTTCGTAAAATGAGCGAAAATTTGCTAAAATGAGCAAAAGTTTCTTAAAATGAGCAAAAACATAAAATGAGCACAAAACATAAAATGAGCAAAAAAATCGTAAAATGAGCAAAAAAGACCGGTTTTCATTTTTCAACTTAAGGTTAGTTTTCAGTGGATCCTACCTATATATATATATATATATATATATATATATATATATATATATATATATATATATATATATATATATATATATATATATATATATATATATATATATATATATATATATATATATATATATATATATATATATATATAGAATTGAGTTCATGTGAGAAGGGAGTTTTATATGAGAAGTGAGAAGAAAATCTAGCCCTTAGATCATATCTCATTTAATGGCCAAGATTAAAAACTTTTAAAAAAATAAACCCCCAAATTTTAAACGCCATAACCTACACACACCCTCTCTCTCTCTCTCTCCTCTCTCCTCTCTCCTCTCTCTTATTTCGGCGGTTCTCTGCTTCCCTGCTACATTGTTTTTTTTTTTTCAATATCAATTCAGTGAATTTTCGTCCCTGATAATCAGTGAATTTCGGCACTCAAGATTAGTTCAATAGACGCATACAATATGGGAGAAGAAGGTTAGTATTTTGTTTATTTTTTTCGTTTTTTGTTTAATTTTTGCGTTTTTTTTGTAGAATTTTGAAATTGTTGGCATATTCGAAATTGTTGCTATACTGAAGACTATAATCGAAATTGTTGTTATTGCTGTGAATCCAATTTTGATTACTGTTTGGGGACTGGTGGTCGATGGTCGTGGGACTTCAATTCTGACGTTATTGATGCAGAACAGGGAACTGCAGTTTTAACGCCAAATAAATATTGTCAATTGGTCTTGTTTTTGTTTTTTTACACCATGAATTGATCTTGTATATCCTAAATTAATGCATACAATTGGACTAAAGAAAGTTGAATGATTTTACTTAATTTATGATCTGATGATACAATTTTGTTATCGGGAAAGAAAATCACTTTACCAAGCACGCACATTGGCAACAAAATTACTACTACTGTTCTCATGAGATAATTACTAATATTTATGATGTTGACAGTAAGAGTTCTCAATTGTCTTCTTGGTATTTCTTATATTATGAACCCAAGAACAAAAGAACTATGTAATTGAAAAGTGGTGATAAGTGTCTTTAATAAGAGAAGTCTACTGGAACTTTTTTCTGCGAATTTAATGGCAGCATGCAACTATGCAACTATGCAACTATGCAACTATGCTGCTATATCTAAAAAATCTTTGCAGCTTGTAATTATTAATCATCTTAATGGCCCTCATTTTCCTAACGACAAAATACAAGTATACAACTATATATGCTGCTATATCTCAATCACATTAATTTAATTCGGAAAAATTAAATTAGTATTACAATAACTCTAATTAGTTTTTCCTATAACTCTAAACAAGTGTTGGCATAACCCTAATGACTATTTCTTATAACTCTAAAGAAGTGATCGTGCAACTCTTAAACATGTGTTAGCATAATGGAAACAAGTGGAATATTTACAATGTTGACAACAAGTGGTTCTCAATTGTCTTTTTCCTGGACTTTTTTCATGTATACTTTTGTTTCTTAGTGCTGGGACTTTTAAGTAATTGTTGTTGTATCTGTATTAATTGAGTGTAGATTGGAAATTGATGTATAAACATGAGTGCTACTTAATGTCATGATGATCAGTGGTGATCCAATTTGTGTTTGATCTCTGTGCTACTCTTAACTTAGGCACCTGTGTCAAACATGATTACATGAGTATTAGTATAATTGATATATTATGTTTTGAATCTCCAATTGTGTTTGTATGAGCTTGTAATTAGTTTATGTGTGTGTATGTAGATATGAGCATTGTCGAAGTGGGTAATGTGAAGGGTAAGCGTAATGCAAGTCAAAGTATGGATTTGGTTGAAAAAAAAGGAGCCAAATTACTTAAAAAGGATAGTACATCACATGTACCGAAACAAAAAAAAAGTCATTAGAGTTGTCTACTCAATGTAGACCGAATGAATTGGTGAAGCTTATAAAGGATTTATCTTCGCAACAAGTTCAAGATGTGAATAACATTGGCTTTGGAGGTCTTTGCAGTCTACATTTGACTCAAAGTCCTACTGCTATGATTCCTTTTTTGATTAATTCTTTTAATCCTGGCAGTTGGATGTTCAAAATTGATGCTGTGAATAAATTTGTGTTGAGTAAGTTTGATGTACATGATGTTTTTTTGCTTCCCATGGGTGATTCTAAGGTTGAGGAGATATCCACTGGTAGAGGGTCATGAGTTCAATGACATAAAGGCCTCTATTCGAGACAAGTTGTGGATGAATTACAAGGAACAAGATAATGCACTGAAAGAAGCAGCTCGTTTGAAGGCGAAGAATAAACATATAATTCATGAAGTTGCAGATAAATAATTTTCATATATTCCACTTTTGTAAAGGGATATGGGTAGGGGGATTGATTAGAATCAAAAGTACAATTTCTAGCATTATTTTTTATATATATAGGGATAGAATGAAATTGCAATTTTTTTTATCATAGTGTATGCAATAATTATATTCTAGTAATGAGATTGATGGTTAATTATAAGTTCCTATAACTCTAATCTAGTGTGAATATAACTCTAATCAATACTTCCCATAATTCTCATAACTCTTAAATACTACCACCTATAACTCCGGAAAAATTATTGGTATAACTCTTATGGCTAGATCGTATAACTCTAATCAAATACTCCTATAACTCTAATTAGAACGTACATAACAAATAATGCCATACCTATAACTCTAATCAAATATTCCTATAACTCTAATTAGTAATTCATACAACTCTAATCAAATATTCCTATAACTCTAATTACAACTCTTATAGTCAAATACTCCTATAACTCTAATTAGTAATTCATATAACTCTAATCAAATACTCCTATATAACTCTAATTAGTAATTCATATAACTCTAATCAAATACTCCTATAACTCTAATTAGAACTCTTACAGGCAAATACTCCTTTAACTCTAAGTATTAATTCATATAACTCTAATCAAATGTTCCTATAACTCTAATTACAACTCTTATAGTCAAATACTCCTATAACTCTAATCAAATACTCCTATAACTCTAATTAGTAATTCATATAACTCTAATCAAATACTCCTACAACTCTAATTATGACTCTTACAGACAAATACTCATATAACTCTAATTAGTAATTAATTATATAACTCTAATCAAATACTCCTATAACTCTAATTACAACTCTTATGACTAGTCAAATAATCCTATAACTCTAATTAGTAATTCATATAGCTCTAATCAAATACTCCTATATCTCTAATTACGACTCTTACAGTCAAATACTCATATAACTCTAATTAGTAATTTATATAACTCTAATCAAATACTCCTATAACTCTAATAACAACTCTTATGACTAGTCAAATAATCCTATAACTCTAATTAGTAATTCATATAACTCTAATCAAATACTCCTATGACTCTAATTAGAACTCTTAACAAGCAATGCCATACTTATGACTACCTATTATAATAAACATATATAAAATTGTAAAATTGTGTTTTAACAAGAATATAAAAAGACAATTTGTGTTTTGTGCTACGTCTTACTTGGAAGATAACAGCGAAATCATTCAAAAGTTAAAATCTTTTGATTCTATCTATTCTACCTATTATAACCCTTTTTATCATGATATATGCAATGATTATATTCTAACAATGACAATTATTTAATTGGAGTTATATCAACAAATGCATATAAAATATTTTGAACAAGTACATATAATTACAATTGGGCAACCAATTTGTAGTTGAAGCATCCCACATTGTTTGTACTCCTCAAACGTTTTTCAACACTTCAAAGTTGCTTCTTATTGTATATGAAGAAAATTCCAAAAACTAATAAAACTATACTAACAAACACACAGCCACCGAATTCTAATAAAGTATAGTTTTTAATTTGGTTTTCACTTCTGGAAGAAGAGTGGAGAACATCAATGCCATGATTTCCAACCAAGCAGTCTTGCCAACATCAATCAACCAAGCGCCTTCATCATGCAACAAAGAACAAGAGGAATAAAAGACATTAGTAAATATGATTTCACTTTCTTAGTTATAAAGTTTGCAGCATTGCACTTCTTTTTTATTCTATTTATAATAACAATAATCCATTAATATGTAAAAAAAAACGAAAGTATCTATAATAGTAGTTATAAAAATGTAGTCACTTAATCAAATTACCTTATGTTTGTTGATTTCGAGAAGGACAATTAGTACTCTAATTAGTATTTCTTATAACTCTAACTACTCATTCGTATAACTCTAAAGAAGTGTTGCCATAATTGTAATTAGTACTTCTTATAACTCTTAACAAGCATTGATATAACTCTTAAACACTACTTCCTACCACTCTAAATAAGTGTTGTCATAACTCTAATTATTATTTCTTATAACTTTTAAAAAGTATTGGTGTACCTATTCACTACTATATCCTACAACTCTAAACAAGTGTTATCATAACTCTAATTAATAATTGCTATCACTCTTAAAAATTATTGCACTAACTTTAATTAGTACTTTTTGCAACTCTAAATAAATATTGTTATAACTCTAATAACTACCTTTTATAACTCTTGACAAAATCATTCCTTAACCAAGATTATCAAACAAAATGGAAACAAGTGGAATATTTACAATGTTGACAAAGATAGAGAACAAAGTCATGAAAACCATTACAATTGTGGACATGTTGACGGTATCTAGTTTCTCAATTATGAATGCATGACTCTATTGTATATAACGACATACTCTACAGGTAATAGTAATATAATATCATCCTATAATATCGAAATCAAACTCCCATCATATAATATCATCATACAAGATAATATCAAATTATCTAGATGTTATACTATTTAGTTTTTTTTCTTCATAATTAGGTTTTGATTTTCATTACTGCTTAAAGGCCCAACTTACAAGCAATCATTTATGAGTACAGTACTCAAGCAACTATGAAAGAAACATGATTATGGAGAAGCAAAGAAAAATTCGCAAACAAGTATGGAGATTTAACAAAATTTCGCAAAACAAAAAAAAAGAATAACCAAACAAATTTCGAAAAGAGAGAAACATATAAATTTCTGAAAATAAACTAACCTTCATGCGATGCGGTAATGGATTCCATGAATTTTCTGGACAAAAGGAGATGACAGGAGAGACGACAGTATGAGGTGGGAGGGAATAGAGTATAGACGACGTACTTTGGAAGAGAGGAGAGAGAAAATTAGGTTTTGTATGAAAGGGATGAAAAAAGATAGTTTAAAGTTAATATTAGTTTTCAAATCTTGGCCGTTAGTGGTTCTTTCTCATTTCTCACCTTATTTCCTTTCTCACATGATCTTGCCTCTATATATATATATGCCTATTCTGAGTCTCTATACACGGCCAAATAAAACTCTGAAATTAGAGTATCAATTAAGATAGGTATAAATTGTGGAAACTAATACGATATCTATAATAAAACCACAAATTACATGCATGTGACTGACAATAACTCATGGACCATACTTAATTAGCAATAGCAAGAAAATTCAATTTTATATAGTAAGACATACTACTATATATAATTTTCTGCCATTAGAAACAAATACTCATCTTCCAATATTGTGACAAAAGTATATATTATGGAACCGAATATATGAAGTTGGCTCATATTTTTTAAGAAATCAACTTAGTTGATGAGATTAACGCATCAATCATGTAACGAAAGGATGCTTGCCTCTCTCTGATCTTGATCTGCTTGACCAAGGGGCACAAGAAGCCATGAAAACATAACCAGACTGAGTAGGAAAACCAAGGAAGAGTTGGGAAATTTGGAAGCCATATTAATTATACTCCTTTGGAATAAACTCTCCTGCTACAAGGCATATGAAGCAAGCAAGACGGAGCCTATTTATAATATGTAAAAATAGCCTCAAATAAAAAGAAATGGACAAAGTATAATCCATATTATAATTACCGTAAGAATGGTTCTCTATGACGACCTTTTATTCCTTGTAGTAATTGATTAATTCAGACATGTACTTGATCTTATTTACTATAATAATATCTACTCCTATAAACAAAATTGATACAGATAAAGGACAACTTCCACCAATTTAAGAATTATTAGCATTTTAAAACTTTTTTACAACATCCTTGCTGAGGCCTGAGGTCTTATAATGGATACATTTAGAGATGGCCAACAGTGCGGGCCAATCCAGCCCATCCAACCCAGCCCGCCTCTTGGGTCGTGTGGGCTGAGCCCACGAAAGCCTGGCCCGGCTCGGCTCGAACCGTGAAATTGGTGGGTGGGCCGTGGGCCAGATTTTTTGAGCCCAACCCACGAAAGCCCGCTACTAAAACCGCCCAGCCCGGTCCACGAAATCGGTCCAGCCCGGCCCATGAACCGGACCAGCCCAGCCCAAGTAATTATTCAACCAAATTGTGTATATTTTAATCAAATTGTATATATTTCAATGAAATTTCATATATTATAATTCAATCAAATTCAAAAATAATGAAATTATTCATTAATATTAATAATTGTATATATTTTAATTACTTTTGAAGGTTTTATGTAACAATAATAAATTATTCTAATGATTAAATAATTCTAGAAAAAAAAATTCTCATGCCGGCCCGCCAACCCAGTAGGCCCACGAACCGCCAAAACCGTTGTTCGAACCGTGAAAACCGGTAACAGACCGGTGTGGGCCAAGATTTTTCAACCCGTGGACCAGCCCGCCCAAACCGTGAATTTCACGGTCCGGTCCTGGGCCGTGAAATCTCAGCCCGGCCCACTAGGGCCCGCGGACCAGCCCACCCAGCCCGCACCAGTGGCCATCTCTAGATACATTTTAACCTATGGCCCCCTCCTCCTAACTTGTCAGAACAATAAAACTAAATTACTAAAATGAAACGAGCAAAATTGACCTTTGACCTCTTGCACTTTAAGCATCTCAAGCGTTGGAGCCCCTCAAAAAAAAAACAAAAGAGCGTTGGAGGGGTTACTCTTAGGAAGTAGGAACTAACCCCCAAGACTAGCTTAGATGACATGTGTTTTGTGCATGTTATTATACAAAAGTTGCTATATACAACGATTAAATTCTTCCTTACATCTTACAATTTTTTTTTTTTTTTAAGGTAAGATGAAGTCCTTTGCAAGGAAGGGGGGAAATTGGGGATCCCTCCTTGCAAGGGGTGAGACTCGATCCCAGGATCTCTGGGATCGGAGATGATGCCAACACCACTAGGCTATCACCTGCTGCTCAAAAATAAGATCCTTACATCTTACAAATGAACCTCATTAATGTGATTGTTTCTGTAAAATCAAATTAGGGCTCAAAAGCTTATCTATTCACATTAGGTTAAAAGAATATATAGTACAAGCTATTTTAGGAATCCTACAATCAAAAGAATTCCTACTATATAGTACAAGACTACATCTAATTATACATATCCTCGACACCCTCCCTCAAGTTGGAGCATGCGGTTCAATAATGCCCAACTTGGACAATAAAAATTCAAACTGAGACTTTCCAAGAGCCTTAGTAAAAATATCTGCTAACTGAGCTGAAGTAGACACATAAGAAGGGTCAATAAGACCTTCAATAATGGCATCTCGCACAAAATGACTATCAACCCTAATATGTTTTGTGCATTCATGAAAGACAGGATTTTATGCAAGATGAAGAGCAGACTGACCATCACATAAAAGAGGAATAGACTTGGGATGATGAACTGCCAAACTCAACAGAAGTCCTTTCAACCACTTGAGCTCACAAGTAATAGCAGCCATAGAACGATATTCAGCTTCAGCAGAGGAGCGAGAAACAGTATGTTGCTTCTTAGTCTTCCAAAAAATAGGAGAATGACCTAAGAAAACAGTCCAGCCCGACAACAAACGCCTAGTAAGGGGGAAGGCAGCCCAATCCGAATCACACCAGCCCTGAAGAGATAGGTCACTATCCGAACATAAAAGAATACCTTAACCGGGTGTACCTTTGAGATAACGAACAACACGAAGGGCAGCCTCACAGTGAGACTGGCAAGGCCCCTGCATGAACTGGGATAAGATATGAACGGCATAACCTAAATCCGGACGAGTGATAGCCAAGTAGATGAGGCGGCCAACAAGATGCTGGTAGGATGCAACATCACCAAGAACTGGACCATCGGCATGAGCAAGGCGATGGTTTTGCTCAATAGGAAAGGCACTAGGCATAGCACCTAACATCCCAACTTCAGAAATAATATCCAACGTATATTTATGTTGACACAAGAAAAGAACAAATGAACTTCGAGCCACTTCAATACCGAGAAAGTATTTTAAAGGACCAAGATCCTTCATTTTGAAACAATCATTCAGATAAGCCTTAAACAAGGTAAGTGCAGCGGAATCATTCCCAGAAATAATGAGATCGTCGACATAAACTAACACATTAAGCTGAACAGAGCCACGAGTGTAAGTAAACAAAGAATAACCCGAGTAAGATTACAGGACACAATACCCGTTCAAGGTAGAGACTAATTTAGCAAACCAACAACGGGGAGTCTGCTTCAAACAATATAATGATTTGCGTAAACGACTAATCATCTGAGGATTTGGACATTCAAAACCAGGAGGAAGTTTCACATAAACTTCCTCATCAAGATCACCATGAAGAAATGCATTATGAACATCCATTTGATGCAGTTCCCAATTTTTAGAAGCAGCGATAGCAAGAAAAGCCCGATGAGCTATAGGATAAGGAGTACCTGAGGGAGTCGATGAAGAAGAAGCAGAGGGAGCTAGACTTTCAGCAACCACAGAGTGAGTAACAAAATCTTTTAATAAGACCGAAGGAATTTTAGCCCTTTTTCCCGTCCTAGATCAACAATGGCATCATTTTTAATCATATTTGCATCATTACCAACAAGAGGGGGCTGAGAAGATGAGCCTAAATTAAAGGGACGTTGGAAGCAGGCCGAAAAGAAGGAGAGGCGGGAGAGAAGGTTTGGGCTTGGGCCTCATCAGGGAAAGAAGAAGAGGAGAGAGGCGCTGACTCTTGGTCAGCGTGTGGGGGTGAAGGGGAGGGCCCGACCCATTGGGCGCTAGGCCTCCAGCAGTTGAAAGAGGGTAGGGAGAGAAAGAGAGGGTGGGCTCATGGGGAGCTGGGCTTCCAGCAATGGAAGCAGGGGGAGGGGAGCTGGACCCATGGGGCGCTGGGCCTCCAGCGGGTGAGGCAGTGAAAGGGATAGAGATGCCATGGGGTGCTGGTTTTGGGCCAGCAGGGGGTTTAGTTTGGGGGTTGTTTTTGGGCGAATTTGGGGGAGTGAGAGGAGGATTTTGTGGAGGAAATTCATCAAAGTCTGGATGAATTGGATATGTGTCTTGGGAAAGAGAGATGAGGGAGAGATGTTGGTATCTTCAGGTGATGCAAATGGAAGCACATCTTCAAAAAAATTCACATCCAGTGAAACGAAAAATTCTTTAGTATCCAAATCAAACAACTTCCAACCCTTCTTCCCAAAAGGATAACCCACAAAGATGCACTTTCGACTCCGACTAGCAAATTTATCCCCCTTAGTTTTGTGATTATGAGCAAAACAAAGACAACCAAATGTACGAATAGCCTCATAAGCAGGAGAATGGCCATGGAGGACTTCAAAAGGGGATTTATTATGAAGAAGAACAGAAGGAGTGTGATTTATAAGATGAGTTGCAGCAAGGGCACTCTCCCCCTAAAAGTAAATAGGCAAATGAGCTTGAAACCGCAACGCCCTCCCAAAATTGAGAATGTGTTTATATTTTCTCTCAACCCTCCTATTTTGTTGAGGTGTGGCTACACTAGAAGTTTGGAAAATAATACCAGTGGCATGAAAATAATCAAGAAGACAATTAAATTCAGTGCCATTATCACTTTGAACAATCTTAATGGTTTGAGAGAATTGACGATCTACCATAGCAACAAGGGCCATAAACATTTGAAATACTTCAGTTTTATCCTCCAATAAATAAATCCATACAATACGGAAAAAATCATCAACAATAGTAAGAAAATATTTTGCACCACAAGATGAAACATGTTTATAAGCACCCCATAAATCACAATGTTTTCTCAAAAATACGACTAGCTCTATTATCGCTTAAAGGAAACTTGTCTCTAGGATGTTGAGCACGAAAACAAATTTCACATGCTTTATTCAAACTACCCTTATGGCCATAAAGAGGAGGAAGTAACTTCACCACTCGTTCTGAAGGGTGTCTCATACGCCTATGCCAAAGCTCAAACTCCGAAGCAACATGGTTGATAGAAACTGGCGCCTGTGGCTCATCCCCGCAGAAGTAGTAAAGTACATCTCGCCAATGCCCCATTCCAATCAGCTCCCTCATGTGGTCCTGTATAGCACATATATATAGAAGAGTTAAATTGCACAACACATGACAAAGCATGAGATAACTGTGAGAAAGCAAATTGCAACTGCATTGAGGAACAAAGAGGACGTTTGTGATAGTAATTGAATCCGACAAACGTACTGAACCCGTGTGAGTGGCAGACACTGTGGATCCATTTGGAACACCAACTGGACAATCAAAAACCTCAACTAAATCAAATAACCACGCCTTTTCTCTCGTGATATGATGAGAAGCACATGTATCAATAATCCATGAGGAAGAAGAGAACATACCACTGAAAAGTGCGTTTCAAACGCACTTTATAACTCCTTTTTAGCTCATTTTGATCCTCTTTCTCCCCGTTCTTCCCTCTTTCTTATCCCTTTCACCTTCTATTTCATTCACTTGATCATTCTTGATCATAGTGACATGTTGCTAGATTTTCAGTCATTTTTGTCTGAATTTCTAGTACATTTGCTTTCACCCTATTTTGCCATGTTCTTAATATAGGTGGAACTACTAAGATGGCTATGAGTTATAGAGTTGGCAAAGGAAGCAATGAAAATAGAGCACACGTTGAGAAATGGTGCGCTTGCACTATGCCCCATGTCCGCTCGCAAAAAGGAGCACATTGCACAACAGAATCTTATACAGGGAACTTCAAATGAATATAACATTTGAACCACAAATCGGATGGAGGTGATTCCAGTTGGGGGTGAAAGCTTCTTTCGATAGCTTTCCAACGACTAATCATAAGCTTGATTTGGATCTAAAACGAAAGAGTTATGCTCATTTTAAGTTGAACTGTTTGACCATATCAAAAAGAATGGTGCGGCCGCACCAAACTATGGTGCGCCCGCACCGTTCAACGCTTGATGTCAGTTTTGGAGGCAGAAGAAATGGTGCGCGCACACCTGATTTTGGTGCGCCCGCACCTTTCAACTCCGCGAAGGAAAAAAAACAAGGCTTGCCTTAATAACATTGGAGTTGATTAGTTTTTGACTCATACTTTATTCTAGAGTTTAGAGAATATTACTAGGGCTTACTTTAGAGAGAAAAACACTTTGCTTATTCTTAGATTTGAGATTCATAGATTAAAGTTGTTGATTATCTACACTTTCAAGGTAACTTTCATTAATTTAATTTCAATGTTTTCAGTTTTATTCATCTTTTAGATTATCAATCTCTCCTTTTCCATAGTACTAGTTCTCTTTTATTATAGTTTCATATTTGTTATTTTCATTAGATTAATTATCTCTTAATTATGTTTAGCCCTAGATTAGTTATAGATTTCATGTTTTTATGCTTAGAATCCATGATTAGTGAGTAGTCTCCTATCTAGAGTTAGGGTGAAAGTATGGATTAGGGTTTAAATGTATTGTTAATGTGATTGTGATGATTTAAAGAAGTTTATGCATTGATCTTGGTGTTTTGAGGCCTTAGGATAGATATTGATCACATTTGTGCTTTGGTATTTTGATTTCAAATGTTCTTAATTGAATTATGAACTCTTTTATCATCCCCATGAATCAACTTAATTTCTAGGCCAAGATATTGGGTAGAAATTAAGGGGATCCTATATTAGGGGTTTTCCAAATTCATTGGATCTCTTAATCAATTGACTAAAGACAATTCGAGAGAGGATTTAGTTGATTGAGCGATCATTCTCGAGGACCATTCGAGAGAGGACTCGAGTATTTTAGAGGAAAACTAAACCTTGCGTAATCGTTGCCTTTGAATCACAATTGCATTAATAATCGTTGTCCACTTTGATCCATGCTAGTAACCTTAACTCTAGTGTCTTCCTTATTCATATTTTCATCTCATATTATTTGTTAGTTCTTTGATAATAGTTAGTTTTAGTTGTTACAAAATTCATTCAAAACCCCCAAAAACCCTTCAATTAGGTAATTTAGACTTAATAGACTTTGATTAATCCCAATTTCCCTGTGGATCGACCCTTGACTTGTCTTTACTACTTTCTTAGTAATTGCTTGTTAGGAGTTATAAATATTGTTTGAAAAGCGATTTTTGGTGCTTTAACGACACACTAAAAACCTCTTATCAAAATGGCGCCGTTGCCGGGAAAATTGTGCTATTGATTGAAGTTATTTTAAGTTTGAAATCGCTTAATTGATTTATTTTTTTACTTTTTTTATTGGCTTATTTTTTTATTTTTTTTTATTTTATGTGGTAAGTGTTGTTTATATGAGTCTAGGAATTTGTATATATATTTTTTTTTCTTCTTTTATGAGAATTCCAAAAAAATTGTAAACTTCTTTTTTCCTCAATATGAGGATGAACCATTTTGGGATTATTATCAGAGATTTGAGAACACTCTTCTAACTAAGTATAGACTTGAGATTTGGGAGATGTGTGAGGTGATGTATGAGGGTTTAAATATGCATACAAGAGAAATGGTGGAGTCTATGTTTAATGGTGAATTTCGATCCCAACACTTTGATGAAGCATGAAGTTTCTTTGGGTGGCTGTCTAGAGACACTTATGAGTGGGACCATGAAAATACTACTATCTCAAATTTAGAAGAAGATGTCTATAGCTGTGAACTACATATATATTCTGAAATTCTTGATTCACTCAAAGAAAATATGTCCTTGATAAAGAGGTGTGATTCTATGATGGAAAACTTTGTCGAATCTAGCAAAAGATCAATCGAAAAATTGGGTTGAATTATCAATAATCAAAATTACTCTTGCATGACTATAACCAATGAAGATGATGATGATTGGGATATGGATGAGAACCCCGTAGTAGAGGAATCATTTGTTGAGAAAGCTTACACTATAGAGTCTAATGATGTTGAAGAAGTAGTTAATGAGACTTTTGTTTCTACTCGTCCTCTTCATATTCCCTTTTCAAGGAAACTCGACTTAGTTCCTTCCTTCCCCATCTTATTCCCTCTCCTTAAAGTTTCACCATTGGAAGAGCCTTTGTCCTCTTTAAACCTTCACAAGACTCAAATGGAAGTCATCGAGGACGGAATCGAGCTTAAAAGTTGCAAGGACCATCAAAAGGAGAACTCATTGTTTTGTTCTCTTTATTTGAATTTTGATGTTTGTTCTTCATACTTTCCAGGATTCTCTCGGAAATTTCATTATTTTCGACACTCATCACTTGGTAAGCATATAGACCCATTGAAATTTGTGCATGCTCTTTGTTTATGTCATACCTATTTGATCCACTGTGAAATGTGTGCTAATGCTTATGACAAACTTTTGAGATCTTTGTCAAATTATTTAGTGGTAAGGTCTAGCTAATGATCCTAAAAGAGCTCTTTTTGGCAGGTATTCTGAGACCCTTCTCCTTATCTTACTTGGTTAGGATTTTTGCTTGACTTTATGCCCTTACCTCATCCCTTACTTTCTCTTTGCTTGTACACTCCGAGGACGGAGTTTGTATTAAGCTTGGGGGAGTTAGCATGTGTTCTCTCCATCTCAATATTTTTTTCATCCCCTTTGTATTTAGGTTCTTTTTAGTGCTTTTGCATGTTAGGTTTGCATTAAAAAAAAACACAAAAATATTTTCTTTTCTTTCTTTCTTTTCTGCATTTAGAGTTGTTTGGTTGCATGCATGATATGTTGCTAAGAGTATTCATAACTTGATTGGAAGACCTTCTTTGCATTTTACTTGATGATTTTGGAAGCCTTGCTATGACTTTAGGTGATCTTTGAGATTGGTAACTTTTGGTAGAGTCTTTTTGAAATTAGGCGAGTTGGTTGATTGTATTGCCTTATCCCTTGTGCGATGAACCTCGAAGGAGGGCCACAAACCTCGTAAGACTCATTTACAACCCTCACCATTGATCGCCTAACTTGTGACATGCATTTTAGCTCTCCAAGATTGCATATGACTGAGCTAAATAGAAGAATGATTTAGGGCATTTCTTTTTGCTAGAAATAGGAGCTCAAAAGCCAAAAAGCTTTTATACCGGCATAATTATCCGCTTCTCAACCCATTTGAGCCTTTCTATCCTATTTTTGCTTAACCCTCATAATAAGTCATGACCAAACTTTCCCCAAAGTGGAGTACATGTCTAGTTTGTGTTGAGTTAAGTTGTTTTGATACTAAGTCTTTGGTTGAAAGTAAGTTAATGTGCGTGTGTAATTACAAAAGTTGAAGAAAATTGCGAGAAAGGAAAGGCAAAAGAAATAAAAGAAAGAAAGAAATCTCTTATTGTTTCATTTGGATTTCTATTGAAAGAAAATACGAAGCAATGAATTGTTGAGAAAAATGAAAAATATGTTCAAAAAGTGAAAATCAATATGAGAATCAAAGTTGTGTGTGAGATTTCGATTTAAGTTGGTGTTAGGACTAGCTTGGGGGAGTTTCTACCCCCTAGTTTGTACTCCGCTTTACCCTTTTTGCACCACATTCCTAAATTGTTATCCACACCTTTAACCTAGCCCCGTTACAACCTTAATAAAGTCCCTTTTGACTTCTAGATTGGACTCGGCCAATTTAGTAGTGGCGGGTGAGATTTTGTGCAAGTCATGATGAGGGTCATCAAAATGTGGTAGAGGCGAGCTATTATGGTTGAGCATCCTTAGGGGGTATTCAAACTCGGGACTTGGAAGTGGAGAGGGGTGAGAAATCACTCCTAGAAAGCCTATTTTTTAAGAAGACTCGGTTGATTGGTGGATTGGATATCTAAAGTCACTCTTGTGCTTCCTGATTATCTTTCCTCTTGTGTTTGATTGGTCTACTAAATCTTGGTATGAACTCATTTAGCTTGCATGTCATGTTTGTAGCTTTGCATATAGAACATTTAGGCTAGTGTGTTGCATGGTTTTTCTTTTTCATTTTTTCTCCTGTTTTCTTTCTTCTTTCTCATTCTTGGTTTACTTGAGGACAAGTAAAATGCTAAGCTTGGGGGAGTTTGATAAGTGCGTTTCAAACGCACTTTATGACTCTTTTTTAACTCATTTTGATCCTCTTTCTCCCCGTTCTTCCCTCTTTCTTATCCTTTTCCCCTTCTATTTCATTCACTTGATCATTCTTGATCATAGTGACATGTTGCTAGATTTTCAGTCATTTTTGTCCGAATTTCTAGTACATTTGCTTTCACCCTGTTTTGCCATGTTCTTAATATAGGTGGAACTACTAAGATGGCTATGAGTTATAGAGTTGGCAAAGGAAGCAATGAAAATAGAGCACACGTTGAGAAATGGTGCGCTTGCACTATGCCCCATGTCCGCTCGCAAAAAGGAACACATTGCACAACAGAATCTTGTACAGGGAACTTCAAATTAATATAACTTTCGAACCACAAATCGGATGGAGGTGATTCTAGTTGGGGGTGAAAGCTTCTTTCGATAGCTTTCCAACGACTGATCATAAGCTTGATTTGGATCTAAAACGAAAGAGTTATGCTCATTTTAAATTGAACTATTTGACCAGATCAGAAAGAATGGTGCGGCCGCACCAAACTATGGTGCGCTCGCACCGTTCAACGCTTGATGTCAGTTTTGGAGCAGAAGAAATGGTGCGCGCGCACCTGATTTTGGTGCGCCCGCACCTTTCAACTCCGCGAAGGAAAAAAAACGAGGCTTGCCTTAATAACATTGGAGTTGATTAGTTTTTGACTCATGCTTTATTATAGAGTTTAGAGAATATTACTAGGGCTTACTTTAGAGAGAAAAACACTTTGCTTATTCTTAGATTTGAGATTCATAGATTAAAGTTGTTGATTATCTACACTTTCAAGGTAACTTTCATTAATTTAATTTCAATGTTTTCAGTTTTATTCATCTTTTAGATTATCAATCTCTCCTTTTCCATAGTACTAGTTCTCTTTTATTATAGTTTCATATTTGTTATTTTCATTAGATTAATTATCTCTTAATTATGTTTAGCCCTAGATTAGTTATAGATTTCATGTTTTTATGCTTAGAATCCATGATTAGTGAGTAGTCTCCTATCTAGAGTTAGGGTGAAAGTATGGATTAGGGTTTAAATGTATTGTTAATGTGATTGTGATGATTTAAAGAAGTTTATGCATTGATCTTGGTGTTTTGAGGCCTTAGGATAGATATTGATCACATTTGTGCTTTGGTATTTTGATTTCAAATGTTCTTAATTGAATTATGAACTCTTTTATCATCCCCATGAATCAACTTAATTTCTAGGCCAAGATATTGGGTAGAAATTAAGGGGATCCTATATTAGGGGTTTTCCAAATTCATTGGATCTCTTAATCAATTGACTAAAGACAATTCGAGAGAGGATTTAGTTGATTGATTAAGCGATCATTCTCGAGGACCATTCGAGAGAAGACTCGAGTATTTTAGAGGAAAACTAAATCTTGCGTAATCGTTGCCTTTGAATCACAATTGCATTAATAATCGTTGTCCACTTTGATCCATGCTAGTAACCTTAACTCTAGTGTCTTCCTTATTCATATTTTCATCTCATATTATTTGCTAGTTCTTTGATAATAGTTAGTTTTAGTTGTTACAAAATTCATTCAAAACCCCCAAAAACCCTTCAATTAGGTAATTTAGACTTACTAGACTTTGATTAATCCCAATTTCCCTGTGGATCGACCCTTAACTTGTCTTTACTACGTTCTTAGTAATTGCTTGTTAGGAGTTATAAATATTGTTTGAAAAGCGATTTTTGGTGCTTTAACGACACACTAAAAACCTCTTATCAACCACTCAAATGATCATCCGAAATCTGAGCATTACCAATAAGCCCAGCAAGAGCTTTCCATTGATCGGCTGAGAAAAGAGAAGCCGAAGAAGTGCTTGTGATAGCAGCAACACTTACAGCGGGGGGAGGCGGTGTGGCGTTGGCCTTGGCCGAGCGACGACCATGGCTAGAAGTAGAAGACCGAAAGCCACAAGTCTCAGGTTTACTACCTTGCCAACCATTCGGATAACCAACAACCTCATAACAAGTACTCACATCATGACCATGCTTTTTGCAATGGGAACATTCATGAAGAACCCAACACTTAGACACATCGTGCCCACCTTGTGACAATGAGTACACGTAGGATGCTCACCGCGACCCCGACTCCGACTCCTGCTAGATTGGACAGAAAAACCCACCACATCGGTGGGCTTATCAACCGGAAGAGACGACGATCGAACCCTTATATCTTGATCCACAAAGTGATAGGCGCGGTCAAGAGATGGAAGAGGGTCGGAAGACAAAATATTGGAGCGAAGAGGAGCATAATCAAGATGCAAACCATCAAAAAATCATGTAATTTTGTTCATCGCGGCGAGATTCATGACGAGAACCAGCATCACAATTTGAGCAACAAGAACATGAAATTAAAGGTTCATGTTTATACAATTCCTCCCACAAAGTATGAAGTTTGCCATAATAAGTTGAAACAGACATGGATTTAGGTTGCTCACATTTAGCTATAGTAGATTTAAGTTGATGAATTCGAGGGCCATTCACCAACGCAAAACGAGTTTTTAAATGAGCCCAAAGACGATGAGCATCACGAAACTTTGAAAGAGTGTATTTTACCTCGATTTCAATAGTGTTGGTGATCCACGAAATAAGCATCGCATTGACGGTGACCCAATCTGCCATAGTGTTGGGAGGCGTAGCCTTATTTATTGTACCATCAAGAAAACCAAATTTGCGACGAGCTTCTAGCGCCATCTGAATATCAGCGACCCAATCATCATAATTGTCAATCTTTAGGCGCGTAGGGGTGATGAAATCACCAGGACGATCACCGGCACCTAAGTAAAAGGGAGAATTAATATTGACATGGGGCGGTGGTTGGGTATTTTGTGGTGGTGGGGGTGTTTCCTCTCCAGCCTGAAGAGATGTCACGGCAGAGAAGAAGAACGAGAGAGGAGGTGCAAGAAGGAAGAAATACAACACAGCAGCCGCGAGACAGCAAGGGGAGGCGGTGGCAAAAAATTCCGGCAGCCAGGTGAGACCGGCGGTCAAGGAGAAAAAAACATGAGAGAGAGAGAGAGAGAGAGAGAGAGAGAGAGAGAAAATCAGCCTTTTTGGCTCCGATACCATGTAAAATCATATTAGGGCTCAAAAGCTTGTCTATTCTCATTAGGTTAAAAGAATATATAGTACAAGCTACTTTAGGAATCCTACAATCAAAAGACTTCCTACTATACAAGACTACTTCTAATTATACATATCCTCAACAGTTTCCAACTAGAAACACCCTCTAATTATTTTTTTTAATAAAAAAAACACTCTAATTTTATAACTCATACAATGCACTACTTCGCTACATTATTATATCAATGACTTGCTATGAAATGGTAAAATTTACCCGAAAAGAAACTTAGAGAAAACGCCTAATATAATAAAATAAATACGTGAAGTCTTGGTTGGCATCGTCTCAGTCAAGCAATTTATTGAGACAGCCAGCCACAATCGCCACCTCGATCGCTAGATAAAACCCACTCATCGACAAGGCACTGCTTACCGCCTCAAATTCCCTAAACACATTAAAGTTTCGCAACACCCAGAAAGCGGCTATACCATTGTTGGTAAGATCTAAATCTAAAGCTCCCTGCAAAAACCTTAATTGAAAGTATTTGGGGCAACGATATAAAAACAAGCATTTGAAGATGAAGATTTTCGAGCATAAAAAACAACTTTTGGATACAAGCTTGAACCATGGGGTCGTCGTGGAGGCGGAAGGAGTCGACACAGTTGAGGAGGAGGAACGAAGGTGATCGAGGAAGGTGATGTGGAGGAGAGAGGCATCGGCTGTAAGGATGGGAATTTGGGGAGGTACGTACGTTTAGGTGGGTTGCCCGGGAGGGAGATTGAGGGGTTGTCGGGTTCAATTAAGAAATGGAACACGGGAGGAGAATAGTAAGGAAAATGATTACCTTTATTGAGTGTTTGGTTCAAGCTAGGGGTGTCAAAACAGGTTCTCAAACAGTTTATGGGTATACCCATGGTGAACCAGGTCAGACCCGGACAGGTCAGGATTCTGATTGTCAGTGCCCCAGGTCATGATTGGTCAGGTTTTGTTCAACTGGGTCGAACACATTTGAATCATTGGATTCCCGGGTGCCGGACAGGTCTGAGCGTTCCATTTACAAGTCGATCTATTCCCGGATATGATTACCCGTTGACATTTTTTTGGCCGGGTTTGCGCAGGTCGTATTTAGGTTTTATGTACGGTTGGGTTAAGTCAAATGTACTCGGGTTGAATTAGTAATGACCTTAGTTCGATCATTGTGAAACATCGGGTCCATTCGCTATTGAACGTCAACTCAAATTCGGGTAACTCCTGATCGGGCCATCTTGATTTTGCTATGGATTTTGTAAACGAATCATATTAATAAAAGTATTAAGATCGACATATATATACATATGTGTGTGTGCGATAAATATATGGATGACAACGAAAAACCAATAAAAACACTATATTGATTACCGTGATGTTTAGTGTATTCTCTTAGTCAACTCTTATTTCGAATAATCAACTGCGTAAAACCACTCTAATGAGTAAAGGAGTAGAACGACTCTTCATATGTTTTAATATTATATATTATAACCAACGACAATAATAACGAGTAGACGATCAATTCCAAACTTTATATAAATGATTTATTATTATAAGCATTATGATTGATATATAAGTCTGGTAAGCCAAACAAGTCTTGGAGAAAATAGTTATGATGGTAATGAGAATAATAATACTAATAAACATAAAGCGACAATGATAATAGGTAAAAATACAAATAATAATAGTAATAGTAACATGGCTAACAATAGCAATAGTAATACAAATAAGAACAGGAATACTAACAATAACAATAACAATATAAATACTAATATGTTGAATCATTTTAATATAAGATTGATATCAAAATAATTATAAAACCAATCTAATACTCTATTGATTATAAATTAGTATAACGACTCTTAATATGTTATAATATTATAACAAATGACAATCATACATTCATATGTTTACAACGATGGTTAATAATAATAATAATAATAATAATAATAATAATAATAATAATAATAATAATAATAATAATAATAATAATAATAATAATAATAATAATAATAATAATAATAATAATAATAATAATAGTAACAATGCTAACAATAGCAATAATAATACAAACAAGAACAGGAATATTAACAATAACAATAACAAGAACAATAACAATATAAATACTAATAGTAATAGTAGCAACAATGCTAATAATAACAATAACAATAACAAACATAACGTGGTATATATGTATTATGTTGTGACTATATATGATAAAGTATAAACAAACATTTCTATCAATATGTATGTTTAATCATTTTAGTATAATATTGGTATCAAAATAATTGTAAAACGAACCTAATACTCTATTGATTATAAATTAGTATAATGACTCTTGATATGTTATATATAATACTATAACAAATGACAATCATACATTCATAATTTCATATGTTTACAAATGACAATCATACAAGTTGTTATTATTAGATAAGATCAATATAATGAATGTATGAATGTAAGTCGATAGTTCAAGATAACAATACTCCATTTAAGTTCATCATCTTTTTTTTTTAGGGGAATTTAAGTTCATCATCTTTATGATAGATAATATAACAAACAATCACTATCAACTCAATGAAGTTCATATATATAAGTTATATCGTTACACTATAAGTTCACTAAATAGATATTATAAACAAACAATTACATAATTGAGTGATATTTGCATACGTAACACTATAAGAATACTAGCTTAAGAAGTAAATCACTATAGAGTTGTAGAGCTTTCCTTAATAGGAGATATTGAATAACATAGTTTATTATAACATATAGGGAGGTTTGTTAAATTACTATATCTTTTTGCATTTTAACAAGATCTTAATCGATTCAATCTTATTGCTTGTTCACAAGATCTTGATATGAAGCATATTGCTAATTTGTTATACTATAGTTCACGTAAATGACTATAAATCAGTCAATGTAAGTAATACGAACGGATTAGTGTATAGATTAGTCAATGTAAGTGGGTAATCATTAGGATAATCGTCCTCGAGTGTAATGCGTTTCAAAAACAAAAAACATATACTTGAATTATTCAAATTACATATTATACTAAATGAATGTGTCAATGGTAGTTGATAGGCTAATCAAGATAACAATTCAATATTTGAGTTAATCGTCTTTATGAGAAAAGCATTTTGAAACAAAAAACATCTACTTGAACTATATGTCTTAACTTGTATATATATGTGACTATAAACAAACTATTTTATCAGTAGGCTTAACTATTTTAGTTCGATATAATAATATTGGAATCATTCTATTTTAATAATATCGAAAGCTCGTGAGCAGGCTCGAAAACTTCTTACTTAGGTAATATTTAAACAAATTATTGATGTCCCACATCGATTTCCAAAACAAACAACACCCTTATTTTCCCTTACTTATTGTTAGCTTTGTCTCACATTTCTTGGTGAAGGCTATTTATAATTTGATAATACTCTATTTGACAATTTTATAGTCTGCAAAAACTTGTTAACCTTTTGTTTTCTAACAATAAACTTAAACACTATTAAATTATTATAATATGTAAATTTGTCCACTATCTAACAATAATGTAATAATCTATAGTATAACTTTGACAAATTTCCCCAAAAGAAAAGCTGGAACTCTTCCTTCAACCTTCGTCTAGTTGTCTACAGTACACTCCACTGGTGTGGAATGTCTCTTTTCCTCCATTGCTTCTTGCATCTTCTTGTCAAAGCTCTAACAACCCATTCCATTTTATTACTGCATTAGGACAGATTTGTCCCGCAAATCATACGTTCTTTCTTGCAATTTTTATTAAAAGATATGTTTTTGAGTTCTTCGATTCTTATTGTGCTACTCAGCACTTCAGCAGACTATAACTTCTTAAGATTGAAAATCCATCCTCACAAATCGATGCAAGAAATGTTCAATGGCAACAATAGCATCACAATTCCAGTCTCCGACAACGATACCGATGAATATATTACAAAGACGAGATTCGAAACAGATGAAGCACGAGAAATCGATAACCGTCCGATCCTCTTATTTTTTTTAGAACAAAAAACGCAAACTTGAAGAATCAAACAGTATTACTGTATTATCAAAGGCAAGATCAAGAATCACTAATTCAAAATTAAACCCATCTATATTTTCTCTCACCCAATTTTTTTTTTCCTTGTTTCTTCTCCAACAAAATCTCAAAGAGCCAAGAACGAAAAATTTTCAGGGAGAGAAAAAAACAAATTAAACTGACAAAGAACAAAAAGCTCCAAATTGAGGTAGTTGAGAAAGATGATTGTCTGCTGTTAAAAAATAGAGAGGGGACGAGGAAGCTGGAATTTTGTTGCAAATGGCAATGGAGGAGTAGGACTGTAGGAGAGAGAGGGAGTGGAAAGAGTGAATCCTATTGAGGTAGAAAATGTTTGGTTTTGTCCAGGACTTTGCTTTTCAGCTTTCAAAAGTCCCACATCGAGTGTTTAGCAAGTGTAATGGGAATTCAGCTCTATAAAAATGGGTATACCTGAGGGGCTGAGATAGTTATGGATGTTGGGCTTAGCCAACCTTATGGGGCTGATTCTTTAGCATCTAAACATATTGAGATTTAATCGATCTTTTGCTATAGCCCAAGGTTTAGGATTGCTGAGATTAAAATGGGCCGAAAAATTAATAAAGCCTAATTTATCCAAGTTCTAAATCAATTTTGAGCCGAGCCTGGGTTTAATCCAGATGAGCTCGAACCGAGCCGAAATTTCTAAGCTCGACGAGCCTCAAGTTCGAGCCGAGCTAGACCTTAATAATCTTCGAGCCGAGCTAGACCTTATTCTTCGAGCCGAGCCGAGCCGAGCCTGAACATGTTCGGTCTCACCCCTAGTTATATATACATCAAATCAAAACAAGAGAGCAATGTACAAAAATAATTCAAAAATATATAAAAATAAAAATATAAACAAGTACATGATATTCAAAGTTTGACCCTTAAATTAAATGTAATTTAATTTTTTATTTAATTAATTATTAAATGTAAGCAATTTTATAAATTAACATATTTATATGATTTTGTAGATATAAAAAAATAATTGAATTTTAGTAATATCTGGTTGAGTACGGTCGGGTTCGGGTTTGAATGCGGTGTCCGGTCGGTCGTCAAGATATAATCTTGCCAGGTGCCTGGCCAGGTCCGGGTAATCCCAGGTCGGGTTTCGGTCAGTCCGGGATCGACCCCTCACAGGTCGAACCAGGTTCAAGTCAGGTCAGAATCAGGTTGACCCAGCGGTCAGATCTGTTTCTGACACCCCTAGTTCAAGCCAAGGAATGGAAATGAATGGTAACCATTACCACCAAGTAATAAATTTTGTTACTTGAGGGGGAGGGGAAAGTAACAAATTGGGAGAATCCATTACCATCAAGTAATGGTAATAGATTAATGAGGGGTTGAACCAAACAAGAAGAAAGGGAGTCGATAATTGATTTCGTTTCTTGGAGCATAAAGATAGTGAACCAAACGATCCCTAAGTTTATGTTTTTGGTGTAAATTGGAAATATTGATAAGTTTAATTATGCCCATAAACTAATAAATAATATTTATAAACTGATAAAAAGTTGCATAAACTGATAAATATATAGCTTAATTAACTGATATAAAAGTGTTCTAAATTGATACAAAAATGTCCTTAACTTAAAATTCTCCTTGGTACATGTCTCAGTCCATACACTTTGAATAAAAAAAGACAATTAACCCAATCTCACACAAGCACTAAATTATTGTAATTTGTGAACATGTGTGGTACTATTTTTCATAAACACATACCATAATATATTTAGACAAATTAATAGATGGTCATTCTTATACAGATAAAAAAACTAAAGGCACTTTTCATTCGGACTGAACTGAACTTAATTTGTCTAAACTTAACTGAACTAAACTTAATTAATTTGTCTGAACTGAACTAAATTAAAATTGTGAGAGGAAAACTAAGTGAATTGATTTGAACTGAACTGAATTTCTGAACTGAATTGAATTTCCATTAATTCAGTCCAAGAGAATAGAGCCTAAACCCCCACAAATCTAAGCAGCTCAAAGCATCTTGACATGCTTTTGATAAAGCTAGACCGATCATAAAAGATAAAAGTAAAATCGCCCAAATGTTTCTTAGAAGCAATAATCTCAAAAATGGCCTGGATCATAATTCAAAAATTATTTGGTTTTTATATTTTCTAAACCCGGTGGATAAATTACGGTAATATTAGTGAATAAATAAAATAAAAACTAAAAAACCAAATTACTAAGGCACTTTTCTTTCGGACTAAACTGAACTTAATTTGTCTGAACTTAACTGAACTTAACTCAATTAATATGACTGAACTTAACTAAATTAAAACTGTGAGAGCGAAACTAAGTGAATTGTGAATTTTTGTCTGAACTAAATTGAATTTCCATTAATTCAGTCCAAGAGAATGGAGCCTAAACCCCCACAAATCTAAGCAGCTCAAAGCATTTGGACATGCTTTTGATAAAGCTAGGCCAATCATAAAAGATAATAGTAAAATCGCCCAGTTCTATGAATTAAAATGTTTCTTAGAAGCAATAATCTCAAAAATGGCCTGGATCATAATTCAAAAATTATTTGGTTTTTATATTTTCTAAACCTGGTGGATAAATTGCGATAATATTAGTGAATAAATAAAATAAACTGAAGCAGTACACGGTAGGTCAATGTCTGGCTCAGAGTGCATTCACCACACACCCGGGTGTACCATGTGCATGGTACACCCAAAGCTATTTTTTGTTCATTTGTTCATTTGAAACTTTACCTATTGTGTGATTATGCTCATTTGGAGGTTTTAAATGAGCAATGAGCAAATAAATAGCATTGGATGTATACCATGAATATGGTACACCCGGATGTATGATAAAAAATTCTCTTCTGACTCCCATTTTTGCCAAGTCGTCTAATACATACTCCCTCTGTATTTTTTTATCTTTCTCACTTGACATCTTGTCACTATTTACAATTAGAGAGAATCTTTTAAATTCTTTTCAATATATAAGAAAAAATATAGTTATGTGGGGTCTTGTTTGATTCGTCTCAATGAGTAGTTTATTAATATCTAATCATTATAATTTTTACTAATATGTAATGAAAGATATTTAAGGTTGAATAAGTACATTAGCAAACGTGTAAAGTCAAAGTAGGAAAGATAAAAAAAATACAGAGGGAGTATATAGTTGAGTAAGTTGACCATTGCTAAGCTTGCGTATTACTAGAGCTTAGAGTATTACTAGTAATACGCAAGCTTTGGAAGTGATCAAACCTATAACGCGGTTAATTACATTTTTTTTTGAGGGGATTTTATTAACATGGTATGGTTTCTCTTTGATTCCTTACAACGGATAGAGTGACCGACCCATGCATGAATTCCAAACTAACTTTTTAACCTTTATATAATAAAAAGTTGAAAATAAGTAGGAAGCATAAAATATCACACATACATAAGCTAAAATAACAATCCGTTCCTTCAACAAAAACATAAAACTCCATTCACGAATAGAATAAAAAATAATACATAAATAAATTATTGTTTTCAGCAAGTTCTAATTTATAAAAGTTTTGTAATTTTACTTATCCATAATTATAATGTTTACTTGAGTTAAAGTTGTGCTTTAGTAGATACAAAGAAGTATTAATTAAGGCCTTGTTCTTTTGGACTTATTTTCAGCAAAAATAAGTAAAAATAAGTTCAGTTCAGCAAAAATAAGTTCAGTTCAGCAAAAATAAGTAAAAATAAGTTCAGTTCAGCAAAAATAAGTAAAAATAAGTTTAGTTCAAAGAAAATAAGTTCGGTTCAAAGAAAAATAAGTAAAAATAAGTTCGAGTCGAAAGAATAAGTAAAAATAAGTTCGGTTCGAAGAAAAATAAAATAAGTTCGATTCGCTTCGGGCCAAAATAAGTTCAAAAGAACAGGGCCTAAGTGACTTTCATTTACTGGGTCACAAAATTATACAAGCAAAGAACAGACGTAATAAAATTGATGTCAACATACTTCAATTAGAGCAAAAAAAAACATCAATTACTTATTTTTATATAATACTAAATGGATCTTAATTAGATGCAAATCAGCCACTTAAATTATACTCACAACTCAGATGAAATTGGGTTTTCCCCGTTTCCCATTGGGTAAGTAGGTTTGCTGAAAGAGGGGGTAGAGTACCAGAGGTGGTGTTTTTTTTCTTGGGTACTAAGGAGAGAGAATCAACATTGTGCCTTCACACCAGGGGTGTTCAGAACTGAAAAACCGTATCATAAAAATGAAAAGCTGGTTAAAATGGAATGTATCCGTACCGAAAAATTAGTGGTTAAATGATACGGTAACCAACCCTGCTAAAATAAACATTAAAACAGTATGGTTACGGTTATAAATATTATTAAAATGTGTGGGCAAGCATGGTAGATCGCCACGTGTCGCTCCAACTCATATGCTAACGTGTCTCTACTTTGCCATTTACATGACAATCATAAGCTGACATGGCATTCTTCTAAAAAATGATCTGCCACATCATACGCTAACATGACATTCTCCTAGAAAATTATCACAATATTAAGAAGTCTCAATCCCCTTACCTCTTACAACTCTAATATGTAACCTGATTCCCCATTCAATTATTTAGTCCTTGATGCTATTATTACAAATTTTTGGAAAATGTAGGCTCTCAAAGATTACTACCGTTTTTTCCACAAAACTTAATTTGAAAAAAATATCAAATTACAAGTAATGATTTGGAGTATCGCTTGGGCCAACAACTAGTTAGTTATTACTATTTGTCTCATTTATACTGATACTATAAAACTATGGAAGTAGTATAGTGCGTGTTATTATCCTACTTCTACTAGCCAGTATTAGAATTATTTTTTTATGCGCCTTTTGTTAAAACCATTTTACAATATGGTGGTAGATAGTAGTTTAGAGTCTTTTTATTTAGATTACTTTGTATTAATGTTAAATTGTGTATTCATTTATATTTATATGTATCTATAAATTAAGTAAAAAAAAAGATTAAGACTTGAGTAATGGTTAATGGTTAACCAGAAAACCGTATCGGATAATTGGTTAGCCGCTTAAGCGGTAATCGGTTTAAACGGTTACATTTATGGTTCACAAAATGACAAATCGGTATTTTCGGTTACCAAATCGAAATGTTGTTCCGGAACGATTAATTAACCAACCATAAAACACCTCTACTTGACACATTGTAGGACAAGGATGAAATAGTCATATATGGTACATCAAATGAAATCTTTAAGCCGAGAAAAAAGAGCGAAATAGAAGAAAGGTTTTACAATGATATCAGGTAATATAGCCATGTGGGCATGGGGCTTTATATCTCATTTATATATGGCAACAGGGGTGGGGCACGAAAAACTTAGAAAAAGGAAAAATAAAAAAAGAAAAATAAAAAAGGATGTAACAACCTAATTAATTAAATAAAAAGATAAAAAAGACACAACAAAAAGAAAACAGTGAAAATTTATAACACAGTCAGTCATTTCCTCTAAATTAAATTTTTGATTTTTTTTAAAAACCCTGATTTAGTGGGATAAACTCATTAAAAATTTCAAAAATACCTGATGTATTAGATGTAATTAGCAATTAATTTAATTTTCTATATGTTTTCGCACGCACTTGTACATAAAAATGCTAGTCTTTTCATAGTGGAAGAGCGAAATAAATATGCTTTTTCTTTTCTAGAGCCGACACATTAAGTTAGCAATGTTTTCAGATAATGGGGATGCAAGTGCTTCCTACTTGGGACATACAGATTGCCCCTGTCCGATAAATTTGAAAATTCACCTTAAAAAAATATATATTATTTATTAGATTTTTTTTGGGGCCCTCACTGAGGACCTCATGGTAAGATGAAGAATCCTGTCAGACCGGAACCTCTCGCAGGTTAACCGGACCTGGGTTTGCGGGCAGACACTTTGAGAGTGGGGGGGGAGGTTGGTAAGGGTAATCCCTCTCCCAAAGTGCCTCGAGTGGGGATCAAACCCCCAACCTTGAAGTTGGAAGGTTCTTTCCTTACCACTAGGCCAAGCTTAGCTTGGTATTATACTTTTTCAGATAGTAGATTAATTGTACACACGGCAACAACATTTGTACTATGCTCATGCACACGTCAATATATGAAATCGGTGGATATAATTTAAAGCATAAAAGAACATACTAACATATAAATCATAAAGGAGCAGATCTTATATGACATAAAAATAATATGTATATGAGCTATAAGTAAATAAATTGTTTAAATCAACGTCTGTTTTAAGTAAAGAAACAAAGTTTATAATTAAAATAGCATTACAAACAGACAAACAAACAAAAGAATATAATTAGGAGATAATGATAACAAATAACATAATGTATAAACTTTGCTTCGCCTCCAAGCATCTGCTTATGGCGCATGCACAAGGAATGGCATGTGTGGTTCTCAACAAGCAACCGCAACGCTCATAGAGCTCATTGGCCAACTTCCGCATACGTTTTTCCTCATGCAGTAATAGCTCTAAACAGTAATGCGAGGCTCAGCCATTTAACTTATGCAAAGCCGCAGTCTTGTACAAGATCTCATGTCGACGCCGACACTCCTTCAGATCATTCTCCACCTTTTTTTCCTGATTTTCTATCTCACTATGAGCAATAGAAAATATGGTGTCCAATGCATCTGTACTACTAAAAACCCAAGACTTCAGAGCTGAGTGTGCACTTTCAACTCGGCTAGTGCACGTATTCCCAAGATGAAGAACATTGTCCGTCCATGCCCGAACAAACTTCTCTTTGTACACAAGCCAAGTAGTTTCCACGTATTCGATGATTTTAGACCACTGTCTGTAAACATCTCTCATGCATTCAACCGCCACTAAATAACCCATCTCGGAGGTGGAGTTAATTATCTGATACCAACTTCGCTTCAAGAATCCCTAGATCTGCTTTGATCACCCATCCTGTTCGATTAGGGTAATCCAAAAACATTATCTTAACTCCCACTCTGCATCCACATGCTTTTGTTTTAGTAGCTACACTAAGATCCCTACCTTCACCCCGTTATCTTTCACCCTGGTTACATTTCATATAAACATACTCTCGACCACTAACCACAATTCTATGATTTGACGAAATTACCATCACAAACCCAATTTCACGTGCCCTTGTTTTAACCCAAGCTTGTACTTCCTTTTTCTCAGCCCAAAGTGTTTCATTATAAAACATGTGATTATAGTCTATATAATCACCCCCAAAATCCGGCAAATAAACTTAAAATATTTTAACATTTACTATTTAGATAACATATAATCACTATTGACATGCAATAATCACTAATATTGACTAATTAAATCAATCACTTCCTAACCGTAACTACTAATTACTTAATTAATCACAACTATTAATATTAACTAAATATTCAATAAATGTTCATTACTTTTAATTATCAAAATGTTCATTACTACTAATTATAAATATTCAATAAATGTTCAGAAAAAATTAAACTTAATATTAACTAAATATATAATTACACAACCTAATAACAAATATTCATTAATAACATCAACAGATTTTCACAACGACTATGCTAATCAGAAAATTACTACTAATTATCAAAATATTTTCAATAATGTGCGAATTAAAAGCGGTAACGATTTTTTTTACGTTTCCTCCACCAAGGAAACGAAACGAAATTCCGTTTCCTCCATGGAGGAAACGGAATTTCTTTTCGTTATCATGGCAACGAGATGTAATTTCGTTCCCTCCATGGAGGAAACGGAGATCTGTTTCGTTTCGTTTCCTCAGTGGAGGACACGAAAAAAAATTCGGTACCGTGAGTTGGTGACGGAATTTTTTTTTTTACGTTCCGGTGATGCTGACGGCGTTGACGGTTCTTCGCCGGACATTGTGGTACTCCGGTGATGTTGTGACAGTAAGGTGGTGCTCCGGTGGTGGTGGTGGTACGCGAGTGTACCTTCGGTGGTGGTGGTGGTCCGCGGTGGTGGTGGTACGTGAGTGTACCTTCGGTGGTGGTGGTGCGCGAGTGTGGTTCCGGTGGTGGTGATCCGTCGGTGGTGGTGGTCGGGTGGTGGTAGTGCGAGAAATGAGAAAGGGGTGAGAAAGTTGGAGTGGGGTGAAGTTGGATGAGAGGTGAGAGAGTAAGAGTGGGGTGAAAGGGGAGGGGTATGGGGGGGAATTTAAAGGAAAAAATACGGGCGATTTTTAGTAAATACAGACGGCAAATAGCGATGGGGATTTTTTTATCATAAAGTTACGATCTTTGAAAGTTTATGTTTGTTGATGGTTCATATTAATTCATATTATATTCAAAGTTCTATGATTTAGCACCTAAATTAAAGTTGAAGTTCCTAATTACCTAAAAGTTGTAAACTTTGTAGAAAAGTTAATGTTTTTTAGTTAAGATTCATGAATTTTTAGAGGGAATCTTAGGAATTTATAAGTATATAGTTATTTTAAGTTAAAGAGGTTACCTTATAAATGAAGGGAATTAATTGTGATTTTTTTTTTATTAAGGTACAAATTAAACATTTGTTGTTTTATGAACTTGTATCATGAACTATATTTAGTATTGTTTGATCAACCTACATGTTTTATATGAATTTTATTAAAACGAGTTCCGTATGAATATGTTTTGCATGCATAATTTTGTTAAGTAGAGTATGTGCAAAATCTAAGTTTTATGATTAGAAGTTCGATGTTGAAATTCATGATATGCACAAGTTTTATAGGAATTCTTCATGAAGGTATGTAAATTATTAGTATGGTTTTTAAAGGTAACTTCATAGACAAATAGTCAATTTTAAGCTTCCACTATGGCTAGCTAAGGTTTATTCAAGAATTATTATTCTATTTATAAAGAGGCAAATGCTTGTTAATTTTTAGCAAGAAAGTTGGTCATTTTTGTTTACATATTCACTTGTGGATGTAAGTCGAGGTGCGTGTTAGCTTTTAGTTAAAGTAGTAACCCATCATAATTTAAAAGTCTAATGATGATAGAATTTTAAACGACTAAACTTAAATGTCACACCTTTTACAAAAAATTAGTTTACAGATCCGGGCTGTAACACCCCAGAATTTCAAAGCGAAAAAAGAAAGAAATAATAATAGTATTAATAGGACGATGGCGGAAACATCGTCTTCTGGGAATGTCACTTCTAATACAAAGGTATTTAAATAACTATGTTAAGATACCAACTTAAATAAATAATATCAATAAATAACTAATTCAGAGTATTCCAAATGAGAAAAGTCTAACTAGCAGTCTAGGCCTAAAACAACTATCATTTCATTGCTCACAACTCAACCCGAACCCAAAACCAAAGAAGATTCCCATCAACATAACCTGCAAAATATATAACAACAATCCACAATCAGTGGGGAGTAACTAGCAGTTCTCCCAGAACAAAAGAAATCAAAGCATGATTCAGACATAGATTAATAAGAAAGGAAATAATAAAGTCAAGTCAACTACGATATGCATCCACTTCCATATAACTCACAAATAACGCAAGTGAATAATAAATAGCAAGTGAGTTGGATAAAAATAAATAAATCATCTCAAAAGTACTTTTATAAAAATAGAAGTATAGGTAAAACAAGTTATTGAGTCAGAAACTGAACGCCAGTGAATCGCAATTCACTTCCTAAGGTTTGTCAGATCGCAATCTCCAGGTCAGTCTATGGGCTTACGTTCCCCACTGCCTGTGTCTAAGAATGGCCAAACTCCCGATGCAGGGTAGAACACGCAGAACTCCCTGACCTCTCGGACGACAACAATTAACCCAGGTGTACCCCTAGTTCGCAAACCAGGTGGTTGGCATGTTCTTCACCGGGGACTACATCTATCCCACCGGATATTCTTATCTCAAAATAAAATCATAAATATCATCAAAGTATCATTCATCTCAAAAACATTCGTCAAAAGGGATGCCACCCGGCCTTATACCCATAATTCATCAAAAGATATAATTTCTTCAAAATTCCTTCAAAGTAGTAACTTACAAACTTAGAACAAATGTTCTAGCAATAAATACTTTGAACATCCCTAAGCATCAACAATGATAATAAACTAGTTTTTACAGCACCATCAATTCAATCAAAAAATACATCACCAATCAACTCCAAGGCTTATTCAATAAAAGAGTAGTAACAATTAATCATTTTCTTTCATAAATCAAACATAAACATAAGGATACCCAATAATAATTAATGCAACCTACACATCAGCAACCAAGAACATAATGGATTACAAATTATTTCTGATTAACAAGCTCTCAAATAATTTAAAAGAATATCCTCAAATTCACTACAAAAACACAATAATAATTATTAAACTAATAAGTACGATCAGTAAAATAACACAAAAATTATCATACGACCCTAGTGGCTCTACTGACATGGTAAAATTTTTATTTTTAATTTTCGGACTCTAAAAGTATTTTTAAACGTTAATTTACATATTACACAATAAAGTCAATATAATAATTAAAAATAAAAATAAACGCCCAAAAATTACCAAAAATTTACATAACATGCATAAACTCACGGAAATACATAATCTACAAAGAAATGAATTTTTCGGCTTCCAGAAATAATTTTCATGATTTATATACTGACAGAAACGATAATGCAAAAACAGATATATCAATTAAATAAACAGGTAAACAGTAGGAAAAAATTGTTCCAAGGCATGGAATACATACTAAACATATAACATGATACACGAAAAATAATTTCAGTAATTTTAACATTCGTTTAATAATTATTATGCAAATAAGCCAAAAACACACAAAATACCAATTAAATCAAATAAATACTAAAATCAGACGAAAATTATTTTTATTTATACAATATTCACACAGCATGCATCAAGTATATTCATGTCAAATTTCATCAATAATTTCATTCAAAACGTATTTTAAATAATTCATAGCGTACTAATCTAATACCGAATAATACTCTAATCACTATGGTTCTAAGATAACTACTAGTTACCTGGAACGTCGGGAGGAGAGCTGAGTCTAAAGAGATAGTTAATAGTTACGCATACAATCCAATTCCTCTTCTAACCCCAAAGCACAACGAACGAGAATTGTAGCAACAAGTCACTAGGCATTTTCTTCTTGAACGTTGAAAACTCTTGCTTCGCACTGCTCTGTTCCGACGATGATTTCCAGTGATCAAAAGCTCGGATTCTAAATCGATCCGGTAAAAGTTAAGAACAAGATGTTGTAAACGTTCTATCCAAATTTGAAGACGATCCAACGGTTAGATCTCCGACTACGGTTATTTTCGTGAAGGTGTGACGGGAAAAATCGGGTTGAACCTTTCTATTCTTTTCCTCTTCCTTTTCTCTCTTTCTTTTCTTGAAAACGGTGTGGATTAAATGAGAATGATGCTGAACTTCTCTTAATAAAAATCAGAATTTTATGTCAAGGAAAAATGAAGGGTTTAGGAGAATGTTAATGAGGGATTAAATGAGCGGTTACAAGAGATTTAAAGGTTAGCTTAATAAGCACCAAAACTCTTCATCCTCCACTCCATAATTGCTGATTTTCGGCCAGCATGACACGCCACATGCGATGCAACATTTCATCACCCAAGTCGGTCCAACAACGTTACAAAAACACTACGCGGCAAAACTGCATCCTAAACGCCTAAATAAATAACGAAACTAATATAACCTTTAAAATAAATAACTAACAACTTAAAATAAATATATATAAATATATCACAACATATAAATATATATACACATTTTCACAACACATTCCAAAATAATTTAAATAATAAATTATTTATTTTTACGAAAAAATATCATTTTAATATAAACAAACACCAAACATAAAGGGTGAAAATTACGGGGTGTTACACGGGCTATACCCTGGGTACTTATAGTTTTCATTATTAATATTTTACTTTAAAATGATATCACAAAATATCATTTGGTTTAGTGGTTAAGACTTTAGTATATGAACTTGAAGTCACAGGATCAAATCCTAATACAATGAATTTACTATTTTTTTTGTTGTATACGGATTACGTGTAGTAAAACACTCTAAGGGAGAGTGCCACGTGGAACCGTTCCTTGGTTAGAAACGTCTTTTAATATATTAGTACTAGCTTTTTATGCACGCTATGCGTGCGGCGACATTTTGGGAATAACTGTTACACAGTAGTAAAAGAAACGAAAAACGAAAGTTCGTATATAAGTTCACCTCCATTTTGTGAATAAGAAAATACAGTTTTTTGTTGACTTTGACTAATTTTCCTGATAATCCTCGCACACTTATCATCCCAGTCAACTTCAAATATGTAATCAATATTGTGGAACTGATTTATATCCATGGTCCTATTTGGTGTACATAAAAACCATGAGTATTCTTTAAATTCGAAAACTTTAAATTTGAAAACTTTCATTACTTTGTTGAAAACCGTTGCTCTTCCATTGTGCATTTGCAATTTCTATCAAGTTCTTAAAACTGAATTTGGATACAATAGTCATTCAACCAAAAAAAAATCTCTATTATAAAGGTTGGTACTGTTGCTTTCAGATAGTTTACACTACTAAATAATTTACAAGCGTGCATAAAGGGAGAGATATGTAAAACAATAAAAGATAATAGAACCAACTTATAGTAGTAAGCTAAGTCTAAGTCAATCAACTATCATGTAGCGTAACAATTTTCAGTGTAGTCTAAATTTTTTTATGAGCGTGAGAAACTAAGAGACAGAAATGCTATGCTTGACATGCTTACTATGAAAGAAGCTTATATTAAAATTATGCATTGTAGTCAATTGGTACACTTGGTACACTATGCGTTTTTAATACTAAATTTGATTAAATTACACAAATCATAATGCAGTCGTTTTTCTTAGCTACATACTCCCCCAATTCCCAAACCCATCTTTCTCATTTTTCACGCAATTCCTCACTTTCTCTCTCCTTTTCATCATCTTCCTCAATTTCCCCCAAATCAAACCACATACTCGATTCCCCTAAAAAAACCACACAGTCGATTTGTCCGCATTCTTAGCTAAACCTCTCAATCTCACTCTCCGCTTCTGTGGACTTCGAAGAGAAGCATTGAGTTTCTCAGTGAGTTTTCGCCGAGTTCAGTGCCCGAGTCGCCGAGTTCACTCTCCTGAGACCTTCAGTTTTGATCTCATCATCATTGGAGCTGGCTTTGGCGGTCATGGCACTGCTCTTCATGCCATCGATAAGGTATTTTTGAATATCGAGTTGATGGGCTGAAATTCGATCATGGGCACAAATTTTTCATTGTAATATATGGGTGAAGTATTTTTTTCTCAAATTATTTTTAATATCCGGGAATAAAAACAATTCGAGTTGACGTATTTTGTCTCAAATTTTTTTTTAAAAATATATGGGCACAAATTTGAAGTTTTTTTTTTGACGAAATTTGATTTTTTTTGGGACCATTTCTAATGTAATTTTAACTATATTTGAATTTTATTTTAAATAAACTACAATTTGAGTTTAATATTTTTTTTAAAATCTTAAACATCACATATTTGTAAGAGTTAATGTAATTTGAGTTTAGATTTACTCGAACATAGTACATATTCTTAAGATTTACTGAACATAGAACTTTACACATAATTTTATTTTCAATAACGAACTACGTACCTGATTAACAGTAAACTATCCGCAAATTTGAGAATGTCGTATTTGAGAATGCCGTGAAGCTCCAATCTATGAAGAGAACTGATTTTTCTTTTAGTTTGGAGTTTGTGTTTGTAATTGAGTTTGTATTAAAAATTCATTTGAGTTTGAATTTGAGTTGTTTTTGTAATGAGAATGCCGTGTATTTTTTTTGTTATTGTCTGTGGTATTAATGTTTAGTAAGTTCTTGATTATGAATCTTTTTGATTGAATCTTTTTTATTGGCAAATTTATGTGATTGAGCATTATATAAGTTGATTGGGTTTAATAGAGATTTGATTGATTTTTTTTGGCAAGTTTATGCATGGAATTGGTTTTGATTAACGTACTGTTGGAGGCTCTACATGGAAATTTGGAATGTAATAATTATGTTATGGAGGGGCAATTAAGTAAATTCCAAAGGGGAACACCATTGCTCCCCCTTGGCTTATATAATAGAGATATATATAGGCAGGGAAAGATGTTCTCAAAAAAGTTGCATACTTATTTGGCAAAATTTCAAAAAACTACCTTTTATAACTAACTTTTTTCAAAAAACTACCTTTTATAAAATTTCTTTCAAAAAACTACCTTATATAACAAATTCATCTCAATATACTACCATTTTATGTTTATATTTAATAATAATCGATAGATAACAATCGCGGTAGGTGTTGCTGCCGGTGGGGTAGCGAGAAAAGAGGAAAGAAACAAGAGGGGAAGAAAGAAAAGCAATTTATATGGTGACTCAATTATTAGTGATTAAACCCCATTAGTGGTAAAATGGTAGTATATTGAAAGAAAATTTATTATATAAGGTAGTTTTTTAAAAGAAAATTTTTAAAAGGTAGTTTTTTGAAAAAAGTTGATTATAAAAAATAGTTTTATGAAATTTTTCCTACTTATTTATACAGCTTCATGTATCAATAGGGATGTCAATTGGGCAGGACGGGTGCGGAGGATGGTACCTCCACACCCGCACCCGCATAAAATTCTCATCCCCATCCCCGCCCCACCACCCATTGCGGGGGAAATTTCCAGACCCATCCCCGCCCCATCAGGTACATATTTAAACCCATCCCGCCCCACCACCCGCATGGGTACTCGCACCCGCGTCGTACCCACTTCATCCCCGCCCCACCACCCGCATGGGTACCCGCATCATACCCACATATTTATATTTTGTAAGATAAAATTATTAATATTATAAGTATATAAATAGAATTTTAATAATAAATATGTGGGGCGGGTGACGGTGAGGCGGGGCGAGTGGGGATGGGGTGGGTATAGCATAAAATCCACACCCGCTCCACCACCCATTGCGGGGATCATTTTAATCCCCATCCCCGCCCCATCCCCACCAAACCTTGACCCATCCCCGCCCCAAGCGGGTCTCCTACTTAAACCGCCCCAATGCCATCCCTATGTATCAAGTATCAAAGAAAATACTGTTAAAAGTTAAAGTTGTTCAAATGTTTATTTTATGAAGTTTTATGTATCTTGTATGTGTAAGTACTCAACTTTTTTTAACGACACATATTTATCATTGTTTTTGGCCGTTAGCCTTGTGAGGTCCAATTTCGGCTAGTGAGAAAAGTTAAGGTTAATGATGATCCATTATCTCATGCGAGACGCCAAGGTCCTAATCTTTTATACTTATTTTTCTGTTATGTGTTCTCCTCAACTTATTTTCAGTTCTGTTCAGTTTAGTTCAGTTCAGTTCAGTTCCTAAATTATTATCATTACTATTAGTTATAATTTAATTCAGTTCAATTCAATTCAGTTCAATTCAGTTCAGTTCAGTTGCAATCAGTTCAGTTCAGTTCAATTCAGTTCAGTTCAGTTGTTTTAGGGCATGTTCTCTTCGACATAAAACAATTGAACTGAACTGATTGCAACTAAACTAAACTAATTGCAACTGAACTGAACTGAATTAAATTATAACTAATAGTAATGATAATAAATTAGAAACTGAACTGAATTGAACTGATTGGAACTGAACTGAACTAAACTGAACTGAATTGAACTGAAAATAAGTTGGGGAGAATAGGCCCTTACCTCCACTATTACTCCCTCCGGTCTTTATTAGTTTACCCGTATTCTTTTTTGGGATGTCCCTTATTAGTTTACCCATTTCTTTTGTTTCTATTTTTGGAATGGGACCACTAACTTTCCATCACACATGCATTCAACTTTAATATAAAATAATAGTTTATCTTTCTTTCTATGTCCCACAACATTGTCTCTCCTAAAACTTTGTGCAAAAGAAAGGGGTAAACTAATAAAGACCGGAGGGAGTATTACTATAACTATCATTTACTATTATTATCATTATAATATGGGTTTTTTTTAATCATTAAGCACCTTATAAACTATTTGTTCGGTACATTAGCACCTTTTATATCCAAATTTGTTTCCCTCCTCTCCCTTTTTTTCTCTCTTCTCTCTCCTCTTGCACAAAACCCTAATTTTCAACCTAGGGACAACCGCCACCCTTTTTGGATGATGGTAAACCCCTTTTTTTTTCCTTTTGTTACTAGTTTTTATGTTATTGTTTCTAATGAACTTCGGTCTTTCTCAAATGGAGAGTTTTTCTACCCATACATTGGGTTATATCAACCCATATATTGGGTTTTATCTCTCTCCATGTGAGAGTTTGGGGACTTTATTTTTTGGTTTTTTGTGTAGTTCAAGAGGTTGATTTGTTGATTGAAATTTGTGCGATGTTGCAATAGATGTCAGTATTTCATTTACAATCACTTGAATTAGATCCAGTTCTACTTCAAAAGTACAAAAGATCGACTGACCCCCTTGTAGAAGGGGGCATCAGACAGCGATGTGAAAGACGAGGGTTTTAAGAAGTGTGAGATCTCCTCAACGATCGTGGATCGTGGTACGTACCCAGTAGTAGATATTGTCCTCTATGGGCCCTAACTTGTAAGGATTTGCTTTGGTGCAGGACAGTAGTCCTACCCAAAAGGCCACTACTATGTTGAGGTGTTCACTTTTATATAAAAAGAATGTTTCGTTCTCCTCAACTTCTGATGTGGGATACTAATGACTCATTCTTTACGAGCTCTACAAATAAAGATCCATTTTGCAATATTTTTGAGACATTTTTCTTCCTGCTATTTTATAATTTCCTCTTATTTTGATTATTTTATATGAAATATCTTCCATTTTCACAATTCAAAAACATTTCATCAAAGAATATTAAAAAAAATTCTCACGTGCATTTAATTTAATTATTTTTTAAAAATAATTTATATACATTATTAATGAATATTTCATATTATTAAGAAATAAATATTAAACATATTGTATAATGGTGATTGGGTGATAAGAGAGAAAAAAAATAGTTGGATAGGGTCAAAAAATAAGGGAGGGAAAAAAAAGAAGTTAGACTGATCATTTTTTTTCATTGTTAAGTAGGATGGTTGGGATAAGATTGTGAGGATGATATTTTTTTAGAGAGGGAAAGTTGGAGAGGGAGTGGGATGATCTTTTTTTTTATCTTTTATTTTTCCTAATTATCAATAATGGTGCTCTAAGCTATGATGTTTGTCTCTTTTTTATTTGGGTTTGTTTTATACTTATGTACAAACTCTTTTTTATTTCTAAAAAGGTGTTTAGATCTCTTGCTTACTCAATATATCTTTTTCTATTTAGCTTGTAATTAGTATAATAATCTTTTTTGTAATCTTTTTCTTTTAACAATTTTTCACTGAATATCCCCTAATTTTCAGTTTAGTCACCAAATATCCTCGATGTTTTTAAAAAATCACCATGTAACCCCAATTTTCTAACAAATGTACAACATGCCCTTATTATTAACAAAAGTCTAACTTCATTAGATTAGTAACCTTAATTATCCACTAATCCCTCTTTGACCACTAAACCCTCTTTGGATCCTCTCTCTTCTAACTTCCAAGCTTCATCAATGGAGTTTAAAACCTCCCTTCGCTATATCCTTCCACCAACTAGGACTATTCGAGGGTTGAATTGGTGTGGTTAGGGATGTAGCCCAAACCAAAAGCAAATATATGGTTTGACATTTTTCCAACCCAAACTGCACCGCACTTTTGCCCAAACCAACCCAAAATGCACCACGTTAAACGGTTTGGTGCAGTGCAGTTTTTCAATTTTTCATCTCTGATATGAGTTTTGTAATTAAAGAATTAAGATTTTTTTTTTCATCCGCACGATAGGAGAAGAGTATATGTGAAAGACCTAAAAGAAGTGAATAAACCCTACCCTAATCTAATCTTATGCCTTATGTCTAGTGTATTTTAATAAAAATCAAAATTTTATTTTTTTTTAAAATTCATCTAAATAGTTTTTGCGGTTTACGGTACGGTTTGGTTAAATAAAGATTCAAAACCCAACCCAAACCGCAAACCGTGGTATGCTTGAAATCACAAACCAACCCACAATTTTGAAACCGCAAACCAACCTAGAGCGCGAAAAAAGGGTTGGGTTGCGGTTTGGTGCGGTCCAGACCACACTCTAAACAACCCTACCATCAACCACCAGTGTCGCCCTGCTACCACCTAACCCACCGTCCTAGATGCATCCACCACCCCAAACTCTGGCCAACACCACCCTAACCAGTGGCGGAGCCACGGTTAGTCATGGTGGGTCACGTGACCCACCATTATCTGAGAAAAAAAAATGAAGTTCTATTTGTTTTTTTTTTTTTGAAAAAAACCCTGAATTTCTAGCTTCTATATGTCGACCTCAAGGAAGAAGAGCAAAACCCAGATTAAATGCCATAATCAATTGATTGGAAGAAGAGGAAATGAGAGAACAGAAAAAAAACTCCATGGTTTTGAATGAGAACCAGAAACTGAGAAGAGAGCGAGAAAGAAGAAGTGATAATTTTTTTTTGAAGAGAGAGAAAGGCAAGTTAAGTGTTTGAGGATGGGGACTAGCACAGTAGCACAGCACGTGGGTTTGGGGGGGTAATTTCTTGTTTTTTTTTTGTTCTTTCTTTTTACTCTTTAGTTTTTGTTCTTTTTCTTTTGTGCTCTATTTAGTAGTAGGCTACTAGGCTTATTAAAAGTAAATTGTTAATTACTAGTATATTAAATAGAATAAAGTTACTTTTTAAAAGTTGATTTTTTTTTTGTGAGAAGGGTAGAAGGGCTAGGCTTTGTATACAAGAGGTTATTGAATAGAAATGTTGGCCTTGCTTTTTTTTATTTATTTGATAACAAAAGGGATAAACATTTGATTAATGTTTAGGATCTTTTTAATCTTTTATGGACTTCCTCCGCTTTTCTTTTTATTTGCAATATTGAAGTATGACACAAGAATTTAGAAAAGAAAATAAAAAGTGACAAAAAGGACCTAGCACCCAAGTCCCACCTACTAGGAGAAAGAAAGAGAGAATATATTGCCAAAAAGTCAATATTACAAGTATTATGCAACTTTTTAAAATGAAAAATGGTGCAAGTAAAAATAACAAAAAAGTAATAACTAAAGGAATTTCTTTTTTGGAACAGATTTATGAAAGGATCTTGTTTCATGATATTTAGTACAAATATTTAATAGCACTTGAAAAAACTTACTATAAAAATCACGACATGGCAATTGCGATGTAGTTTATCGTCAACTTATTCGTTCCGACTCCGCTACCATTTATGCAACTGCAATCGAAACCACATTTTTAAACCATGGTAGTGACCCACCATCCGTAAAATCCTGGATCCGCCACTAACCCCAACCAATAACGTCGCCTCACCAAACCCCTCCAAAACCACTCACTCACCACCCAAAAAACAATTAAGAATTATTGAGCTCTAATCAGTAAAAAGAATCAGATTGGAAAGTTAAGTAATCGAAGATCAAGCTACCTAGCTAATTTCTGGCAAAATTGTCCTTTAAATCAATTCTTAATGATGATAAATATAAGCAGGAATAGAATGACCATATGAAAAAAATATTACTATATTTAAAAGGGTAAATTTTACCTGTTAAGTTAGTATAAGAAAAAGGATCATTATGTTAGAAAATACTCCCTCCGTCACATTTTAATTGTCAAAATTTCTTTTTTAGAATGTCCCAGAATAGTTGTCAAGTTTCTATTACTAAACAACAAAAATATCTAATGTGCCACTAAACTCAGTTCTTATTGGTCAAAAGTAATATAGAAAGTGGAAAACATAACAATAAATATGCTCCTTTATTTTTTTTTATATTCCCAAAATATGACAACTGAAATAGAACGAAGGAGTACTGGAGTAGCATGTATAAAAATGAGTAATTATAAGTTAAAAATGGTCATTGTATGAAAAAAGAGTCACTATATTTAGAAGTAGACCCGGTTATTGGGCGGGGCGGGTCGGGGGTCAGTGCGGGTCGGAAGCGGGTCGGATCATAAGAGGGTCGCCTCATAAAGGGTCGGTAGCGGGTCGGGCCAAATGGTTAGCGGGTCGATAGCGGGTCGATAATGGGCGGGTCGGTAAATGAGCAAGAAAAACATGGAATAAAGAGAGCCAATAGTGAGTATAAATGAATGCAAATCCGAATATGTAGTTGTTTTTGCAAAACCTATTTTATTTTTCAAAATTATTGGGTTTCTTTGTTGGCCCTATAATGGCCCTGTCCAATAATAACCCTGTCCAATAAATCCCTGTCCAATAAAAGCCCTGTGGATTTGACCCTAACCCTTTAACCATTGGGCTACCCTGTCCAATAACCAGGTCCATTTAGAAGTAGTGAGAGAAAGAGTAAAGAAAGATGAAAAAAGTCCCAATTCAAAGCCAGTGAAAACCCGAAAAACTAGTAACCCTAGTCTATCAAAAATTCCCCAATTCAATTTAGTGAATTGCAAATTCAACCAGAATGCAAAATCCTTCATAATTTCAGCCATCCCACATCTTTTAGTTGTCCTAGTAGTAATCAAGGGCATCCAACTTGCAAGTTCTAGTTTAGATCAGTCCGAAAATTTTCCCCAAAATGGGGTTAGTTCACGAAATCAACTCATAATTGTTGTGAAATTTTATCCTTTGTTCTTAGATTGCTCGCAGATTAATCCTTCTAGTCTCATTGTAAGGATTCCGTTCCAATCTCTTAATTGGATTAAAGGTTTTCTTTATCTTCCCTTCAAATTCAAATTGGGATTTCAGACTAAGGTTTTTTGGGTCCTGGTTTTCCTGTTGTGTTGTGATTCAATTTGGGAGTCTCTTTCACTCTGGGGTGCAAATCTTTCTTTTTCTCTGAAGGTTCTTGGCTCGTTTCTGTTCATTTCTGCTGCAGCTTTGGTTGCCGTTCTTCCGTGCTGTTTGTATGGTGGTACTGCCACTGTGGTGTGGATTTCCGACGAATTTTTATATCTTCGTGGCCCGTCCCTGCTCTTGCAAGGGATAATTTTTACTGCCACTATATTGAGATGCGTCAGCGCATTTGTTGTAGACAACATGATTTCAAAATCCAACTTTGCATACTATTGTGATCAACTTCATCAGGATCTCACGGTCAATGATGTAAGTAAGGTTTTCTTCCCATATTCAGAAAATTTATCAAGAGTAGCTTTCATTTTAGGAGTGGGTGAGATGTTAATATCTCTTCCTTCTATAGTTTTTTATCTTATGTGCTTTAGTATGAAAATTTCTATCTCTTGTGTTATATTCATAAAGTTGGAAGCTATGAAGGAATTTCGATTCTTTCACCAGGATATTATGATTGAATTTTTTTGGTTATTTACATTTTTTGTGAGTCCACTTCTTTGGAAGTGGGTATGTTTATGGTGTATATCAGTGATCATATTAGCTCTGAATTATAGTCATGTTAAGCTGACAATATATGATTTTGGAGTGGCTATCCATTTTTTGCCCAACTTAGCAAAATTCAAGCTAGACTATAGAAGTTATTGGATTGAATTTTGTTGGTTGTTTTACAAGGTTTTTCTCTTTAATGAAAACTCCAATTTAGGCTATACCAGCTATTGGATTGGAGATTTTTTGAACCCAGTTCTTTCTTATTTTTGCCATGTTATGGCTCTATTGTGCCTAAAGCAGGCTTCCCAGACAGGTTGCTTATTAGTAACTTCCTCTACAAGTTATTATTTCATCTTGTGCTTTTTTCATATGATAATTTCAGAGGATGAGGGGGGTTCCCTATCGATTATGACTTCTTCAAATCAAGCTAGACTTGGTTTTTGTGCTAGGCAATGTGGATTAAGTCAGTTTGTTGTCGTATATAAGAGCATTTTTCTAGCCCTTCCCCTGCAAGTTAAACGTGTTCTGTTTATGATGTTTAAATGTCTATAGCCTTTTGGAATGTTCGTGGTTGCCAAAGGAAGAACCTTTTTGCTGAGATAAAAAGTTTTTGTTCTGCAAATCACGTTGAGATTATGATGATTTGTGAAACAAAATCTTCTATTCCTCCCTCTTGTTCTGCTATAAGGAGATGTGGATTTTCTCAATTTGATTTTATCCCTACTATGGGCAGATCTGGTGGTTTCTGGGTTATGTGGAAAAACAGTTTAGCTAATCCTTTTTGCTTGGATGTAATTTATAAAGGTTCTCGGTTTGTTGTTTGTAGTATAAAGCTTAGTGTTTTGAATCTTTCTTTTGTGGTAATCTTTCTCTATGCTCCTGCGAGTTCTAGTGGAAAAGATTTGTTTTGGAATGAGATCATCTATTATACTCAAGCGTTAGAACTTCCCTATATTTTAATAGGGGATTTCAATGAGCTTAGTTTTCATTCAGATAAGCAAGGTGGTATTCCTATCTCTTTATCAAGATTATCTAGGATGAATGATATTAAGAACCAACTAAATTGTAATGAATTACCTTTCTCGGGCCAATGTTTTACTTGGAGAAAAAAAAGAAGTGGTCATGATAATGTTCTTGAACGTTTAGATAAATGTTTAGCTAGTGTCGAGTGGTTAAATTTATTTCCGTTGGCAAAACTTAGACACCATATTTTCTCTTCCTCTGATCATTGTTTTATTTCTTTATCTTTTCTTCCTTGTTCTAATTTTAAAACTCCTCCTTTTAAGTTTGAGAGAATGTGGTGTTTAAGAAAGGATTTTGATGTGTTAGTTAAGAAAACTTGGTGTTCAAAGTTTGATGGTTCTTATATGTATAGATTAGTTCATAAATGTAAACTTCTTAAGATAAAAGCTAAAGAATGGAACAGAACGCGGTTTGGTAATATTTTTCGACAACTTGTGCTAGTTGATAAAAAACTCGAGACTCTTCAAGCTCAGTTGCTTATTGATCAAGATAATTGTAATTTACAAAAAGCACAAGATAGGTGGTTAGTTAAACGTCGAAACCTGTTTGAATTTCAAGAAAAATTTTGGTTTCAAAGAGCTAAGACTACGTCTTTTGCCAAAGGTGATGCTAATTCTAAGTATTTCCATGCTTGTGCCTCCATAAAGAAAAATCGAATTAATCTTGATTCGTTTACCACCTATAATAATGAGATTGTTACTAATCCAGAAAGAATTTCGTTTCATATAACGAAGGAGTTTCAAGCTAGATTTTGTAGCAATAGTAGTTGTACCTTTGATAGTCAACATGATTTTTCGCTTATTTCGCCTATTATTTCAGAGGATGATAATCATCTGTTAACTCAAGATGTGTGTGCCGAGGAAATTAAAATAGCTCTTTTTGATCTAGCCCCCGATAAATCCCCGGTCCGAGATGGGTTTCCTCCATTTTTCTTTCAAAAATACTGGACGTTAGTGGGTAATTCAGTTATTAAAGCTGTTCAAGCTTTTTTTCATTCTGGTTTTATGCTAGCAGAAATCAATCATACGTTTATTACTCTAATTCCTAAAATTGATAATCCAGCTGCAGCTAATCATTTTAGACCTATTAGTCTTTGTTCAACTATTTATAAAATAATCGCTAAGGTGTTAGGTAATCGTCTTAAATTGGTATTAGGAAAAATTATTCACCCTCTTCAAGGAGCTTTTGTTCCTGAAAGGTTAATCCAAGATAATATTTTGATAGCTCATGAGGTGTTCCACTCTTTTAAGAATAAATCAGGTAGAGAAGGATGGTTAGCTATTAAACTAGATATGGAAAAGGCTTACGATAGATTGGAATGGAATTTTATTTTCATGATGTTGGAAAAATTAGGGTTTAACGAGAAATGGATTCATTGGATTAGATTGTGTATTACGTCTGTTTCTTTCTCTGTTCTTGTTAATGGAATACCCGGGGATCGTTTTTTCCCCACTCGTGGTATTAGGCAAGGGGATCCTTTATCTCCATATATTTTTATTTTATGCGCAGAACTTCTTGCTAGGGAAATTTATGCTCATTCTATGGGTGGAGAAAATTTATTGGGTGTGAAAATTGGTCGTTCTGGGATTAAGATCCCTTTTCTGACATTTGCTGATGATACCATGTTATTTGCTAAGGCTTCAGATCGTAGTTGTCATATTATTAAGAATGTTTTGGATAAGTATTGTGCTATGTCGGGCCAGTTAGTCAATTTTCATAAGTCAGCTTTTCAAAGTTCAAAGAATGTTTCTACTCAAAGTGATCAAGGGTTTAAATCTATTCTTCAAATGCAAAATTCGTTTTCTTTAGGTAATTATTTGGGATGTCCAATTATAGACGGTCGTGTGACAAAAAATACATTTGGTAAGACTATTCAATCCGCACAATCTCGCTTAACTAAGTGGAAAGCTAATTCGTTGTCTCGGGCGGGTCGTTCGGTGCTTATTCGAAGCTAATTTATCTACTAAGGCTAATTTTCAAATGCAAAGTTTTCTTCTCCCGGCTTCTATCCACTCGAGTCGGATAAAACATATAGAAACTTCTTTTGGAATAAGTCTTCAGATTCGGGTTCTGCAAATCTTATAGGATGAGATAAAATTTGTGTGCCAAAAAAATTTGGGGGCTTGGGTTTTAGGAAAGCTAATGTTAATAATGTTGCTTTGCAAATGAAGTTGATTTGGAAGATTATTGATAACCCGTCTAATTTATGGGTTCAGACAATTTCCAAAAAATATCTAAAAGGTTCTTCTATTCTAGATTACTCTCCTTCTGCAAATTGTTCTTGGCAGTGGAAAAAACTTATTTCTGTGAGAGATACGTTTAAGAAAGGATTACGATGGATTGTTAATTTGGGTAGTCAAGTTTCTTTTTGGGAAGACAATTGGGTGTTCCAGTATCCAATCTCGTTTATATGTGTCCCTTGTATGGGTTATGAGAATTTAATGGTCTGTGATGTTATTAATGAGTACCGTCAGTGGAATAGGGAGATTTTATCTTCTATTGTGCCTGAGGAAATTTGCCAAGCTATTTATAGTTTATTTCTTCCGCAGCATGTTGATTCAGATAAATTAATTTGGGGTTTGACTTCAGATGGTTGCTACTCTGTCAAGTCAGGGGCATTGTTAGTTCAGGGGCTGGCTATTAATCCTCCTCCTTCTAAGCCGTTTAATTGGATTTGGGGGTTAAAGATTCCTCCTAAGGTTAGGAATTTTATTTGGAAAATTTGTCAAGATGGGCTTCCAACTAAAGCCCGATTAGAAAAATGTCATGTCTTCCTTCCCCAAGAATGCGTTTTTTGTAACCATCATTCGGATGATGTTAATCATCTTTTGTTTGTTTGTCCATTCTCTAAGGATGTGTTTGCTTGTATTAATGAGCTGTCTGGATGGGTGTGTCCCCCAAACTTCTCTATTGTAGAGGATATTGTGGTCAATCTAAATCTGATCAAGGACAATTCTTCTTCCCTAGAATTATCCCATTTTTGTGGTACTTGGTGGTATATTTGGTTCTCTAGAAACAAGGTTATCTTCCAAGGGGAAGTGGCCTCTCCGTGGGTCATTTGCTCACAAGTGTGATTAATTTTTTTCTGGGTTGGGCCAAAGCTCAAGCTCAAGATAATTTGTTGGATTGTTTTTTGAAGGTTTCTCCTTCTATTCATAAAAAGAATGTGGAAGTTGCTTGGGTTCCCCCTCCTGAACATAGTTTTAAGCTTAATTTTGATGGTTCAAAGCTTTCGAATGGTAAAGCTTCATTTGGGTTCACTATCCGGGATCATTTGGGAGGTCTTTGTCTTGCTGGTGCTATGGCTCTGTCGTCGGATTGCTCTATTCTTCAAGCTGAAGCTTGGGGTCTGCGGGAGGGTGTGAAGGCGGCTAAGTTTCTCAATATTTCCTCTCTTATAATCGAAGGGGATAATCTTGTGGTTATCAATTCTATTAGGAGATGTTGGAAGGTCCCGTGGGAAATTTCTAGTTTGATTGGTGATTCGGTTGAAGACCTGAAGAATATATCGTGGTCTCGTTCAACCACCTGTTTTAGGGAAGCGAATCGCGGCGGATTTCATAGTCATAGGGGTCACGAGGCTTCGTCTCTATTATATTGGTTTTCTTCTTCTAATTTGGTTTTTTCTTCCATCATCCGAAAGGATCTTTGAAAATGGGCCCTATATTAGGAACCGCACCTGGCTTTTTCTTTCCCGTAACAAAAAAAAAAAAAGGGCAGGAAAAAACTTATAATTTACACTATATTAGAATAGACCAAGTCCACACAAGTCCTTTTACTATCTATCATAATTCATAATAAACAAACAAACAAGGAAAAAAAAGTTAACTTATAATCACTACTTACTAGTTACTACTATAGCCCACAGGGCCCATAACTTAGATTCTTCCGCTAAGACCTAAGACCTTTAAGGACAAAAAAAACCTCAAAAGAAAGTCAACAAAAAAGACTAATGCTGACCGACTTTCCGAAACCGCGTCAAATTTAGTACCGTTGTAAACCGCCTCATCAATCATCATAACCAACCCATACTTAGCGCTACTATAAATAATCTCATCCCTCTAATTTTTGTGCCCTAATAATTTAGGTTTTCCTCTTTTCTGCCTTAATTATTTTCTTCTCGATTGATGATCAGTTTTTTTTTTTCTTTTTGTTCTGTGTCGATGCGCTAAAAGCTTCGTGACTAACTCTTGGAGATTTTAGAATATGTTCGCGATTCGGTTTATGATGGTGCAATAATTTGATTTTGTCTTCGAGTTTTCTTCTGTTCTACGTGATTCTGCATTTCAGCCTGGGAAAATCATTAATTGGATTGAGAATGTAGTTGTTTCGTTTGCCACAGGAAATCATTATAACACAATACGACTCTTGGATAGATATGTTAAGTTTTGTTAAATTTTCTCCAAGGGCTTCTGTCGTGTTGGGTTTTTCATTAGTTGACAAAGCTGTTTTGCATTGTGCAGTGTTGAGTAGATATTTTTATGTTGTAGATTGATTTTGATATGGTAACATATTTTGTTAATGAGGCTTCAGTTCTGCGACTTTTGCACAGTCGATGTTTCATCCGTTTAATGTGTCAGAATTCGTGATTGATGTTCATATGTGTCTTGTTTCTGAATAGCTATGAGCTCTTTGCAGTTGATTTCTAATGCTGAAGGAGTGGTTGTGGACTTGTGGCGCCTTCTACACCTTACTAATCAAGATATTTCTTTCTCTTCTGTTGCTGCATTGTTTTTGTTTCTTCTAATAATCTAGAATTGCTCGTTGCTGTCTCTTTTAACTTCGTACGCATCCTGTCATTTTATTGCATTGATAATATTATGTGTTTCTTTTGGTTTGTTATGGTGAGTTCAATTGGTAGAAATGATAAACCAGCAAGAGGATTGGGGTCTTGGATCTGCTGGACTGTTCATGTGAGATTTCTGTGGCTTTGAATTTATATGGACTCAGGATGTTAGTGTAATTAAATACTATTGATCATTCTTTGATGTCCATTATGTTATTCTTGTCTTGCTGGATCTAGGCTTCATATTCAGAAATGTGCGTATGTCTGATGGTGCCTGCTGTCACTTGAAGGGAGGTCACCCCTCTACGCGAGATTGAGTTTCTCTTTCTGTTTCATTTTCCTGCATGATTTGGTTTAATTGTTTGATCCACTTGTAGTTTCTCATATTCTTGGTTAATGATAGCCTTGGTGCTGTCACAGTGTCATGACTTGAAGCATATTATAGAGTTGGACTTGAAGTGTTAACAAGCTGCGCTTGACTTTGCTCTTGCAGCATATACTTGGTAGTTGGAAGGATGTGTGGTACATACAAGCTGTTCATGTTTCTCTTGCTGCCCACGTTCATGTTTCTACGATTGTTGTGACTAGATCTTTTGGGATGAACCGATCATTTATTAGTTAAGAGTACTTGTGAGGTGCAGTCATGCTGTACAATCTTGTCTTATGAAGTCCAGTATTTTGGCAGACAGGCTCTCTTAATTTCATTTTTGTTGTCTGAACTTGAGCTTGCTATCTAACATGTAGTGCCTCGGTTATGCCTCAGGTTTTGGGTGAGCTACTAGTTTGAGCCTAGCTGCAAAAGCTTGACAAAATTATATGCTCTGGGTGACTAAGAGTTTTGACCACCTTTAAATACTTACCGGATTCCATTTTTTATCCATAGCGTATGTTTGTTGTTGGACTTCTGTTGTCTTGTGTTGCAGAAAAGAATAATTGCTCTAGCATGTATATTTATGCAGTGTACGGATGCATTGTCTCCACATCGTGGTATAGTGTGGGTGGAAAATGATTCTTTTCCTTTCTTGTGCCTTTAGTATATGTCATATGCTTGAAATTGTGTTGCTGACTTCTACCAGTGTTTTCAGGGTTCATGTGTCAGTCTAAGCGCATTGTAAGGTCTTCAGATGTCTGTTGATGTAAAGTGTGTTCATTTTCCCTACTTTCAGACTCATGCTTTTTTTAGTTTTTCTTGGTTATCTTTGTATCTTGGGACATGATATTGCCTGTTGGAAATTATTAGTTTCTGTATGATGGGTGGTTATCTCTATTCTCTGGTAGTAGAAATGGTGAAGTAGCAAGAGAATTGGGGTGTTGGATTTCAAGTTGCGGGAGTTTCTTCGTAAGCTTTTGAATGGATTTAGAAAACTTATTTGGAGTTAAGAAGTTAGTGTAATCAAACACTATCATTCAGTTGTTTCACAGTTACAGCGTTACAGGATTGACTTCTTGTATGCTTAGTGTCGATGTCTATAATGTTAATTTAGCCTTGCTGTATCGTGCTCTCATATAAAAAAGATGCACATTTGTTTTATTGTTGTTGGTTGCCGTCGCTTGAAGGGATGTTATTTACTTTGCAAGATTGAGTTTCTTATTCTGTTTCAGTTCCTCGTGAGATCAGGATTAATTATTTGATCTTTTGTTTATTTGATATACATTGTGATGAAGGTCTTGGTGCTTTCATGGCTTGAGAGGTATATGAAATAATTGTGCTTGAAGCTTGAACAAGCTGCGTAGACCTTGCTCTTACCATATAACTGGTTAAGTTGCGGCATTTGTGGTATGGAGTTAACTCCAGTTGGTCTTCGCTGTCAGTTGGCTTCCTCAAAAAAAAAAAAGGTTGTATGCGTCGTATTGTGTGTCCTTGCATATATTGATTTGATAGTGGTGACACGAAGGTTCAACGCTGGTGGATCACTGAATTCTTTTCCTCAGCTTCTTGGATAAAGTAACTGTATTAATTTTAACTATCTCTTGCACATTCTAAGTTTATCCTTCTGCACCAGGTGCATTTTTTCTTATAAAGATTGTTACTTTATGGTATGTTTATTGGTGTCCGATACTGGTATCTTTCTTTCCATCCCGAGCTTTGTGTTTGTCTTATGGTTTAGGTCATTGGTTAGTCTACACACGTGCAAAGGTTTTGGTTATATACAAAATTCATCTTTTTTTTAGTTTGACTTCAGCAGATTCTTTCGTGAAAAATATTTATTCTAGTGATCAATCATCGATGATATGATGGTGGTGTTGCAGACCCCTTAATATAGGGGCTTTGTTTATCCGTCTCTCACTTTTGGTTCTGTCTTAAATTGCTCTGTGCAGAAACTTCCAGAGTTATTGGGTTGGATTTTCCTTTTGTTTCAGGTTCATTCTTGTATCACCTTCTTTTCGATTGACGCTTGGGGGTGTCTTTTGTGAGCTAAGGAAACCTAATCAATTTTGTGTTAGTGAAGCCTGAAAACGGCTGGAATCTCGAAGGTTCCCCGTTTCAGAAGCATTTTCTTCGTTTCCAAAACCCAAGGTGAAGAGGAGGCTTTTGGTTTAATCACTGTAAATCGGTCTTTGTTTTGATTTCTTTTTTTTTGTTATAGATGTTACACTTCTTGATGTTTGAGAAAAATGCTAGATGAAGAACTGTAGCTGAATTCTGAACTCTAATGCACAATTTTTTTATTTGTCGATATTTTAATTTTTTGATGGAGACCTTGTGTTTGTCTTATGGTCTTCTGCAGATTTGGGAAGTGGAGTTGGTCATTCTGTTTTTCTTTTGGCTGTTTGTTTACTTACTAATTATTTTACTCGTATGTTCTTTTTCATGTAACATAACATTTATGGATGCTTGAATTCTATATTAGATGAACTTCCTTCCGGTGTGTCTGGTTCCAGTCACCCCTGTGATTTTTATTTGTAGTTTGACCTTTGTCTAGTGTTTCCTTTTGGATTTACTTCTTTTATTGTGATAAGAAGCTGCTCTGGTGAAGAGCAAACTGTTTTACTTCTTTGCTCTCTTAGTTCTATGTCTTACAGATTTCTAGACCTTGTGTGTGGTGCATGTTGACCTCAATGTTAGGTGTATAAGCAAGTTGATGTTCTATTGTTATTGTTGAGCTTGCCTTTTTTTTTTTTTTTTTTTTTTTGCTTCAGGTGCATGTTGATCTTAAACATTAGGGATCATTAAAAAGCGTCTTTTTGGCTGACAATGATGGATTTTGAGAGGTCTTGTGCTGATTTAAGAGGGAGATTTCTGTCTATCGTTTCTTTTGGAGATCTGCTCTAGTATATTATCAGTTCTTTTAGAGATCTGCTCTAGTATCTTATATGGAGATAGTTTTTTTTTTGATATTCCAGTTGATTCTGGACTCTGCTTTGTGCTTCATGTTCATCTCAGACGATTTTGGTTCTAGACTTCTCACACATAGTTCCATGTGAATGTGACTCAGATATGTGTCATAATCTTACGGTGGCGGGTCATGACTATTGGAATGATGATTTGGCTTTGACTGGTCTTTGCTGCCAGCTGGTTTGTTTAACATAGTTGTTTGAGTTATATGTGCCGTATATTATTTCTTGAATTCCTTGTCATGATCGAGATTGGTGATATCGAGCTACAATGCTGATGGATTAGGAAACTTTTCTCAACTTTTTAAGTATATAACTTTATATTAGTTTGTATGCCTTTTGATTAAATTTTATATTGTGCACCAAGTTTAGTCTTCTGCTTCAGCCCCATGTTGATCTTGATGTTACTGAATGATTAATTGAGTATATGGTGCTGGCGTCTTTCTTTCCTGCTTCTAGCTCTATTCATCTTATGGCTGATCTCATTATTAGCCTACACTCATGTGGCCATGTTGTGATCTTGTGACAACACTATTCTTTACTTTTGTTTTCTACATATTTGGTTCTCCTTTTAGGTTTTGCTTCGATCAGTAGATATTTTGTGGCATACTGCTTAATTGGGCTTCCCTATCTATATCTCAGAGGTCTGTCCTAAATTGGTCTTTTGCAGAAATCTCCAAGTTCGCCATGTTTCTAATATAGTTTTGGAGTTTGGACTGTTACTCTGCTTCAGGTTTCATATTTATATGAACCTTTGTTTGATTAATGCCAGCGGCATAGATTATTAGTTGGGGTTATAGGGACTAGAAAAGAGGAGCCTTTTGGGTTAACTTACAGGCGAACTGGTTTTTTCCCCCCGGTTTTTTCTGGAGCAGATGTTGTGCTCCTTGATATGTGGGAGGGTCGATGGAGAGCCTAACTCCTTCTAACGTGCTGTTCTCTTCATTCGGTAATAGCTCTCGACTTTCTTTCATCCACATGCTCTTGGTTGAGTGCTATGTTTGAGGGTCGTTTGTGTGGTTCTTCTTTTAAATATTTTGGTTTGGATACTTGACACCATTATAGTGCAGCTCGATTGATGAGGAAAGGTTTGCAAGAGCACCTTGTTCATTTTTGTTCCTATTCCTTTTTGTGTTGGTTACTAATATCTCTACCTACATTTCTTCTTTCCTTAATATTTATATTTTCCTGTATTGAATATACAACTCGGATTTCGGTTGTGATTCGTTGTGGACATTTGAGTTCTTATTTCATATTATATGAACATACTTCAGGTGTATGCTTTCAACTATTATCCTATAATATTTCCTGTATTAGATATACAACTCGGATTTTGGTTGTGATTCGCTGTGGACATTTGAGTTCTTATTTCAGCATTATTAGATGAACATACTTCAGGTGTATGCTTTCATACTATTATCCTATGCTTTCAGGTTTGGGTCACATGTTGTGGTAATTTTGTATTTTGATCTATGTCGAGTATTAAAGGTCCCTGGTTTTATAATATTGGTTTACTGGTTCATTGACATCATCCTTATATCTAAGTTGTATACTTTTACTTGGTTTACCTTGGAGGGCAATAAATTATTATTTCTGGTGTTGGCTTAGTGGATTGGTTGATAATAATGATTCATTACAATTCAATTTTCATATCGTGTTAGATTTTTTATTTTTCTCCAAGGGCTTGTTTCACATTAGGAATTTCATTCGTTGACAAATCTGTTTTTTGTTTCTTTAATTTGATTTTTTCCCCCTTGTTTTTGTGTGAATTAGCTCTTGTTGTAAATGAAGCATTTGGCTGCTGCGGAATTTGGTGGTTCAGGGATGTACAGTTGGTAAGAGGTGTCTGTAAGTGTAGAGGGAGTTTCTTGTCCTGTTAGCTTCCATTTAATCTTGGTATTTTTCATACATATGCTCCATTAGATTATTGTTTTTCTTTTTTGCAGATTGATTTTGTTATGGTGGTGTTCATTTGTCAATTGCTATAGTTCTGTTACTTTTGCATAGTCCACTTTTTCAGTATCTTAAGTTAGTTTAATGTTTTGGAATTTGTGGTAGATGGTCATGTCTGGTCTTGGTTTTAAATAGTTATGAGCACTTTGGTAGTTGATTCCTTTGCTGAAGGAGTGGTTGTAGGCTTGTAGCTGGATATTTTGGTTAGCAATTAGAAAATTTCTTTTCCCTTACGCTGCATCTTTTAATAATCTAGTACCATTGGCCGCTCTCTCTTCAAACTTTCTGTAGTCGGTGGCGGAGCCACATGGTAACAAGGGGTAGCACGTGCTACCCCTGTTTTTTTTTAAAAAAATTGATTTTTTTGTAAAAAAAAAAAAAAAAACACTGAGAGGGAAAGGCGGAAAGCGTGCAGTGAGTGAGTTCAGCCAAACCCTAATTCTTTCCGCCTCTCTCTCCCCTTTGCCTCTCTCTCTCTCTCTCTATGACTCTATCACCCTCCTTTTCGTTGTTCTATAATCACCATAATTGAGTTTCTAATTTTGTGCCGGCGTGTCGTCATCAGAGAAGGGATCTCTAATTCATCTTATCTTCTCAATCTCCATCTTCTCTTCGATGAGAGGACAAAGAGGATTTTGATACAACTCATTAGAAGGCAAGTAAATGACTTGCAATTGACAGGACTAATTGGGTCAAATGATACGTTTGATTGATGTAAAGTTGGATCTAGAAGACCGAGTAGAGACGAAAATACTAGTGAAGACAGGAGAGCAAGCAGAAGAAGGGTGATTCTTTCCTTTTCGTTAGTTTTTTTTCTCAATATTATAGTTTGTAAATGGTAACCTTTAATTTGGGTAAATTGGTTACTGATGCATAGAACCTAAAGATATATCAATATATGACTTAATGAATTTATAGCTGGTGAATTGTTAGTGAGTTGTTGCCTTGGTGGTGAATTTTAATTGCGCAATTGTTACTGAATTTTAATTGTGCGAATTGTTAGTGAATTTTAATTAGGCGAATTGCTAGTGAATTTATAGTGATTGAATTGTTAGTGTATTATGATAATGTATATTGTTAGTTAACTAATTGTTAGTGTATTATAACTGTGTGAATTGTTAATTACTCCTTAAGTGAGTCGTTAGTGAGTTATAATTTGCGTGAATTGTCATTCGTGATTTTTTTGTGAGGTATAATTTGTATGAATTATCATTTGTTACTTGTTAGTGAACTACATTTTTTGTGAATTATTAGTTACTTATCTTGGGAAAATTTTGTTTTCTGATGTAAAAGTTGATGCATTTGTAGATCTATTCCAAAATTTGAGAACTCATGGTGAAAAACTGTCATTTATACTATTAAAGTACTTCTATGACATATTTGGATTTTGTAACATTTTGAATTTAATAGTTGTGGTTTTTTTTTTTTGGGTATTCGGCAGAACCGTAAAATTACGCTACCCCTCACTCGTGATCCTGGATCCGCCCCTGTCTGTAGTATGTGTCCTGTCATCCTATTGTCTCTGATATGTTCTTATAGAATGTGCTTTCACCGCATATATTGGGTAGTTGTGGGTATTTTTGGTATGAGTTTAAAATTCTATGTTTCTTGATCTTTGCTATTTCGAACGCCAAACCTTTTGGATTGGTGAGTAGTATCTTATATTGTTCTATCCTATGTACATGTTTCCAGCATTGTGATAAGACCAGGTTGTTCTGGGATGAGCCAGTTATTTATATATGAATTTCTTGTGGAGTGTAATTATGCTGTACAAGATTTGGACTACTGATGTAGTGAGGCTTATTTGGATAAGCCAAGTCTTTTGGATTTCGTAGGTCTACTCTTTACCTATTCAAAGACTGGCATGTATCTTTTGGCAGACTGGTTCTCTTAACTTGAAGTTTGTTGTCTTAAGTTTGCCATCTAACATGTGGTGTTCGGATCATGCCTCAGTTTCATGATTATCTTATACTTGGTCTGTTCATGGGGATGTAGTTTTGGTTTTCCTGTTAGATGAAGGTTGTTGTTTTGAGGTTCTAGTATTTTCTATATTTATGTATTTGAAGTATGTGGTTATGTGTAAGTTGGTCGGTCTATCTATGGTTGGCAAAGAAGCAAAGTATTTGTGGTTAAGTGTAAATTATCCTTGTATCTTTTGGCTGGCATTATGTAGGATCGCTTTTGGAGCTGTCATGTGAGAGTGGACTGCACCAGTCTTTAGCTGGTTCACCTCTTCTATAGGTTCCTTGACAAATTATGGAGGTGCTTGTTTGTCCATGAGATCATTGGACTTTATCTTCCTACTTTTTATTTATATTATGATGTGGAGATCCAAAGTGGTTGCGTACAACATTGCAGTTTGTTCTAAGTTCTGATTTTGATGGGGATAAGCTTTTACTAGTTACTGCAGCAAATATCGTGTTCACTTCGACCTCTCTTTGTTATTGAAAGCCTGATGCTGATTCTGGAGGGTTCATCCATTTTCATTATCAGGTTTAATGTTTCAATATGGTAGAATATTGGTGTATAATTCTCTGCGTTAGCTTCATGTTGATGTCGATCTCTTTGGATATTCTCTTGGTACATTTCATGGATGAAAATTTTTTCTATCATAAGTGTGGTTCCGTTGGCCTTGGCTTCTTATGTGTGCATGTGTGACATTCTTTTATCCGTGTCTTTGGTTTGGTTGAACTAAGCTGTTAGTGGCTTATTGTAGTGAATGTTTTTGCACGATATTGCATTATTTCGTATTGTTTAGATGAAATTTGTGAGGGCACTTACATGGTGTTAATGGTTTTCTGTTCTATGCTCCATAGTTGGTTAACTTTGTAGTGCAGGAATATCTTCTTTTTAGTGTCATCACTCATCAGCCTGATGTTCTAATGATTGAGAGTCTTGTGCAAATTTAATAGGGAGTTGTTCTTTTATCTTTTGTTTTAGAGATTTGTTCTAGTATATTCTTGTACGGAAACTCACAAAGTTTTGATTGTCAAGTGATGTCTGCTTCAAGTTCATCTTGATCCTTTTGGTTCTACTTTCTTGGCACATAGTATAGTGTGAACCGAATCAGGTTCATGTTCTAATCTTGTGGTTGTGAGTCAATACTATCTCCGCTGCTGTTTTGCTTTTCTTTCAACTCTGGGTAGTCTTTACTGGCAGCTGTTCATTTTTGGTTTTATGAGCTTATTGTTTGTCATATTTTATCCTTGGATTCATTGACATGAGAGTGGTGATTCCGAGGTTCAGTACTGCTGCATTACAGAATTATTTTCCTTAGCTTCTTGGGTGTATTAACTATATTATTGTTTGGAACTTTGGATATCTCATGCATATTCTGAGTTTGTCCTTCTGCTTTAGGTGCATGTTGATTTTAACGTTACTGGATGCTTACTGGTGTGAGTTGGCCATCTTTCGTTCCACTCCAGGCTGTGTTTTATCTTATGGTTGAGGTCATTTCATTGGTTGAACTCACCTGTAGTGATTCTGCGACGTGAATCTTTCTTTTCTTCTCTACATATATATTTCACTTTTTCAATTTTACTTAAGCAGGTTCCTTTTTGAAAAAACATATTTAAAAGTGATGCTATGATGGTGGTGTTACAGACTGCTCGATATAGGGAGCTTTGCTTATCCATTTGTCCTGAATTGGTTTTGTCCTGAATTGGTTTGTGTCACATGCAGAGTTACGGGGTTGGACTGTTTCCTCTGCTTCATGTTCGTTCCTGTATTAACCTCTGATTGATTGACACTTGGGGTGACACCTCCTCTATGTGATAAGGAGTTTCTCGCTCTATCTCAACTTCTTCCAAGACTAGGTTTGTTGTTTGATCTGTATAACCTCATGGTATTGGATAGGTCTTTGGTGCTGTTATGACCTGAGTATATGAACAAGCTGTGATAGACTATGTTCTTACAGCATATACTGGGTAGTCCGGGAAATTGTGATGCGAGGTTTGAAGTCCCATATTCTGGATTTCTGTTGGCAACTTTGAACATGAAGATCCATTTAGGTTGGTCTGTTTTATGATTTTTCATTTATTCTTCCCAATTTCGCTTGGGTACATGATCAAAAAAATGGTGTGTTAGTATATGTTATTGTATGACCAGGTTGTTTCAGGGACGAGCTCCAGTAATTTATTTTTGAACAGGAAATGTTGTTGCTTCACGAGAGTGATTTGGAGTTGTTATGATCATGCTGGACAAGATGGACTCATCAAGTGAGGTTTATCTTAAAAAAGCTAATTCATTTTGATTTTTCTAGATTTACTCCTCACCTAATGATGATCAGCATGTATGTTTTGGCCAACGATTCTGTCAAATTTGAAGTTTGTTCCATTAACTTCAGTTTGCTATCTGTCATGCGGTGTTTGGGTCATGCACTAGGTCAATGATCCTCTGGATACTTCTCATAATCTTTTGGCATTCTGAGAGGTTGATGTTTTGAGGGTCTGGTACTCTAATTGTTTCTGTCTTAATTTGATTTGAGTAGTTTAGGTATCTGTAAATTAGCATTCTATTTGTGGTGCTTCAGGCTCTATATTTTGCTCTAGTTAAGGCCTACCAAACTCAAGTAAAACTTATTGCAGCTATTACGTATTCCCAGCTCCTGCTTTGATGGCTTTAGCTTACTCTGCGAAAAAATATTATATTAATGTTGAACTCACTTTGTTATCGAGTCCTGATGCTGATTGAGAGACCTCATCCATTTCATTATAAGTATTATGGTTACACATTGTAGCATTTTGGTAGAATATTATTGTTGCATTAACATACAAGGCTTTTTTTCCCCTTGGGGACCTCCCACACTTTCTGCGTTGAGGCTATTCTTTTGAATTTTCAGCGAAAATTTAGATACGCTGTGCATTTTGATCATAATTGTTTATCTATTGGCTTTTGGCTTCTCGTTCATGCATGCATGACATTTTTTTTGTTGGTGTTTCTTTTATTGGTTGATCCAGCTGATAGCTTCTCATTGCTACCAATGTGTATAGCGTTAGCTAATCCCTTTTCTCTGTCGGGGAAATGGAGGTTTTTCTGAAAGGAACTTTATATTATACCTGGCATGAAAAATTAAGGTTTGCTTTCATGATCTGTTTGCCATTTCTGATGTCATGTTGGCTGTAGGTTCCGATGGGATTTGTGTGGGTGCTGATGGGTTCTATTCTATGCTCCCTGCTGCAGCGATATTATCCTCTGCTGTGTCATTCATCTTTGGGCTGCACAATGATCGATTTTGGGAGGTCTTGTGTTGATTTAAGAGGGAGTTTTTTCTGTCTTTTATTTCTTTTGGAGATGTGCTCTAGTATATTATCAGTTCTTTTCGAGATCTGCTTTAGTATCTTGTATGGAAACTCTGAATTTTTTTTGAGATTTCAGTTGATGCTGGACTTTGAGTAGTCTTTGCTGCGAGCTGGTTTGTTCACCATAATCTTTTGAGCTATATGTGTCGTACAACATCTTATATCCTTAAATTTGTTGACGCGAGATTGGTGCAGTTCAATACTTGTGAATTAGGTTATTCTTCTTGGTATATAACTTTAATTAGCTTGTTTGCATCTTGAGTAACTTATTTGTTGTGGAGATTCCAAGTTTATCCCTTCTGCTTCAGCCCAATGTTTAACTTAAAGTTACTGAATGTTTATTAAGTATATGGTGCCGGCCTCATCTTTCCTGCTTTAGCACTGTGTTTCTCTTATGGTTGAGCTCATTTGTTAATCTATACATGTTATGATTTTGTGACAACGCTAATATTTTCTGCTATCTTCACATATATATGGTTCACCTTGTAGGTTTTGCTTCAGCAGATTCTTGAAAAGAAATTAATATATTTTGGATGACGTACAGCTTAATTGGGTCTATCCTTATCCAAATTTTCGGTTTTTGGAGGTCTATCCTGAATTGGTCTTTGCAAAAAACATTCAGATTTACCATGTTTCTAATATAATTGTGGATCTTGGACTTTTTGTCGGCCTTAGGTTCATTCTTATATTAGCTTTTTTTTATTGTTGCCAGTGGCTTTTGTTATGAGTTGGACTATAGGGGCGAGAAAAGAGGATCCTTTTCGTTTAAGCTATAGGAAATTTTGCTAACGCACTGTTCTCTTTATTCATTAATAGTTCTAGACTTTCCACATCTCTTGATAGAGTCTTATGTTTGAGGGTTGTTTTTTGTGGTTCTATTTAATTTTTTTATTTTGTTGCTTGACACCACTATAGTACAACCTGATTGATGATTGGAAGTTTTGGTCGTTCGTTCCTTTTTAATTGGTTTTTGGAGGTCTATCCTGAATTGGTCTTTGCAAAAAACATTCAGATTTACCATGTTTCTAATATAATTGTGGATCTTGGACTTTTTGTCGGCCTTAGGTTCATTCTTATATTAGCTTTTTTTTATTGTTGCCAGTGGCTTTTGTTATGAGTTGGACTATAGGGGCGAGAAAAGAGGATCCTTTTGGTTTAAGCTATAGGAAATTTTGCTAACGCACTGTTCTCTTTATTCATTAATAGTTCTAGACTTTCCACATCTCTTGATAGAGTCTTATGTTTGAGGGTTGTTTTTTGTGGTTCTATTTAATTTTTTCATTTTGTTGCTTGACACCACTATAGTACAACTTGATTGATGATTGGAAGTTTTGGTCGTTCGTTCCTTTTTAATTGTTTTTATTCCTTTTTGTGTTGGTTTATTAATATTTCTACCTACATCTGTTCTTGCCTTAATATTTACATTTTTCATGTTCTTTGTGATTTTGGTTGTGGACCTTTGAGTTCTTATTGCAGCATATTAGCTGAACATGCTTCAGGTGTATGCTTTCCTATATATTTGTTTTCAGGTTCGGGTCACGCCTTAGTAGTATTTTTGTATTTCGACTTTTCTTTTTGGCATTTATTTTGACCTATGCTGAGCAATGAAAGGTTCTTAATTTTTTTTATTTTGTTGGTTTAATTGGTTAGTGGTCGCTTGACATCATCCTTATTTTATGGGCTACACTTCTGATGTTACTCATTCTGGGTTTACTAAATTTGTGGTGATGTGGTTGCTGAAGAGTAGATGCTTTGGATTTTGGGTTTGTCTTAAAGGGCATCTGACCTCATTTCTTGCTTGTGTTGCATGTCGATCTTTTGGTTAGGTATCCTGACTGGTTTATATATTTGCACATTCTATTAGATGTTTATTGTGGGTGTAAATACGTTAATTTTTCGTTCTTGTTGTGTGGATGTACTTGAGGTGCTTTCACCTAGCCTGGCCTTGCTTTTTTTTTTTTTGGGTTTAGACGCATGTTGATCTTAAATCTTAAGGATCATGATTGGGAGTCTTTTGTTAGCACATATCAGGTTTGGTGCTAAACTTGTGATTTTGAGTTGTTAGTAGTATATGTACTTGGTTTGGTTCTTAGCTTGAAGGGCAACTGCTAAATAAATGTTCTTTTTGGGGCATAAAGTCGCTAGTCTTTTTTGGCTCATCTACGTTGATTAAGGGATTTGTATCTACATATGTTGATTGTGTTATTATCTCGTGATCTCTGTCTGTGCTTCATGCTGACTTCATTGCTTGCACTTGGATTGCTTCATTAATTCAAAATGTTTGATGGGTTCATGATGCTGGATTTTTTCTTTTATTCATGTTAGGTTTCTTATGATATCTGATTTGAGGTGTTTTGCTTTTGCAGGTACCATGCTCCTTCCTCTTCAGATTTTGGTATTGATCTCATAATTCTTATGGGTCTAATGGTGTCATCAAGGATGCATATGGTATCTTACGGATCTACGCTGATTCAGGATTTTGCATTTACGCTTGTTGATTGTGTTATCATCTCGTGATCTCTGTCTGCTCATGTTGACATTACTGCTTGCACTTACTTCATTAAACCAATGTTAGATAGGTTCATGATGCAAGTATTTTTTCTTCTATTCATGTTAGGTTTCTTTTGATATTTGATTGCATGGCTGATGCGCATGCTCCTTTGGATTTTGGTGTTGATCTCATAAATGGTGTTGTCATGAATTCTTATGGGTCTAATCGTGTCATCAAGGAAGTATATGGGATCTCTATGCTATGTTCTTCTGATTGTTTTAAACTCGTACTCCGGTCTCCGGCATAAGAGTGGTGCTTATGGCTTTTTATTGCAGTTTAATTTATCTGCCTTATATGTTCGTGGATTTCAGAATTTCTAAAGGTTATGTCGATCTTAGTATTATGGCTGCTTATTGTGACTGGATTTGTAGCATAGTCATCAATGACTGAGCTATACAATTAATGTTCTCTGTTGTATCCTGTTCTTGAAAGACTATTTCTTTCTGTTTTCTATAGTGGAGCATACAGCTCAATATTGTTCACTCACAAATTTGTTGCGTCTTTCAAAGTGGGACTTTTACTGGGCGCATGGTATGCCTTCTTTTTTTCACTTCATTTTTTTGGTTGTTCTTGTGCATTTTGAGGCCGTGGAAGGTATATCGTGGTTTGTGTTTTGTGGTGGCAAGTCTCACTGTTAGGTGGGATCCAGCAGAGAGCTCTTAGTGCAGTTGCTATTGACTGAGATTTGACTACTTGAAGAGAGTTGCTCCACGCTTCTCATTAACTCCTTTTAGAATTACTTAAAGAGGCACTGCACTATAATTCATAAGTTAGGGAATACATGTGATACGTTGCAGCTACATGTTGATTTTAGATGCTTGCACCTGGGTTGCTTTTGAAGCTCATGTACCTGGATTTTTGTTTTGAAGCTCCTCTTCAGATTCTATATATGCTGGATCTTATGTAGAGGTAATATCTTGTGTGTTTTGTGTATTGTACAGTTTTTGCTTATGGCGTTCATTTTGTCGAGTGGTATGGTTTTAGTTTTCTGAGCTATGCTTATCATAGAGCTTATGCTGTTCGGTTTTAGATTTAAGGTTTTATTCTTTGAGCCTGTTGTCTTCTTATTTAAGTAGTGCGATGGTGATGCTCTCCGTTATTGTTTTTTCCTTGTCTGGTTGAGTTTTTTTTAAAAGAAAAATATTTGAAATTTTGTCCAGTATTGTCTGTGTATGATAATTGTCTGAGATATGGACATTGTTCTTACTTCGGTTTATAGTGATGTCAACTTTTGGGGTCCTGGATTGCATTATGTTGGCTTTTATTTGTTAGATCTTTGTCTGTGATATCATTAGGTTTCAACTTACGATTTACAGGTTATTTCTTGGATACGATGGTGTTTATTATTTGTTGTGTGTCTTAGCCTTGTTCGATTAACATTCTACTGAAGCAATGAAGTGGATGATAAATTGGTACTGGTATTCTATTGTATCCCTTAGCCTAGTTCTCTTAACAATCAAGGGTGATGGAAGTGTTGTGTACTGTGCTCTGCTGTCCTTCCCAAAATAAAGCAATATTTTGTCCAACTTTTTTAGCGCCCCTGTGTCCAGTGGCACTATTTATCTTAACAAATTATATTGTATTTCCAAGTTATTAGCATTCTACTGCCTGATATGTCCTTCCCACTTCCCAGTTCCCAGTTCCCAGTTCCTAGTTCCTTCCAAATATTGATATCACTGGCTTTCACTGGTCAGGGTATGCTTTAAGCTCCTTGTTGGTGAATCCTTTTTTAACTCCTCTGGTGGTGTAGCTAAGGTGATGTGTTCCTTGAAAGTAGTGGCAGATCCAAAAATTTGATAATGGTTGGTGACACCATCATCCACCGGAAATATTACAACCAGTAGCTTTTTTTGAAAGAGAAATTTCATTAATTGAAGGTTAAACGGCATCTGCAATAAATATTAAAGAAAAATAAGATATAATCAGATAAGATCAAATCAAATTCGTCTTCGAAGAAACTATATTGAACCAAACAGTGCAGCTTTCTTGTATTTGCTGAATTATTTGTTGAATCACGCAGCTATTGATGGGGAAGCATATCATTCTGACATAGTTTGGGGAAGAAAATTCTTGATTTAACAATGTTGACCGCATTCGAATTTCCAATACTTCGATATTGATGGTTTTGAACTTCAACCAATAGGAACAATTCTTCATACCAATTTTTAAACTTTTACGTGGGAAGAGAATAAAACCACACTCCAAACTCCCATTAAAGGAGAGAAAGAACCTAAAAATTGGGTAGAAAACTCTAAAAAAGATAGAGAATGGAAGATTATTAATAACAAAAATAATGAAAACTAGAAGAAAAAAAGAAGAATGGGGTGTTTATCACCATCGAAAGGATGATGACAGCCCCAAAACTGGAAGAAAAGGATTAGGGTTTTTGGAGGAGGAATAGGAGAGAGGGGAGAGGAGGCTAGAAAAACCTTCATAAAAAGTTCTATTTCAAAAGTAATAAAATTCCATATTATAGCCAAATAGTATTTACAAAGTATCACAATTGTTTTGGGCAAGTTTTCATATTTGGAATCAATTTATAATGTTGTTAAACGATCCCAAATAATTTTGTTAAGCTACCAACTTCAATAGCCTTGAATATATGAAATATTTGTGACTAATCTACTAATCTTATATTAGTTGTTCCTAACCCAAAACTAATATTTGAAGTTTAAACTCACTAAAAAAGTAAATTATCATGCCAAGAACGTAAATCACAAACTAAAAATAAAATGAAGTAAATAATGCCTTGAACACCACGTGAGAGAATTTTCTAACAAGAAGATTAGAAATAAAATGAAGCAAATAATGCATTCAAATCGTTCCGTGAGAGAATTTTTTGCCCATGAACATGGTAAAACATTTAAACGGAACACCCTACTAAAAAAACAAAAATTCACAAACATATATGTTAAACAAAACTAAAACAACGTTAAAAATTAAGTTTTAGCTAATTGAATCGAAACTTGATAAATTTATTAAACAACCAATTAAACCATGCTCGAAAATATATATTATACTGTGTAGCTCATATACGATCTATTTTTCAAAAACTTAGTATCATGAAATCTTATTTACTTTTACTTGAAAACAAAGTGGGGGGGGAAGCCTTTCCTCTCGTGGCTTATTGTGGCAATGCCACAAAATTGATTAATTGTCAAATTTTTCAACTTTCATCAACAAAATAAAAGAAACTCAAAAGTCAAACCCCTTCAAATTTTACTCTCTCATTCACTCATTCTCTTCCTCACCCCTCACACCCCACTTCTTGTGCGGATGTCATGGTCTCATCGGAGCCCCATAATTTCTACTTGAAGAAACCGAAACTCATTTTCCTCACTCACTCGTTCTCTTCCTCTCTCGCGCTTACACTTCTCTCACATCCGACACGTTTGGGAATTGCAGACCACCGTTGCCGGCGCTTTGACGTCACTATTGGGCTGGTTGTTGCCTTTCTTCTCCCTCCTCTGTCTTACTTTGTCAAGAGGACAATATTTTTAATTTTTTTTCCCAATAATGGTCGGTCACGTGTTCAACTCAGACAACAATTGGCTCTGCCACTGCTTGAAAGTGTCGTGGTGAAAATAAGTTTTGTCTGGAGAAGATCTTGTATGACCTGGAATTGTATGATGATTACTAAATCTACAATTTGCTATATACATCTATAGAATTACTTATTTATTTACTGTATAGATCTAACTTTTTTTGGAAGTACGATGAATATCCCATGCAAATAGAACCTCGGTCGGAGAGGTGGGGGGGCGCCTTCAACCAACTAGGTCAACCTTGGTTCTTATTGTGTAGATCTACCTCATATGTACAAATGTACATGATTACCATTGATATGACTTGGTACTTATCTGACTTGAATGGTATTTGATTTGATCTTAACTCTGTTCTGATTTCAATCTAATTTGATTATAGCTAAATTTGAATTTAAGATAATTAAGTCTATATTGATATGAGAGTAAATATAGCAAAGCATGGATTATGCACTAGGGTGCACAGTGTTTATTGTGCACCCCAAAGAACATACCATTCATATAAAAGAACATGAACTTTTTTCAACAACATTCATATAAAAGCACAGTGCTAATTAATATGGTGCTAAATATTATGGAGGATCATTAAAGACAAAGGTCAGCATACACTTGAACACAACATATCAGTTTCCTCTATCAAATTCATTCGAGCTTATATTTTTCTTTGACAGTTCCAGGAATTCGCCCTTCTTTCTCTCTCGTCCATGAAGCATCCATCATAAAATTGGGTCAGTATAGACTTGAACACGGCAAATTCTCAGTTGTCATCGCTTCACTTACTTCTTTTCTCGAGGGATAATTGGTGAAAAAAATCAGTAATTTTAATAGTTTATGGTGAAAAACAAGTAGGAAAGACATAAAGCAACGAATAGGGATGGCAATTGGGCGGGGCGGGTGCGAAGGATGGTACCTCCACACCCGCATAAAATTCTCATCCCCATCCCCGCCCCACCACCCATTGCGGGGGAAAATTCCAAACCCATCCCCGCCCCACTAGGTACGTTTTTAAACCCATCCCCGCCCCACCACCCGCATGGGTACCCCCACCCGCTTCGTACTCGCGTCGTACCCACTTCATCCCCGCCCCACCACCCGCATGGGTACCCGCACTCGCTTCGTACTCGCTCCACCACCCATTGCGGGTACCATTTTAATCCCCATCCCCGCCAAACCTAGACCCATCCCCGCCCCACTTGGGCGGGGATGGGGCGGGTCTCCTACTTGACCCGCCCCACTGCCATCCCTAGCAACGAAGCATTTATAAGAACGTCGTTGCAATTAGTGCCAGATAATATCATAAAAAAATTAAATAGTATCGAAATTATTGATATATTATAATTATAATTTGAGTTGACAATTTATGGAAGAAATGACATCACTTTCTTTTCTCCTTTATTAGTTATTGAATTTATAGGAATGATTTTTTATTTTTTTTATTATGTACATAGTATATTGATAGATTGAAATTTTATATTTGTGCATTAATTGATTTATTGTACTAATGGACTTTAAATTGAATAATGTGATTTTTTTTTTGAATAAAATGTAATTGATTGCTATGTTTCTTTTCTTTGTTGATTAATTAACTCGTTCTTTTTTTTCCAAAACTAAATTATCCCTATTCTATATTTAGAGAAAGGGGTGTTTCAAACTTTTTAGGTGGACAAAATGTACTCCTTCTTCCCTTATAAAAAAAGTCAATATATATTTTGTCCATTTTTTTTAGATTGAAATATTTGATGCATATGCCATGTTTAACTTATTTGGTATGGCAAGTAGAAATAAGAAAGAGTTCTCATATTGTTTTCTTTAGTCTTTTTAGAGGGGGACACCATCTTCCCCCCCTCTTCTCTTATATAATAGAGATATAACCAAGTTTTATACTAGTTTATTTTTTTTAAAGGAGGATTATTTCCAAAAGAATTTTATTAGATATATGATCTTTTATGATCACAATTATAAAGAGGCAACGGCTTGTTATTTATTAGCAAGAACGGTAGCCATTATATTATTTACCCATGTACTTTTTGATAAATCATGTGGACAAGGTAGTAACCCCTCGTAATAGACTCAGTAAGGAATACTAAACTTGGGGGGTGTGCACACTTTAGGAAAGGTACCTAGGCAAGGAAAAATGATTTTTTATCAAGGTTATATTCTTTATATTATACAAGTATTGTCAAGTATCCAGAAAGGTTTTTTCGAAATTAAATATTTCAATAGTTTAATTAAATAAAGCGTTTAATATTCCACATATACATGTACTCAGTATTTTTACTGACACGCTTTTGTTTTATTTTGTTTTATGGTTTTGTCCCTGTGATGATCCTATTTTGGCGAGCAGAATTTACAGGTTGATATGATGCATACTTCATATGGGGGAGCTAGTGAGGAATCATAATTAGTCAAGGAGTTGTTATTTTATTTTCTTTATTTCCATTGTTATATAGTTATACAATAAAGTTTATATTAATAATGAAAAGTCATTTAAGTTATTTCCGCTGCATTAGTTTAAGTTCAGTTAGTAGTTAGTATTAAAGCCTTTAACGTTATCACGTGGCAGTAATACTCTCAAGTTTCTCAAGGAGTTTTATATTAAAATAAGTTTATCAAAAGAGAGAAATTTGGGGGTGTACACCTAGTGTTAATGGTACAACCCCAAAACTTTCTAAGTTGCCCCGTAGTGGGGACTCGGTGATTTGGTCCCCCTCCCCCCGGCTTTGTCAAAATGAACTTTGATGGTTCCAAGCTTCAATGTGGCAAAGCTTCTTGTGGTTTCGTTATTCGAGATGAGCAGGGGATGGTGCTTCTAGCTGGAGCTAAGGCTCTTGGTAGTTCCTCTTCGATCCTTCAAGCAAAAGCTTGGGGTCTTAGAGCAGGCATTAGGGCTTCTATCGCTCAAGGTTTTAGAAATATTATCATTGAGGGTGATAATCTTGCGGTTATCAATTCTTTGAAGAAATGCTGGCGTGTTCCTTGGGAAATCGCTAATATTATTTTTGATGTAGGTGTGGAGCTTCAGCATTTTACAAGTTTTCAAGTTGTCCACATCTTCAGGGAGGCCAACAGAGCGGCGGACTTCATGGCTAATAGAGGACATCTTTGTTCTACGCTTATTTATTCTTTCTCTCTTTTTTATGTTGATTTCTCTCTTATCATCCGCAAGGATGTTTTAGGCTGGCCCCGAATTAAAAGGGTCTGCTTAAGTTTCCCTTTCCTAATAAAAAAATATAAGTGCTATATACAGCAAAAAAAAAAAGGCTAAATACAGCATCATTAATAATAATATATATAATCTATTATATTATTGGATTTGTCTCGATATAAATATATATGGTTTTTAAAGATGATAGTTATGTACCGGAAAATGTCAAAATCAAAGTGAAACGAGTAAGGGCCTGTTCTCCCCAGCTTATTTTCAGTTCAGTTCAGTTCCTAAATGATAATCATTACTATTAATTAGTTATAATTTATTTCAGTTCAGTTCAGTTCAATTCAGTTCAGTTCAATTCAGTTCAGTTGTTTTATGCCGAAGAGAACATACCCTAAGAATAAGGAGAAACAGAGTATTAAGCTTGTCACTTTCGTAGCTAAATTTGAGGTTGTGTTTATTACGTGACACTGTTATTGTTGATTTTATGGAAATGATGATGAATAATAGGCATGGATGTAGTGGTATCTGTATTTCCGAATGAGAAGAATTATCTTGCTACAACGAGGTCTTGGGATTTCATGGATTTTCCTTTGAATGTTAAAAGAAGCACCACCGAGAGTGACATTATCGTTGGAGTCATTGATAGTGGAATTTGGCCTGGATCTGAGAGCTTTCGTGATGATGGTTATGGTCCACCACCTGCCAAATGGAAGGGTCGATGTCAATCTTCACATAATTTTACATGTAATAATTATGATTCATATCTCCGTTAAATTTTTGTATGTGACGAATTAATACTAACATGTTTAAGGTAATATTTATATTCTAGAACAATGGTTTTCTTCACTAATTACAAGAGTTATCTATATCTATACTAATATATTAAAAAGCATTCCTAAGAAAGTCTACGTGCCACGTGTCACCCCTCCTTTTTTTCTTGCATTATGTTATCATCCATTCAACTAACAATCAAAATGCATGGAGGAGGATTGGAACACTAAACCTTCTAGGTTGAAAATCTCACTCATTAGTCATTACCATCCTAACTAGCAATGAGTTGTGAGATATCTCTCCATATTAATATGTAAATCCCTCATTTAAATATGAAAAATTAATGAAAAAAGACAGAATAAAAGAGTTTGAAACTTTCTCAAATGCAAATAAAAAAAAAGTACTCAATGTATGAAGCCGGGGCATCGCCCGAGCCACACACTAGTAAATATATTAGAAGACGTTCCTAAACAAGAAATGGGGTCATGTGGTACTCTCCCGAAGGGAATTTTAATTCATGTAATCATGTACAATAAAAAAATAGAAATTGCGTTGTAGAGGTTTTGATCACATGACTTCAAGTTCATATACTAAAGTTTTAACCACTAGACCAAGTTGTATTTAGGATCCGTTTGATTCAACTTATTTTGTCTTATCTTATCTTATCTGAACTTATATGATCTGATCTGATCTTATCTTATTTTTTTCTGAAATGAGTGAAGATAAGTTAAGATCTTATTTGATCTAATCTGATCTTATCTTATCTTATAATATAAGTGTAAGAATAGTGCCTTGAAGGTGTTTGATAAAATGCGTAAAAAGGGAGTTCTGCGTCTCGCCCGACCCGGTCGGGCGGATGTCGCCGGGTCTCGCCCGGTCGGGCCCAAAAGGAAACTGGGAAAAGGAAAATACCGCCCGGTCGGGCGGATTTTGTCCGACCCGGTCTGGCGGATCGGCAGTTTTTGCGGGAGACGCGTTTTCTGACGGGGATTATAAATAGGTTATTAACGTAATCGTTTTAGACTACGAATTTAGTCTAATTCTCTCTGTAATCTGGTTTTCCTCACATAATAAAATATTCTCTCTCTGCCAGTGGACGTAGCCAAATTGGTGAACCACGTAAATCTGTTGTCTGATTTTCATTGTTTTGCATTCATTATTTGTTTCTCTCTCACGTCTATCATAACAAATTGGTATCAAGAGCTTTGTGTTCGATCTGTGTGAGAAAGATGTCTGAGATGAATGTGAAGATTGATAAATTCACTGGGAGGAATAGTTTCAGTCTGTGGCAAATCAAGATGCGGGCTTTACTGAAGCAACAGGGGTTGTGGGCACCGTTGGCAAAGAAGTCAACGGATTCAGTCACCGCTGAGATGGAAGTTCTGGAGGAAAAGACGCATTCAACAATTATGTTATGTCTTTCTGACGACATAATTACTGAAGTTGCGGAGCAGGAAACTGCTGCTGGTCTGTGGTTGAAGTTAGAGAGTTTATACATGACGAAATCTCTAACCAACAAGTTGCTTTTGAAGCAACGTCTGTTCAGCCTACGCATGCAGGAAGGTACGTCTCTGAGGGATCACTTAGATAAATTGAATACTATCTTACTAGATCATCGAAATATTGATGTTAAAGTAGATGATGAGGATGCTGCTTTAATATTGTTAGTATCTTTGACTGTATCATATGAGAATTTTGTGGATTCTTTTATTGTTGGAAAAGATAGTATGTCGTTAGAAGAAGTAAGATCTGCTCTTCATACTAGAGAGGTCCGTCATCAGGCATCTGGTTCTAGTACAGAGAATCAGGCATCGGGATTAGTTGTTACTGGGGGTAAGGGACAAAAGAAATCTGTTAAAAAGAAATCGAACTATAAAAATTCGAATTCTAAGGGTCCTAAAACTACTGATGTCTGTAATTACTGTAAGGAAGAGGGGCATTGGAAAAATGAATGTCCTAAGAAGAAGAAGCAGCTGGACAAGAGTGAAGGTTCTGCTGCTCTGGCAGAAACTGAAGGTAATTCTGAGGAAGATCTGGCCTTAGTTGTTAATAACCAGTCACATTGTAGGGATATGTGAGTTCTTGATTCTGGGGCATCATATCATATTAGTCCATGCAGGGAGTGGTTTTCAAATTATGAGTAGATAGATGGGGGCAATGTTTCTATGGCCAACAGTGCTGCCTGCAAAGTAGTTGGAATAGGCTCCATTAGGTTGAGGACTTATGATGGTACATTCTGCACCTTGAACGAAGTTAGGCATGTTCCAATGATGATAAAGAATCTGATATCTTTGAGTCTTCTTGATAGCAAGGGTTTCAGTTTTCAAGGTGATGCAAGATACGTGCATTACTTCACCAACTATGTTTCATTGCTTTCTTAGGGTTGTTGCATGGTTTTACTATACTCTTAAAGTAGAGGTTTTACATGTAACCAAAAATATGTTTTTATTGTTATTGTTAGTTAAGTTAGTTAGTTAAAGTAGCTTAATTAATAAAGTTCCGAAAATCAGCTTGTAATTCATATACTTAGGCTCCAAGTAGATGAGTTGTCATGAGTTGTAATAGGGAAGGGGAGTGCCGTGTGGAATTGTAAGGTTTATGGAAAGTTTTTGCAAAGCTTTCCTAAATCACTAGTTTCCTTATTTTTGTGCTAGATTCTAGGCTTAAGTTTAGGAGAGAGTTTCCTTAAATTCTTCTATGTTAGGCGTGTGATATGATGTACTTGGGGAGCAAGGTTTTCTTGTTTTTTCTTCTATAAATACATGCCTAGTCCTATGAGGCTAAGAAAGTTTATTTGATTGAAATTTTCGGACTTGTTAGTCTTTGAAGGATTGGACGTATTTTCCAAGACTTGATTGTTTTTAGGGAGTGAACCTAAACACAAGACCCTTAGTATTAGGCGAGTGAAACCTAAAACTAAGCGAGATTTGAGTGAGTTAGTGAGTGAAGCTAACAAACTTTGTCTCAAACACATCCTAACTTGAACCTTTGGTGAGTGAAGCCATTAAATTAGAGTTAGAACCCTTAGGGAATCATAAGTGAGTGAAGCTTGTGAGGAACTAAGCTAGATTCCGTTCACGAAATCATATCAAGTGGTATCAGAGCAGTAAGGTGGTGGAGGCGCGTGAGGGGGCGTGCAAGAGTATTTTGAGTTGAAATTTTGTATGGTGAAAGAAAACATATTCAAGTTTGTCGTATCTAAATTTCGTGTTATTCCGATCAGTAACGAATTCACAGCAAGCATAAACTTTTGACGCAATTTCCTGACAGATTCGAGCAGTTATCAGGTAAACTTTGAGCTATTGGTTCTCCTTGCATACAACGAATTTTTGAGAGTTTCTTGGCTGAAAATTGGACTAATTTTTGTCTAGTTTAAGACTGGAAAGTTTCATAATTTTGAAGAAGGTTTGCTAATTAATTGAGCACGTTTTGTATAATTGGTCAAAACCGAGCTATTCTGGACCAGTTTTGTGAGAATAAAAACTGCAAACAATTGGTTGGGTATTTGTTGATGAAATTTTGGTCGAGTGTTGCAGACATATAGGGCTATGTTGTGACAAAATTTCATGAAATTTCGAGCTGTTTTATTGAAAATTTCTGGACAGTTTCTGCATTATATTAAACCAACTATGAATTGTCGTTTCTATTCTTATGATGAGTTAACAACTGATGAAATTCTTGAGGAATTATCAATACGACTACAACCAAAGTGAGATTTGATGTATGACTCGAATCAATATTTGGATGAAAAGCTTAGTAGTTATCTTGAAGATGTTCCTTGCACTGTAGAAGAAGAAATTTCAGATTTGGTTTTCATTGTTGAAGATGAAGAAAAGATTGAAACTTGTAAGGATAAAGATTTGATCTTTGAAGTTTCTCATGTTGAAGATGCATTCAAAACTGAATCTTTGGATTGTGCAAATAACAAAGATCCATCCTTTGACATTCAAGATGATTTAAAGCTTGACTTTTTGGCTTGTACAACCATCAAAATTCCGATCTTTGATATTCCATGTGCGAATAAACCTACAAAGCAGCGTGGAGTGCAACATTATGAAGCATCCTCTACTGATTTTTATTGTCATGATGTTGTTATTTGTCATACACATCCACAAACCTCATGGATTCCACTTCTATTTCTCATCCGTGTACTTGTTCTTATGGTTCATGGTTATCGTGCGTGGATGATTGCTTGGTTACATCAAAACTTGAGACAAGTTTTTTTTCAAGAGGGGGAGAATGATGCAAGATACGTGCATGGATTACTTCACCAACTATGTTTCATTGCTTTCTTAGGGTTGTTGCATGGTTTTACTTTACTCTTAAAGTAGAGGTTTTACATGTAACCAAAAATATGTTTTTATTGTTATTGTTAGTTAAGTTAATTAGTTAAAGTAGCTTAATTAATAAAGTTCCGAAAATCTGCTTGTAATTCATTTACTTAGGCTCCAAGTAGATGAGTTGTCATGAGTTGTAATAGGGAAGGAGAGTGCCGTGTGGAATTGTAAGGTTTATGGAAAGTTTTTGCAAAGCTTTCCTAAATCACTAGTTTTCTTATTTTTGTGCTAGATTCTAGGCTTAAGTTTAGGAGAGAGTTTCCTTAAATTCTTCTATGTTAGGCGTGTGATATGATGTACTTGGGGAGCAAGGTTTTCTTGTTTCTTCTTCTATAAATACATGCCTAGTCCTATGAGGCTAAGAAAGTTTATTTGATTGAAATTTTCGGACTTGTTAGTCTTTGAAGGATTGGACGTATTTTCCAAGACTTGATTGTTTTTAGGGAGTGAACCTAAACACAAGACCCTTAGTATTAGACGAGTGAAACCTAAAACTAAGCGAGATTTGAGTGAGTTAGTTAGTGAAGCTAACAAACTTTGTCTCAAACACATCCTAACTTGAACCTTTGGTGAGTGAAGCCATTAAATTAGAGTTAGAACCCTTAGGGAATCATAAGTGAGTGAAGCTTGTGAGGAACTAAGCTAGATTCCGTTCACGGAATCATATCACAAGGTGAAGGTGGAGTTATGAGTGTTTACAAAGGTTCGAAGGTGGTTATGAGAGGTATTAAAAATGGTACCTTATATCTTCTTCAAGGTTCTACTGTGACAGGTTCTGCTGCTGTTGCATCATCTGAGATTCACAAGGATAATTTGACCAAGTTGTGGCATATGAGACTTGGACACATGGGTGAAAGGGGGATGCAAATTCTGTTAAAGAGGGATCTTCTATGTGGGCACAAGGTGCAGGATCTAGAGTTTTGTGAACACTGTGTGTTTGGGAAGCTTCATCGCAGCAAGTTCCCAAAGGCAGTTCATACAACGAAAAGTACTCTTGATTATATCCACTCTGACTGTTGGGGTCCTTCCCGAGTTGAATCTATTGGAGGTCACAAGTATTTTGTGTCGATGATCGATGATTATTCAAGAATGAATTGGGTAATTATGATGAAGCATAAAAGTGAGGCTTTCAAGAACTTCAAGCAGTGGAAGGCCTTAGTGGAAAATCAAGCTGAAAGGAAGATCAATAGGCTGCGTACTGATAATGGTCTGGAGTTCTGTTGGTCTGAGTTCTATGAGTTCTGCAAGAATGAAGGGATTGCTCGCCATCATACTGTTAGAAATGCGCCACAATTAAATGGAGTTGCAGAACGCATGAATCAGACATTGTTGGAGAGAGCGAGGTGCATGCTCTCAAATGCTGGGTTAGTTAGAAGATTTTGGACAGAAGCTGTAAGTACAGCTTGCTATCTGATCAACCGTGGACCTCACACAGGTGTTGACTGTACAACACCTTATGAGATGTGGTCTGGTAAGCTTGCAGATTATTCTCCGTTGAGAGTTTTTGGTTCTACTGTTTATTATCATGTAAATGAGGGTAAATTAGAACCTAGAGCTAAGAAGGGTGTATTTGTGGGTTTTGGGAGTGGAGTTAATGGATATAGAATCTGGTCACCTTCTGAGAGTCGTGTTATACTTAGTAGAAGTGTAATATTTGATGAAAATTCTATGCTTAACTCCCCTGTGAAGTCTACTGTGGTGTCTGTTAGTAGTGATGTTGATAAACAGGTGGAGCTACAAGTCACTCACGATGAGAGTGAATCACAGCACCAAGGTGGAGAAGATCAACATGGTGCTACTGAAGAATCTTCTAGTCATCAGTCAACCAGATCTGAAGTGCATCAACCAAGCATAGCACTTGATAGAGCTAGAAGAGTTGGTGTGGGACCTCCAAAGAGGTATGGTTTTGAGGAAATGGTTGCTTATGCACTACAGGTTGCTGAGGAGGTGGAGGTGGAAAATCATGAGCCATCCACCTATAAAGAAGCTGCATCTGGAAGCGAGTCTGCTCAATGGCTCGCTGCAATGGGAGATGAAATGGAGTCTCTGGATAAGTATCAGACTTGGGAGCTAGTCAAACGTCCTAAGGAGAGAAAGATTGTCACATGCAAATGGGTTTTCAAGAAGAAGGAAGGGTCTTCACCTTCTGAGGGGGTCAAGTATAAAGCTCGAGTTGTTACAAGAGGGTTCAAGCAAAGGGAAGGAGTTGATTATAACGAGATTTTCTCACCAGTAGTCAGACATACGTCCATCAGGGCCGTGCTACTAGCAATAGTTGCACATCAGGATCTTGAACTTGAGCAATTAGATGTGAAAACAACTTTCCTACATGGGGAGTTGGAAGAGGAGATTTATATGACTCAACCAGATGGGTTCCAAGTTCCTGGAAAAGAAGATTATGTTTGCAGGTTGAAGAAGTCCTTGTATGGACTAAAGCAGTCTCCTAGGCAATGGTATAAGCGGTTTGACAACTATATGATTGAGTTAGGCTACAACAGGAGTTTGTATACACACAACAAGCTGAATGATGGGTCATTTATTTATCTGGTCCTGTATGTAGATGATATGCTCATAGCTGCAAAGACTAAGTATGATATTAAGATGTTGAAGGGTCTTCTCAGTGCCGAGTTTGAGATGAAGGACTTGGGTGCTGTGAAAAAGATTTTGGGGATGAAGATCTATAGGGAAAGAGATCAGAGGAAACTTTTCTTGTCACAGAAAGGTTATATTCAGAAGATTTTGTCAAGGTTTGTCATGTTAACAGCTAAGCCTATAGATACTCCAAGTGCTTCCAATAATCATTTGTCTGTTGCTTTTGCACCCAAGACTGCCGAGGAGAAGGAGTACATGAGTCGGGTTCCTTATGCTAGTGCAGTAGGGAGCTTGATGTATGCTATGGTTTGCACTAGGCTGGATCTTGCACATGCAGTTAGTGTCGTTAGTAGGTTCATGGGTGACCCTGGTAAGGAGCACTGGCAGGCAATCAAGAGGATTTTTCGTTACCTTAAAGGTACGTCTGATATTGGTCTTATTTATGGGAATGATACTCAGTGTTTAGTCACTGGTTATTCTGATTCTGATTATGCTGGAGATGTTGACGGTAGGAGGTCAATGACTGGTTATGTATTTACTCTTGGTGGTTCTGTCGTTAGTTGGAAGGCAACTTTACAGGCTACGATTACTTTGTCTACTAATGAAGCAGAGTACATGGCGTTGACAGCAGCTGCTAAAGAGGGGATATGGCTAAAAGGACTAGTTAGTGATCTTGGTTTACATCACGATCAGGCTATTGTGTATTGTGACAGTCTGAGTGCAATATGCTTAGCCAAGGATCAAGTCCATCATGAGAGGACTAAGCATATTGATGTGAGATATCATTTCCTGAGGAGTGAGACTAGAATTAAGGTGAAGAAGGTAGGAACTGCTGATAATCCTGCTAATATGTTCACCAAGCCGGTTCCACAGAGTAAGTTTCAACATTGTTTGGACTTACTCAATGTTCGTGATTGTTAGTTGCCCTCTTGGGGCAATTCTGGGGGTCCTTAGGGACTAATCTGGTCTGATTGTCTTTTGGGACAAATCTGTTGTAGGGAGATTGTGGGCGTTGTGATCAATGCATCTTTTTCTTGCTTATTGTGAGAGGATTCAAGTCAAGGTGGAGATTGTAAGAATAGTGCCTTGAAGGTGTTTGATAAAATGCGTAAAAAGGGAGTTCTGCGTCTCGCCCGACCCGGTCGTGCGGATGTCGCCCGGTCTCGCCCGCAAGGAAACTGGGAAAAGGAAAATACTGCCCGGTCGGGCGGATTTCGCCCGACCCGGTCTGGCGGATCGGCAGTTTTTGCGGGAGACGCGTTTTCTGACGGGGATTATAAATAGGTTATTAACCTAATCGTTTTAAACTACGAATTTAGTCTAATTCTCTCTGTAATCTGGTTTTCCTCACATAATAAAATATTCTCTCTCTGCCCGTGGACGTAGCCAAATTGGTGAACCACGTAAATCTGTTGTCTGATTTTTCATTGTTTTGCATTCATTATTTGTTTCTCTCTCACGTCTATCATAACAATAAGATTTTAAATAAGTTAAAATAAGTTGAACTTAGTGTTATCCTTTTAAAGTGCAATATTAATAAATTAAAATTTTTTCTTACCCGAGGCATAACCCGGACCTAATAACTAGTACCATTTCTAAAAAGGGTTCCTTTAAGTATTGCAATTTGACATTAATAATGAAAAGGAAATGTACTAGTCCACTATAAATAACTTCAAGTATTGAAGGCTGATGTTAAAAAATAAGTTGGGCATATTATGCTCTTAATTAAGTCTTGATACGTTATCCTTGTGTTTTCTTGATTTTACTCAATTGGCTTTTTAAAAAACCCAACTAGTGAATTTTTTTCTTTTCATAAAGGTTATCAAATGCTTGGAATTTTTAAAAACCCAAGCATTTGTAATGTAACAAATGAGATTTTCTCCACAAGTGTAAAACTCTTTGACCATATCATATTTTTTATTTGATATATGAAAATTAAAGGTATAGTTAGTTAAGATCTTATAACATTTATTTTAATACATATCTTTAAATTAACAAATTTTAATAATTTGTCTAAATATGTGATAAATATATAATACTCCATACGTTCTTTGAATGATGCAACATTAGCATAGTAACCAGTTACACTATTCATCTACCAACCTTATTTCATATTCTTTCACCAACGAAAAAGAAAAAAAAAACATAGACAAGTAAGATCTTATTTGATTCATTTCAATGTATACTTTCATATATCAATTTTTTTTACAATTTTTACTCGTACAAAATTAAAAATATTAGGGATCAAAGTATGCAATAAATAGCGTATACTATGAAAACGTTGCATCGTTTAAAGATGGGAGGAAGTAGGTCCAAATAATCCTACGCATTTCTTATAATTTCAAGTGAGTAAAACTTAGATGTAGAGAGAAATTATAACACCATTGACATTGGTTCATGATTGCATGCACGCAGCAAGATAATTGGTGCACGGTACATTCGATCACATGGAAATTTTAACGAGGTTGACATAGCATCACCAAGAGACACAGATGGGCATGGAACACATTGTGCCTCCACAGCAGCCGGAGAAGTGGTGGAAATGGCCAGTTTACTAGGCCTGGGCCAAGGAACTGCTCGAGGTGGCGTACCGTCGGCTAGAATCGCTGTGTACAAGTCGTGTTGGTCCGATAGTTGTAGCCATGCTGATCTCTTGGCAGCATTTGATGCTGCTGTATCATATGGAGTGGACATCATATCATATTCACTTGCAAGAAGCGGAGGTCTAGCACCACCACCATACTTCAGAGATCCGGCTGCCATAGGTGCATTTCATGCAATGAAAAACGGAATCTTGACTTCTGCTGCGGCTGGAAATGATGGTCCAGGCCTTCAAACAATTGCTAATGTTGCACCATGGTTGCTCTCCGTAGGATCTAGTACTAAAGATCGTAAGTTTACCACCAAGGTGCAACTTGGAAATGGCATGGCAATTGAGGTCAGTCATATGTTCATATGATAACTAAATGCAAAACAATTTAAAACAGATAAACCAAACTATTGAGTGCATATTAGATATCACAGACGAGAGCATGATGTGCACTTTTGTATCATACTCCCAAATATTTGTACCTTTCCCTGTTCCATTCAATCTTATTGGCTGATTTCAATTATTCTTTGTAGAATAAGAAGCTTGATTAAATATGCTTTTTATTAGTTCTTTACCCAGACAACATTTTAGTTTTTTTTTTGTTTTCCTTTCATTCAGGGAACTTCATTAAATACTTTTGATCTCCAAAACAAGACTTTCCCTCTAATTTATGGAGGAGATGCCCCGGACAGATCCTCACCAGATTCTGAAAGTTCCCGGTATATGAAACACTAAACATGCATGTGAAAGTACTATATAGAAAGAGTTGTTGTCACTTGGATTATTCATGCAATTAATAGATGCTGATGGAGTAATTTATTTGTCACAAAAATTGAAGGCTTTGTACACCAGGAACCTTAAACAGTACATTAGTGAAAGGCAAGATTGTCTTATGTGATTCTATATTCGGTTGGGCGGAGGCCTTCCTTGATGGGGCAGCAGGGGTAATAATGCAGGATTTACTACCCCATGATGCGGCTAATGCTTATCCTCTCCCTGCATCTTATATTCGTGTCGATGATGCAGCTCGTGTTCTCTCCTACACTAGAAACTTAACAAGGTACTGATTTTATCTTATGGTACATAAGGCATATCTGGAAATTCTAGTATCGATGGCCTTCTAGGGGTGCCTAGCTAGAATCTTGCTGCACTTAGCTTGCATGGACAATATATATTTGCTTAGGCACCTGTGGACTTAACATAGCTCAACTTGTCTAGACCGACTTAGATTCATCATATATTATGTTTCTCGCCATGGGTCTGTCTAGCATAAGGGGAGTGTTTCTGATCAGGGAAGCATAACACGACCTTGTAGGAAACAATATTCACCATAGGAGACGAGTCGTGGGTCGTGAGATAGTTCTGGCAATGGCTTTGGGGGATTGCTTCTAATTAAGGTATGTTGAGATTCTAACGATAATAATCAATTCGTTTTTTGATGTATGTAGTACCCCGTATGGAACTATACAAAAAAGTGTTCAAGTGAAGGATACATCAGCCCCTTTGATAGCCTCAACTTCCTCAAGGGGTCCTTCGCTAGTCTCACCAGGTATCCTTAAGGTAAGAGCTACATACTCATTACTCAACCACTATATATATAAAAGTTATATTATTAACAACAGATAATATATAGCTAATACTAAGTCATGAACCTGCAATTGTTTTTTCAGCCAGATTTGGTTGCCCCTGGAGTAAACATTCTAGCAGCATGGCCACCAGTCGTGTCAGTTCTCAGACCAGTTCCTGATCGAAGGTCTGTGTCATATAATATGATTTCTGGGACTTCCATGGCATGCCCACACGCCACTGCGATAGCTGCTTATGTTAAATCTTTTCACCCTGATTGGTCAGAAGCTGCCATCAGATCTGCTCTCATGACTACTGGTATATATTTCTTACAACTATTTTCTTTGAATAGTATACTTCATATACCAATACAAAATAAGACGAACCTTTATTTCGTAATTTAACATTCCATATCCTCCTAGCTCATTTAGGCGGCGGCAATTGTGATGATGATCGATAATGAATTTCAGTGTGGTTTCATAAGAATAATATCTTTGTTAAGAATGTTTAGGGTTTAATTTTGTGTTGTTCTCATAATCTTTTCACAAAGTATATATGTGTCCTCCTTTACAAACTAAGACTCGTAATATAAGGCAATACATCAAGAATATCTTGTTGCCTAAAATACATCTCAATACCCCCCTCAAGTTGGAGCATGGGGATCATAAATGCCCAACTTGGAAAGAAGAGTGTCAAACTGTAATTTCCCGAGGGCCTTGGTGAAGATGTCGGCTAGCTGAGCCGTGGTATGAACATAGGATGGAGCAATGAGACCATCCGTGATAGCATCACGTACGAAATGGCAATCAACCTCGATGTGTTTCGTGCGTTCATGGAAAACTGGGTTCTTGGCAAGCTGCAAGGCGGATTGACTATCACAAAACAAGCGAATAGCAGTAGGATGATTGACACCCAAACTCAATAACAAACCTTTCAACCATTTTAATTCGCAAGTGATAGCCGCCATGGAGCGGTATTCGGCTTCAGCCGATGAGCGGGACACATTAGCTTGCTTTTTGGTCTTCCAAGCAATAGAAGAAGCACCTAGAAAGACAAGCCAACCAGTAAGAGAGCGGCGAGTGAGAGGACATGCCGCCCAGTCAGAGTCACACCATCCTGAGAGAGATAAGTCACTGTCAGCACGCAACAAAATGCCCTGACCAGGTGTGCCTTTCAGATATCGGATGACCCGTAAGGCAGCGTTCCAATGATCAATAAGATGAGCCTGCATAAACTGAGATAGAATGTGCACAGAGTAAGCCAAATCAGGGCGAGTGACAGAGAGATATATAAGACGGCCAACAAGGCGGCGATAAGGCTCAGATCATCGAGCAAAGCACCTGTAGCAAGACCAAGTTTGTGGTTTTGTTCAATAGGAAAGCTAGCCGACTTCGAACCTAAAAATCCCGCTTCGGAAATAATATCCAAAGTGTATTTTCGCTGACATAGAAACAAACCAGAGGAGCTACGAGCGACCTCAATACCAAGAAAATACTTCAAAGCTCCCAAGTCTTTCATTTTGAAACAATCAGAGAGATAGGCCTTAAAGGCCGTCAAACCAGTGGAATCGTTCCCAGCAACAATAAGATCGTCCACATACACTAACACATTAAGCTGAACAGAGTCCTGAGTGAAGGTAAAAAGAGAGTAATCAGAGTAAGACTGAAGAAAGCCATACCCTTTGAGAGCAGTAACAAGTTTGGCGAACCAACACCGAGGGGCCTGTTTTAAACCATAAAGTGACTTGCAGAGACGACAAACCATATTAGGTTGGGATGCTTCAAAGCCAGGAGGGAGTTTCATGTATACATCTTCGTCCAAATCGCCATGTAAGAAAGCATTGTGAACGTCCATTTGATGGAGTTCCCAATTCTTGGCAGCAGCAATAGCAAGGAAAGCCCGGACAATAACCATCTTGGCAACCGGGGCAAATGTTTCAGTATAATCAATACCTTCCTTTTGGTGATTCCCAAGAACCACCAAGCGAGATTTCTGACGATCAAGATAACCTGCAGAATCAAACTTGTTGCGATAAACCCACTGACTACCAAGGGCCCGCTTGCCCGGAGGAAGAGGCACCATGGTCCATGTATCGTTCTCCTCTAGAGCTCAAATCTCATCATTCATAGACTTTCGCCATCCGGCATCCTGCATAGCCTCCTTAAAAGATTTCGGCTCCGTAATAGATGTTAGAGCAGCAATAAACTTTCGATATTTCACAGAAAAACTTTGACAATTAATGTATGAGCTATAGGATAAGGAGTACCTGAGGAATTCGAAGGAGTGGATGCAGGAGAAGATGGACTATCTACTTGAATATTATTAGTGACATAATCGCGGAGGAGAACGGAAGGGGTTTTGGTTCGATGACCGCGGCCCAAGTTGAGGGACGCAGTGGCTGGCCCAGTTGTAGGACCGAGAGTAGTAGAAGAAGGAGAGGGGGGCAGCCTGGGTTGTGGGCTCAGGGATTTAAGCGGAAGAAGGCTGGGGCGTGGGCTCAAATGAGGGCCCAGACGCAGCAGGGGAAGGAGAGAAGGTTTGAGGAGTTCGGGAAGTGGGCTGGAGCGGTGAGGTTGGGCCCGCATGAATGGAAGGCGGGGAGTTGGTAGAATTTGAGGGAGAAGGGAGATCGGTGGATTGGGCCTGAGAGACGTGAGGTCTAGGAGTTTGGGGAGGATGTGGTGGGAGATTTTATTGGGCTGGGTTAGTAGAAGTAGTAGGAGGGTCATTAGGAGAGCTTTGTGGGACTGGATCAGGGGAAGAATGGGGTGTGGGCTGGATATTATTTTGGAGAGAGGGAGGAGAATTTTGTGGAGAAGGGGTAGTAGGAGTAGGTTCAAAATCAGCAAAGTCAAGGTGTATGTCATCAGATTGAGTGACAATGGTGTAGGGATCAATGTTGGCAGCTTCGGGATCACAAAAGGGAAATGTTTCTTCAAAAAATTTGACATCACGGGACACGAAATTTTTTTGAGTATCAAGATAAAATAATTTCCAACCTTACCAAGAGGATACCCCACAAACATGCATTTTCTACTGCGACTAGCAAATTTATCCCCTTTGGAACGGTGATTGTGAGCAAAACACAAAGAGCCAAAGACTTTGATAGCATCATAACATGGAGGACGACCAAACAATAGTTCATAAGGAGTTTTATTGCCAAGCACAGGGGTAGGGGTACGATTAATAAGATGAGCTGCAGTAAGGATACTCTCACCCCTAAAGAAAATAGGAAGATTAGCATGAAAACGAAGAGCCCTACCCACATTCAAAATATGACGATGTTTACGCTCAACCCTCCCATTTTGTTGAGGAGTATTAACACAAGAAGTTTGGAAAAGGATGCCAGTAGCAGTAAAATAATCCTGGAGACAATTAAACTCAGTGCCATTGTCACTTTGCACAATTTTAAGGGTTTGAGAGAATTGGTGTTCAATCATAGCTATAAAGGCCATAAACATCTTAAAAACTTCAGTTTTATCAATCAATAAGTAAACCCAAACAGCTCTAGAGTAATCATCCACCAAAGTTAAGAAATAACGTGCACCACAAGAGGATACATGTTTATAAGGACCCCATAAATCACAATGTACTTTTTCAAAGATTCTACTAGCTTCATGATCACTAATAGGAAACTTAGTGCGAGGATGTTTAGCACGAAAACACACCTCACAACCATTATTCAAACTACCCTGCAAATGAAGGACGGGATGAAGTAATTTCACTATCTTTTCGGAAGGGTGACCCATGCGATGATGCCAAAGATCCAAGGAAGAAGAAGGTTCACCAACAGAGACATGACACACAGAAGCTCCACCGCCATAGTAGTAGAGTCCATCCCGCCTAACAGTCGTTCCAATCAGATTCCTCAACGGGTCCTGTATAGCACAAACATCATAATTGAATTGAACAATACAATTCAGAGTCGCAGTTAATTGTGAAACATAAAGTAAATTACAATGCAAGTGAGGTACATAGAGAACATGAGTGAGAGTAAGAGTGTCAGAGAGACGAACATAACCCTCTTGCTTAGCCATAACCACAACACCATTAGGGAGCCCAACCGGACAATCAGTAATACAAATCACATCAAATAATAAAGAGAGATCACCAGTAACATGATTAGAAGCACCAGTATCAACAATCCAGTCAGTGGTAGTAAACATACCGTGCAGACGATCATCGGGGAGTTTAATGTTACCAAGAAGTTCGGCCAAAGCCTTCCACTGATCAGCAGTAAAAAGAGTGGAAGGGGGGCAGTAGCAGCAGCCCCAATCACGGCGGCAGTAGGTGCTGCAGCCACGGGAGTGGTGGTGGCGTTGGCACGTACGGTGCCCCGACCACGCGCGGCAGCAGCGGCTGGAGTTGGGCGAGTAGTACCACGGTTTCCAGCAGCGTTTTGACGCTTTTCCCACCATGCGGGGTAGCCAACAATCTCGAAACAAGACGAGATTCATGTCCCGACTTTTTACAATGCGTACATTGTAGATGAGACTTGTCTTCGCGGACCCGAGACCTGTTGTGAGAAGTAGAAGAACTGCTGCCACGAGGGGCAGCACGCAAAGCAAAACTCACGACTTTATGTGAGTCATCCGGCACTATTTTGGCGAGCCGAACTCGTTCGGCTTGAACAACCAACTGATATGCTCTATCAAGAGTAGGCAAAGGGTCTTGGGAGAGTATATTAGTGCGAACGATACTATAAAAATCAGAATCAAGTCCCATTAAAAATTCATGAAGTTTACGTTGAGCACGCCGATCCTCATGTAATTGGCCCGCGGAACAAGATGAACAACAAGTACAATAATAATGGGTTCATGAGTATGTAATTCCTCCCACAACGCATTTAATTTGCCATAATAAGTTGCAATAGTCATGGATTTAGTTTGTTCAAATCGAGTAATAGAGGATGTGACTTGTTAAATACGAGGGCCGTTGGCCATAGCAAATCGGGATTTTAGAGAGTCCCATAAACGTTTGGCATCACGGTATTTTGAGAGCGTACCTTTAATCTCCGGGGAGATTCATAATCCAAGAGATAAGCATGGCTTGGATCGTGCTCCAGTCCGAGGCAGTGCATGGAGGGGACGTTGAAGTGATGGTGCCATCCAAAAACGCGAACTTGCGTCGGGCTTCAAGAGCCATTTGCATATCTGATGCCCAAGCATCGTAATTATCCGCGGTAAGTCGCTTTGGAGTAATAAAATCTCCAGGTCTGTCCTGGGGACCGAGAAAGAAAGGAGAAGAGGAGGAAATAGGGGGCGGTGGCTGGTTGTGTTTGGGCGGCTGATCCTCGTCACCGGCCATGGCTGGGTGTGTTAGGGTATGCGGCTACAAGCCTGATACCATGTTAAGAATGTTTAGGGTTTAATTTTGTGTTGTTGTCATTAATCTTTTCACAAAGTATATATGTGTCCTCCTTTACAAACTAACACTCGTAATATAAGGCAATACATCAAGAATATCTTGTTGCCTAAAATACATCTCAATAATCTTATACATAACTAAGGATAATAATGCTCATCCCTCAAAAAAAAATTAAAGATAATAATGGTCAAACTAATATATGGATATTCATTTGACCAAAATTCTTTCGTCTTTTCTAATTCATCATGTACATTTTCTTGTTAATTGGACAGCCTTACCAATGAGCACAGCTTCAAATGAAGACGGTTTATTAGCATATGGTTCAGGCCACCTCAATCCATTGAAGGCCTTACACCCAGGCCTTGTATATGACGCCATAGTGGACGACTATTTGAAGTTCTTGTGCAGTCAAGGTCTCAATGCGAGTGTTATTAGATTATTGGACTCTGAATTTAGCCATTGTCAAGAAATTAGTACAAATTGGGATCTTAAATACCCGTCGATTGCGCTCCCTACAAGCTTAGGCCCTTTCGATACTGTGTTTACTAGGACAGTCACAAATGTTGGTTCAGAAAATTCTACTTACAAGGCTGTGGTAACTACACCACAAGGGCAGGCATTGGCCATCAAAGTGCAACCATCTATTTTGTCATTCAGCTCTATTGGACAGAAATTGTCATTCACCGTGAGAGTTTATGGGACTATTGGCATGAGAGCCTTAATGTCAGCTTCTTTGGTGTGGGATGATGGTCAACATCAAGTTCGAAGCCCTATTGTTGTGTTTAACTTGTCTTAGCAAAGGCAAATATTTGTCTACGAAGTATGATGGGGCATTGGTATACAAGTCAGTGAGTCACTGGTTTTTATGATTATCAAAATAATGTGCTGTACAATTCCTATATGTGAGCACTGAATTGGTTTTTCTTTATAATTCAAGAGAATATGAGAATATTGTATTTTATGTATGATTTTACATATTAAATTTATCTATACTATTTATCTAAAAGGGTTGTGTCTTCTACAAAATTGTGTCATTGACAAAGGATTTTAGGTCGTTACTGGCTCCTAATATTAAACAAAACCTAACTAAACTAGTAAACTAAGTAAAGTGGTAAGGATCATTCTGCCACAAAGACTAAGGAACACTGCTATTAATTAAACAATAAGCTAGGCTGGAATGAAGTCGGAAATTGTCGATAACCAACTACAACTTACAAAACTAAGTTATATATCAAAGATAAACAAGATTAAGAGATGGACTGAACACCAACTAGCTAATCACGAAATATACATAAGAATATTAATATAGAGATAATGCGTGAATTAACTATTGACTCAACGCACAACTCTCATCCTACTTTCATAGGTGGATAAATTATCAAAGACATCAAATAAGGACTCTTATCCATCACTAACATATCTCAAGGTTCAAATAAGAATCAAGTTGGCCTAGTCGGTTGGAGGCTTTCCCTCCACCCCAGTGCAACTTAGTGGTTTACAGCACGTCAACTCAAATGCGATTCTAATACCAAAAGAAGACACCCACAATACTCTCTCAAGAGAGTAGTCACAAAGGAATGTCGCTACTATAGTCAAACGATTGTCAACCAGATCTAGCAAAGTTATAACGTAATCAACGAACAACGAAGGCCTCCACAGCAAGCAGTTCCTCCGTGGTTTTACTTGTTGTTTTAACTTTATATGATTTGTAAGAGCGAGTTAAGCTCAGTTCAGTGCCTGTGTGTTTTTTTGTTTATTGTTTAGCACTAGTTTTTATTTCGTATTTTAATTAATGCAAATTTTCTTAATGTAAAAAAAATTTATTTGACAATAACTTTGTTATTATTTTTCTTCAGAAAACTATTACTAGGAAGTTCACAATTTTGTTAAGTCACACCTAACTTTCTATGTCGCCTCCTCTCCTCTCCCTCTCCAATTCTCTTTTTAGGGTTTCTAATTTTCTTGGCCTCCTAGGCCGGAACTGCGCTCGAGTATGCTTAAAATTAATTGGTTTCATTGTGAAAATTGTTGTGATTTGCTAAATCTATATTTTTCAGATCTTAATTATCATTTAATGTGTCGTATGGCTTATTTTTAATGATATATTTTTTTCCCATTAAAAAAAAAGTTCACAATTTTGTTATTGTTGCTTTATACTTAATTTGACCTTAAATTAATTTATTTGTTTTAATGATATAACTCATTATGTTTATTCTTTTTGTTCGAAATCCAGTCACAGAAAATTAAAAATTAAAAATCACAATCACTCACTAACTTTCTTAGCTTGGTAACCGAGCCCAACTTCTTATCTAGCTTCAACCTTTTATATTAGTGAATTAATATATCCATATATTCATCTAATTATTAATGTTTCACATTTTAAGTATAATCAGTACTATAACGTATAAAAAAGTAATAGATTTTGAAATTAACGCACGCATAGCGTGCACATAAGGCTAGTAAAGCCATAGTTAAATAACCTCCTTGTAAAACAATTGTGAGAAGTGTTAATTAATACAATAATAATAATAGTGATACTTTATTAAGATAATTTAGAACATGACGTCCATACTTGAAATATCAAAATGTGAAGTGAAGTACTACTATTCTAATTTTTTTGGCAGCAGTAGATCGATGCATATGAACACAACTATAAGTAAGGAGATAACAAGATTAATTAAACTTGCTTCCCAACTCTCTAATAAAATAATAACGTATAACCATGATTATACTAAAACTCATGAAATTCATGATAAACTCATAAAAACATGTGCTTCAATACAAAATAATAATCCCTAAAAACATGATACTACGTATGCAGAATAATATATAAAAATCTACATATACACGCACCTTTAAAATTAATAATATATAAAAATCTACATATACACGCACCTTAAAATTAATAATTACTAGGGAGGAAGAGAAAGGTAGGCTAAGAGAGAGAGTTTAAACTTGAGAAAAGAGATGTATTTCTCATATTTGGTGTGAAGAATATGATGGGTGGAGACCTCTATTTATACTAGTCGGATAGGTAGAATCAGAATAGGACTAGGAAATTAAAAGATGAATTTAAGGAAAAAGGTAAACTAATCTAGCTAAGATATAGCTAATATTTACGATTATCCAACTAAGGTTAGGAAAAGATAATAAATTATCCTATAATACATAATTATATAAGGTAAAATAACTAAAAGATAAGCAAAAAGGAAAATAATAACCAAAAACTTTATCACGCTCAACTTCTTAGCCGCATGAGATTTGTGCGCTAAAATTTTTTCTTTTTCTTTTTATTTTCTTTTTCTTTTTATAAACCTTTTTTTTCTCTTTTTTTGTAAATCTTTTTAGATTTTCCTTTAAGAAATTTCTTCAACTACTAAACTAACTACTTGATATATAATTTGTAAACTTAGGTCCAATATATAATTTGGGCTAGAATTTATTTGAAAACCCCATAATATATCATAAAAGCCTATGTAAAACCTTTATAATTAATAATAAACATCTTTAATAAATAAAACCCTTTTAAAAATTATAATTAATAACTTACGAAAAATATGGAGTATTACACTAGGCAAAAAATTATACACATCAGAATTAGCCTGTAACCAGTTTTTAGTAAATTTATTAATAACAGCTGCAACAACTGAATGAGAGGAAGATTCTTCATTAAAAACAACTTTATTTCTAAAGTACCAGATAAACCACCACCCAATAGCAAAAAAACTTAAAATCCTCTATAGGTAGGAGAGAGTGGCAGTGATTAAGAAACTGACTAAAAGACTGATTATGCTAATGGGACAGGGGAGGAGAAGCAGGCCAAAAATAGTCTAGGTGCAATTTAGCAAAAATTTCCACCATGAAAGGACAAGAAAAGCACAAATGAATGGTTGTTTCAGAATGGAAATTACAAAAAGGACATTCCTGAGGCAGATAAATATGACTACGTTCCAATCGCTCTTTGGTGGGAAGGCCATCATTACTAGGGGTGTGCAAAAAGATCCGATCCGAAGATCCGGCGATCCGATCTGAAAATTCGGATATCCGATCCGGTTTTAAATTTTCGGATATTTCGGATCGGATATCCGGAAAAAAAAATCGGATTTTCGGATCGGATACATATCGGATTTTTTTAGTTTCGGATAATCTCTCTGCAAAGGTAGTTAATGGTTTCTGTAAGGTAAAAAAAAAGGATATAGCCTCTTGAGTTTTAATGCATTGATGATTAGTTAAATTGCACTTTAGGGCCTTGTCACTTCTGTGAACTAGAGGTTTGATATATTCCCACTTTAATACTATGAGTCCATGACCCATGAGGTACAATGGTTGAAATTCCATCTAATTTAATAATTTTATAGGTGCAAGTGTAACAAAGTGTGAGAATCAACTGTGAACATAATATTGGATTTTCATATAAATTTGCAAGAATTGCATTATTATGACGGTCTAAAACGCATGTGATCTGGTTGAAAATTGCACTATATCCTTGTGTTGACCAAAGCAAATCACCAAAGTTCATGAATACCAAATTGGAAATAAACCAAACATTAGGGCACTAAATGGGAAATGCCAAAATGTTCATTTTCATGAATCAATTTGTTGAATACAATGCTCTAGCTTTCCTCATATAGAGATTTTCTTGAATATGTAAAACACATTTTTTCCCCTTCCTCTATAAGTTTTTAGCTTGTGATTACTTCCTATGTAGGGTAAAACCTTATAATATAGTAAGTGGTTATATTATGTTGATTTCTGGGATGTTAAATGTTAGATGAGCATTTAATAAGCAGTGTGTCATGGGCAGTGGTGGATCCAGGATTTTCATCTTGGGGGGACAAATTACGAATGTTTGACAAGTCATTAAAAAATGTTCTAAAAATTTAATCAATACTCGAAATATTCCTATGGGTGATTGAAGTAGAGTTGAACAATAGGGCCCTGTTCTTTTGAGCTTATTATCAGCTTAGTGCAGCGCAATGCAGTGCAGTGCAGTGCAGAACAGCTCTCTGCAGCGCAGCGCAGTGCAGTGCAAATCAGCTCTATGCAGTGCAGATCAGCTCTATGCAGTGGCAGATTAGCTTTTAATATTATTATTATTATTATTATTATTATTATTATTATTATTATTATTATTATTATTATTATTATTATTATTATTATTATCATTATTATCATTATTATTATTTAATTATTATTATTATTTATTAAGTATTATTATTTATTAATAATTATTATTATTTTTTAAGTATTAATTATTATTATTATTGATTATTTATTAATTATTATTATTTATTAATTATTATTATTATAAATTTTTAATTATTATTATTTTTATTAATTATTATTATTATTTATTAATGATAATTATTTTTATTAATTATAATAATAATAATTATTATTGTTTATTATTATTATTAATTACTATCATTAATTATTATTATTTTTATTTATTATTATTATTATTATTATTATTATTATTATTATAATATAATTAAACAGTTCAATTCAGCTCTCTGCAGCTCATTGCAGATCAGCTGCAGATCAGCTGCAGTGCAGTGCAGAACAACTCTGTGCAGTGCAGTGCAGCGCGGCGCAGTGATCAGCTCAAAAGAACAGGGCCTAGATCTACCGCTTTTTAAATATATTATCCAATATAAACAACTAAAATGTAACTTATAACCTCCAATTTCAGATTATATAAAACATCACGCACAAACTTGTGAAAAAACTTGTCACAAGCGATCTATTTAAAAAATAATAATTGTATGAGTTCAAGTGACAAATGTATCATAAACAACATCTCACTCAACTAATGGTCAGAGTCGGACTAAGGACCGTGTGAATGGGGCACTAATTACTTTTACTATATGAATTTTACACAATAGCTTAGTTCATTAATTTCCCCTAAAAATTAACTTAATACATTAATTAATAAATGTTAACATTATATAATAATAAATCTTCCCTCAAAAAAAAAAAATCTCAACATTATACAATACAAAGTGAAATTGAGTACAAGTAATTGAGATTTTAAACAAGAAAAATAAAAATTTAATAAAGGTTTATACTCGTATTTAAATTTACAAACCTATGTCAAAGAGGAAAAAAAAAAAGGAAAGAGAAAAAATTATGGAGTAAGAATTGAACCTTAGACTAATGTAGACAAGTAGTTGTAAAATAAACTTATCTAGGAATTTGTGTCACTACCACTAACCCAAGTGTGTTTAAGTGACTTTATAATATTACTAAATGTATATATATTATATCTTTGATTTTTTTTCTAATTGATTAATTCTTTAAGTTTTTTTTTAAAAGTGGGGGGACAGTCGTGCCCCCTTGTTCTAACTTAGGTCCGCCACTGGTCATGAGATTGCTTTCCAGTTACCTAAGCAAGGAAGATGATAAAGTAGGTTTGCATCTACATTGACACCATATTTCTGAAATGCTTTTGTCTCTTTCTTATTTTTTAGATTTCAATGAGCTTGGCACTGCCATGTTTTCCTCTGTCAACATTGTATACCTGTCTGAATATTAGATTTTAGATTTGGATTGCTAAAATTTGTATATAGCTCTCAAGTAACTTTTGTAATTTGGGCACTGAATATAATATGTTCTAGGTACTGTAAAAGTACTGCTTCCTCCGTTCCATCTTTAGGTTTAGGGTCATTAAGGATCCACAAGAAGGCAGAAGTGATTAACTTAATAATTGCAGCCTATCACAGACGATAGCCACCATGCCCGCCTCCGCAGCTGCCACAACCACGCAGGTCAACCACTACCAAACGAGGATGATTTGTTGGAGAAAACATGAGGCTGGAGCAGAGAGCATGGGATAGGGAACAAATGAAGTGTAGTTGGGGAGAGAAACGTGAGAACTTGTGATAAGAGAGTGAAAGTTAGGATTAATAAATAGACAACATGTTAGTTTGTTAATATACTGTCAACAGATCAACAGATGATAAAACTTGTCTTAAGGGGTAACTATGACTTCACATCCACGGGTGATGTCTAAGTGTCCAGAATTCTGGTTTTTTTCTTTCATTTCATAGTTAAAAATTTGTGTAATAGGTGTATTGTATACACCATGCTTTAGATGAGAACTGCAGGTTGGTGTCATTCATCTTCATTGAATGCTATATCCATTGAATATTGAGAACTTTTAGCTGTCGATAGATGGACACAAATCCTTGTAATGAGGAGGTTTTTTTCTGTACGATTTGTTTTTATGTAGTATTTTCTTTGGAATGTCAATAACCACTAAACCCCAAATTATTTTGGGACTAAGGCTTTGTTGTTGTTGTTGTCAATAACCACTAAAATGATTATCACCAAAATGCCATGCTGTATTATTTGTGCATAGCAGCTGTAAAATGGTATGCTGAGCTATTTAACATCTCAAGCCCTATGTTATTTGTTACACCTCAAACCCTATTGTTTCTCAATTTTTACCTTAAGGTGCTAGGTGTTTGGAATTTATTCTGAGCTCTACTGCTTGTAGGCTTTGCCATGTTGCTTGGCTCATGTTGAAATTTGTTTGACGATTTTGTGGTTCTATGTTTAGTTGAGTACTTAAGTCAAAGTTGAGATGCATTCGTGCATACATGTGTAATGGTAAAAATTGGTGGTTGTTTCATGCCTAAGTCATGTAGATCTCTTCATTTTGTTTTTTGGGTGCCAAATAGTATTTAATGAAAGCCATTTTGTGATGCTTCACAGATAAAATAGGAGAACTCGTGTTTATCATCACTTTTCTAAAGTTATTTACTTGTGCTACATGCCTACATGTTGGATGCTTCTGCTACGCCTAGAAACTTGTTTAGAATAGTTGTGTTATATTTAAGGCTTAGCTTCTTCAGATAATGGCAGTTGAAGTTATGAATTATGAGTCCTATTGTCAAATATATAATATCAAGAAGAGCTGCTCGAATCATACTTGTATATTCTTTTTTGGTCTTTTATCGCAGAGACATGATATTGAGGCTATTAATGACACGGGTTCCTCAATTATTTTTACTTGTCACAGGGTAGCTGCTGCCGAGGAAGAGTATGGTAATAGTGTTGGTCTTGACTCCTGAGGATGAGTACTTGCTCCTATTGCTTGCACATCGTCATCCAATTTCGGATTCCGGATGTTTTGCCTTTTAGTCTTGTGATGACTGATGACTGTTTTATAGTGTCGTATTTGGTTTACCAGTTTGTGGAAATACTTTAATTAGCTCTTTTCTGTGTACTAAAAGCCTAAATACAAGGATGGTTGTTTATGATAAAAACCCTGATTCCAATGAACAACAATTTTCTAGTTTATTCAAAATAACATGTCCTTTGGTTACTTGGGTTTCCCAATTTGCTATTTCATCTAACAACCCCTCATTAATCCAAAGATCTATCAATCTTATTCTTCTCAGTTTCTCATGTTTTTGATATAATATGCAGCGTAACTAAACTCCAATATTCGGAATACATCATGTTTCATGTCAGCTTGATCATGAGCAGATGTCAGCTCTATTAAAGCATATCTCCGCTCATAAACAACAACCACTTTAGTCAAACTGCAAGCCATTGTAGCAATTGCAAGTGGCAAACCACCACATTCTTGAGCAACTGATCATGACTAACAAAATTTTGGGGTCCATACATTACCTTTAAGATAAGTTCAGACAAGAAAAATCAAACAATTTATCAGATGAGGAATGATAAATACCTACCAGCTATTTACAAATAGCTACTAGTATTTTCTTAGTAAAAATAGAAAATAAAACAAAACAAAAAGCAGTAGCCAATCAAAATCCGCGAAAAGCACCAGTAGCACATGGGCTCACTGTTCAAGTGGGACCCATGTGTACCTAACCTTTAAAAACACGCATATTTTACCTGGATAATACTTTGGTAATACTTCTTATATACTGGACAATACTTCATAAGATCTGGATAATACATTGCATGATACGCGAGAGTAGCTATTTCAAATAGATGTTATCCATATATACTTTCTCTTTATCAGATTCAATAACATACTCCGTATTACTTAAGACAGCTACATATAAAACAAGAAGGCAAAAGCAACCAATCTTGAACAAGGTAATTGGAAATTCATAAGTAACTTCAAAATACAATTTGTTTTAAGATAAGCAGCTTCTACTGCTTCCTCCTTACTTCCTTAGCAATGTTATCAACACAATCACCTTATATCTCAATAACCTTCTTATGTAAACTCTGCTACAAATTCTTCTGCTTTTCTTCTTCCATGCCCATCATGAACCCCAAAGAGCCTGCAAATTTCATACAAACTTCACCAGTTTAGCAAAAGTAAACAAGAAAAATACCTCAAAAACAATGCATTTTAGGAAGATTCATCACAAAGTAAACAATATCGAGCTCAAAAGAGCTTAGAATGAGAACGATCATGACTCGTAAACTCACAATTGAATAAAATTTTAATCTACTTTGAGTCAGTGTTCCTTCATGCATAGAAAAGAAGGTAGAATAGAGAGAACAGAGCAATGTATAAGTCAAATGAAACAGGTAAAATGTCTCAAATCATATGTTTTAGGACAACCAGTAAAGACTGCATTGTTGTAAAACCTTACTCGCATGCTGTCTGTTCCTTATAAGATACCTATTGCATTTGGACTCACTTCGATTCTATTATATGTTCCCACTATGAGACTATGAGAGTTTAATATATTCCATGAGAAGTACTGCTACTATATATATATACCAATATGAGGACAAACCATATTTTGCATGGGGTAAAGCTCGTAAGTAGAGAGCAGCAATTAACACAAAGTGACATACAGAAACATCTAGGACTTCTACATCAGAAAGTCGCCTCCAGCTCGGTGATGACCCCATTCACTTTGATTACTATGTCTGAAATCGAAGAACATAGCATCAGTTAGCGGAAAGAGATGAAATTACAGTTTAGTCGTCTTCCTTGGCAGTGGACTCAAAGTCAAGGCAATAACCAGGTCTTTTTATAAGTATACAGGAACTAACACAAACAAAAATCTCTGGAAACTCGCATCATGAGTGTTGAATTATCAATAAAACAAAACCTTAAAATTTATATAATCAAGCATGCTATGTAAATCACTATCAAAACTCAGTATAGATTCTGAGCTTGATAATCAAGATGAAGGAATATGTCCTTAGACATCCCGGCAATTATTAAGTATAAAAAGGGAATTATTATAGAGATAATAAATTACGTTAGTTTAGTAATCACATTTACTTGCTAGAGAATAAATGTTGGTTAGTGGGACAATATTGATTGAACCTACAACTAAGTTAACCTAATCCTATGAGGTCACACATTGTAGTAACTAATTGAAATAAGGAAACCGGCCAATAGGAGAAATTAGGGTTAGGTTAGGTCTCTCTCTAAACCTAGTCTCCTACTATTATAAAAGGTTATAATAGGAGATTGGAATAGTACGTTCATTTTGTCAATAACTTTCAAACTGAAAAACATAGAGAAAAACCCTAATATTTCCCTTTGGAAAATCCCGCCACCCTCCCTACAAAGTAAGAGAGTGAAATCTGTTCATCCTCTTCCGTTCTAGCAAACGTGGGAATTCAATTGGTGCTCGTGGACTAAGTAGAGGAACATTAATTGCTGTTCTTTGATCTCTGGTATTTGCAATCCGGTGGAAAACACGCTACAAAGGTTGTACATTCTTTTCCTTATAATGTGATTCATTTTTATGTTATGCATGCGAGCTAGTGATAGATTTTAGGAAATTTGTTTCCTGAAATTCCGCTATATGTTCATCTATATTCCAACAGTGGTATCAGCTTTGCCTCTTGCATAATATTTTATGATCATGTATTCATGTGCTATTTTGATTATTTTCATTCAATTAAGGAAGGGATTTTATTATGGATTAATTTGCATAATTAATATGGTGATATTAATTGATTGGAAATTCTTAAAAATTGTTTCAAACTATTATTACGCTCAATTTTTTTTCTCCAGCAACTTTACTGTTGCTCAATTTTACAATTAGATTTATGGACTAATGGAGATTAAAACGTAAAATCTAAATAACAATATTAAAATTCAGATTTTAATTTGTTAAATAAATTAATCTAAAGCCCTATGTGAACTGATGAATTGTAGCAAAAAACAAATATGTTGTTTTTTTCCTTTCGAAATATCAGATTTCATTCTCTCAATTTCGGATTTCTCATCTTGATGAGATTTAAACTCCAAAAATTTCTGATTTTAGTTGTTGAATTCGAAATTTTGGCCCAAATAATCTCTTCCAACCGGTTTTGTATACCTTTGCGCATTCCAATTTCAGTTTTAATTCATGTAATTTTTGCATTAATTAAACAAAGAATTTTTCCCCAACCATGGCTGGGTGGCGCATCGAATTCCGGTGCAGCCACAGTGGTTGAGGTGGTGGTGTATGAAAAGGGAGCGAAAATAAGGGCGCGGTGCTAGCTGTTAGTGGGGAAATCTGATGCCGGCGAGTGGTTGGATTATTCATGAATAACCAAAAGGTTGGATTATTCGTTGCGGATAGGGAAAATGTTGGATTATTAAAATCAAATATTCCAAATAGTTATTCGATTTTTTAGGATTATAATTGCATATATATTTCCATTGACGTCATATGATTAGAATTAGATTTGAAAAAAAATAACAAAATAATTTTTTTAAATATAAATTGGATTGTTTTTAGGTTGGAATTAAATTGTACTCGCTGCGTTTATTATTGTTCATTACAATTTCCTCATTGGGCCAATTATAGTGATATGTGCATTGTGCTTTATTCTATTTTGACACTTTTTCTTCAATCTATATTTATATTTCTGAACCTCATTGTGGTTCACTTTTCCTAATTCCCTTACTTTTCGTCGTTTTATCCCCTCTCGCTTCAAACTATTTTTTTTTACTACACTCATATTATAATACTTCATTCGTTTTTTTTTATTAAATACAACACATTCTTTTTAAGGAAATTTTAAATTAGATGCAATACTTTCTTTTTGGGTTAAAAACTGTTTTGATCTCTCTCCTATGATGTAGGTCCCATTTTTTCTTTCTATCTCTCACCGCTCCAAAAATTACCTAGAAGTTTACAATATAAAAATTGTTGCATCTAAAGAAAAATAGAGGAAGTACATTATTCTTGGGTTTTTTCCAAATAATAATAAATGCACAGGACAATAAAAATTGAAGAGGGTATAAGATCTTTTTGAATGATGTCGTACAAATATAATCAACATTCAAAAAACGGATTGAATTTGGATAAAAAAAAAAAAACAGAGAGAGAATGATATATGTAGCCCTCAAGGCTACATATAAGCATTAATGACAAGCCTTTTTAATCTCTTGTAATTTCAATGTGGGAAAGAATTTGACAAAAAAAGTAACTCAGAATTAGACTTTGACAATTGCAAAGTATAACTTGCAAGAGAATAAGTATGTCCAAGGTCTATATAATGCGAGACATTTTTGGGCACCGGTTTATCTTTGAAATTATTTTTTTGATGCATTGTGACTACAGGAAGATCAGAGAGCATTAACGCTTTTATCAAGAGATTTGTTACCTCCATGTAACATTGACGAGTTTTGTAAACCAGGTAGCTTTTATGGTAATATGTTTCTTATTATGCCTATTACTCTTGTTCCTGATTCATCACATAGTTATAATGTATATCATCATTGAAATTAGGAAAATTTGTCAAACACTACCAATATTCTGCTCCACTTTGTCAATTACTACCAATTTTAAAAAAATTTGTCAATTACTACCAACTTTTGGCAAAGTCCTTTGATTTTACTACCATCGGGGCATAAGACATTAATTTTTTTTGTCAATTACTACCAACTTTTGGTAAATTTATGTTAATTACTACCAACTTTTGGCAAATTCTTGTCAATTACTACCTCGATTCTCTGTTAAATTTAAATGGCTATGCCCCGATAGTAGTAAAATCAAAGGACTTTGCCAAAAGTTGGTAGTAATTGACAAATTTTTTTTAATAGGTACTAATTGACAAAGTGGAGCAGAATGTTGGTAGTAATTGACAAATTTTCCTTGAAATTAAGGAAATGTTCCAATGACAAGTGCAAAACAACATGGTTGCTACTCTTAGACCCGTTTCCATGAGAACGAAGTTGCCACTAAAAGGCCAAACTTTTGAAATTCAGACTCCATTTGCTTTAAAAAAATTCTAAGATGAATTTACAAAAGCAAGTTTGTATTCTATTCATCACATAGAAGGTAATGTATTCATCTTGAAATATTATGAAGAGGAAAAAGGTATTAGTCGTAGGTATTTTTGGGATGGACAGACAATTCTTTGTAGTTGTAAAAATTTTGAGTTTTGGGGTATACCTTGTCGCCATATATTCCGTTTAGGGATGTCGATGGGGCGGGGCGGATGTTGGCCTTCCCATCCCCATCCCCGCCTCATATTTTCATCCCCATCCCCACGATGGGTCCAAAATTCATCCCCATCCCCGCCCCACCAATTATATATACAAATCCATCCCCGCCCCACCACCCACCTGGGTACCCATCCCCACCAAATCCCCACCTTTCCCGCCCCACCATCCACTAAATCCCCACCTCAAATCCACCAAAATAATACTTATAAGTTAGTAAAAATTCAAATACTAATCAATATAAATTATACATAAATGTTTTATAAAAAAGAGTTGTTAACTTTTAAAACTATTTATGGTCATGCAATTATTTTTGAATATAATATATAAATTGTCTTAACTATCTATAATGATAGTAGGTATGTGTGGGGCGGGTGAGGATGGGGCGGGGCGAGTGGGGATGGGGTGGGGCGGGGCGGGTACAAAGTAAAATCCACCCCCGCCCCATCACCCATGGCGGGTATGATTTTCATCCCCATCCCCGCCCCACCATCCACCAAACTAAGACTCATCCCCGTCCCAAATGGGGCGGGTCTCCTATTTGACCCGCCCCACTGACATTCATAATTCCATTACTGGTGCACGATGATTGTTTCAAGATCCCTTCATCCTACTTACCCCAACGATGGCATTGCGATAGATTGCAAACTACTTATGAAAATGAAGAACTTGCAAGGCGTGATATAGCAATGACATATTCATCTAATCTTGTCGAAAATGATGTTAGAGGCCAGGTATCGAAACTAATATATTGTGTCCCCTCAAATCCAAGACTAAAGGTCGTCCCCAAAATTAACATGAGCAAGGTGGAAAAGAGATTGGGAAGAAGAAGGTCAAGAGTTGTTTCATACGTAAACAACCCGATCATACTAAATCAACTTGTTCGAATAAAGAAAACGTATTTTCTTTAACTAATATGAATGAAGATGATTGTTCTTCATTGCAAAAGAAGCAAAAAACAATTGCAGCAGATTTGGGATTAAATCCTATATGTTGAAGTATTAGACAGAATTTGACTTTACTTGAAGTTTCAAATTATTAGAGATGATATATTTTGCTGTATTTTGAACGTTGAGGCACTTATTATACATCTTATATTGATGTTTACTTTTGGGTTGGTAATTTTATACTACTGACTATTAGTGGTGTCAATTCAGTTAACCAGTTCAGTTCTGGTTCAAACCAAACAGTTCAGTTGACTTCAATTCAGTTAATTCAGTTCATTTTTTCAAGATTAATTGATTCAGTTTAAACTTTTTCGGTTTCAGTTTCAATCCATACAGTTAATTCAATTTTCAGTTAAGTTCGGTTCGCCATTTACGATTGTCTTTTGGTTTGACCCGTACAGTTTTGGTTTAAACAGTTGACTTTTTACCTATTACTATCAGTTAAACAGTTATTTTCAGTTCGGATTAAGTTAATTTCAGTTTCTTAGGTAAACCCGCATCGACTCGGGTGAAACTTGATATCGGTTATGCCATGTACAATTTTTCCCTTCGAGTCTCGCTTCGGGTCAAGCCATTATTCATTGCAGGGAATTTCAACTCAGTTGAACTTTTGTCACATCGGTTAAACTTGTCGAAAACAACGATAGCACCAAGAGACGTATCTATATTTTTCTACAAAAGCGCATTTTGAAGTTGCTATATTTTCTGTAAAATTAATTTATTAAAGGTTCAACATTTGGCTGATATTGAAAAATTCAATTTCAAATTCTTCATTATTCTATAGTTTTCCAATGTGTAACTATCAATGATGAATTGGTGATTGGTTGTGGTCAAAGATTAAGATGATGATTGAAAATGATGCATTAGTTTATAAATTAGTTAATATAAGTGGTTAGTCATTAGGCTAATCGTCTTCCAGTGTATAATGGAATTTGAAACAAAAAACATCTACTTAAATAATCCAAGTATTTATTATTGTACATAATGAATGTGCCAATGGTAGCTGCTAAGCTAATTCAAAATAACAATACGATATTTAAGTTAATCGTCTTTATGTGAAATGCATTTTGAAACATAAAACATATGATTGAACTAATATGTAGTTATTGGATTAGATGGATGTATAAATATAAGTCATAAAGTTGATTCAACATAACTATATTATATTTAACTTAGTCATGTTTAATTTCAACTAATTTTGAAACTAAAAATATCTAATTGAATTAGAATAAGTTGTTGTCGGATGAGATTAATGAACAGGCCAATGTAAGTCGATAAACTAATTCAAGATAACGATCATTTATTTGAGTTTAATAGTCTTTAAGTTAAATTCATTTCACAACTAAAACATCTAATTCAATTGATGCAAGTTGTCATGGGATGAGATATATGAATGTACCATCAATCAGTGACTTATAATAAGTTGATAGAATCATACAAAGTATCAATCCTGCATTCAAGTTAATAGTATTTAAGTTAAATCAATTTCAAAACTGTAAACATGTTATTGAATTAGATTAATATGTGTCAATATAAGTCGACAAGTTTGTTTAGGATAACAATACTCCATTCCAGTTAATCGTCATTAAGCTATATTCACTTTCAAACTCAAAACATCTATTTGAACCGAAACAATTTGTTATCCAATAAGAACAATGAAAGACTTATAACTATACACTTATATTATATAAATATAATAATAATCTTTGATGTATTCTCTTAACTTTCTACACATGTGAGTATAAACTAATAAATGATCAAGGTGATGATGATTTATAATGGTGAATGATCATAATTTAGTGATGATGATGATGATTAAAGTCGATAAACACAAGCTAATGTAATACGAGTATAATGTGACAAAAATCAATGTAGTTGGGTAATTATTAGGCTAAACTAGATCAGTATACTGTGCAGATATATGTATTACATTTTGAGTATATATTAATGTATAGAATAGTGTATAGATCAAAGTATTGAATTTTGAATATAGATTAGTATAAACACAAGCTAACACGAATTGATTAGTGTATAGAATAGTTAATGTGAGTGGGTAATCATAAAATAAACTCTCTCCTCTCTTTCATAATATATTAATTATTATTAATTTTTTTATAAATGTATCAATTGCAATATTTTGAAATATCATATTATTAGAAAATATAATTTTAGATGGTACCAACTTATGAATAGTTATAAAGGAATGATATAGTATACATTTAGTAAAAGATGAAATTAATATATTTAAATGATTTTGTAGATAAACAATAATTTAAATGATTTTTTAGAATCATATAAAGTATCAATCCTGCATTCAAGTTAATAATATTTAAGGTAAATCAATTTCGAAACTGTAAACATGTTATTGAATTAGATTAATATGTGTCAATGTAAGTCGATAAGTTTGTTAAGGATAACAATACTCCATTGCAGTTAAGCGTCATTAAGCTATATTCACTTTCAAACTCAAAACATCTAATTGAATCGAAACAATTTGTTATCCAATAAGAACAATGAAAGACTTTTAACTATACGCATGTATCATATAAATATAATAATAATCTTTGATTTATTCTCTTAACTTTCTACACATGCGAGTATAAACTACTTTTCCTATTCATTATGATATATGTACATAATAACATCAACTTACACACGCATTGTTTCTTAAAATCAACACCAAATCATAAAAACCAAGAAGTTCAACATTAAAAAATATATAAATGATGCTTAAGATAATAATAATAATACGTTGTTTCCTAATAATAATAATAATAATAATAATAATATAATAATAATAATAATAATAATAATAATAATAATTCTATCTAACTAATTTCTATGCGTGTGGTTCACTCACTTCACTGATTTGCACTTTGTTGGGCATTTGGAAAGTTGGGCTGGCCCAAAAAAAAGTTCTAAAAGCCTATTCTTGCCTCCATATATATACTATAACCTTAACCTAACCACACAAACACAACACAAAAAAAAAACCCTAGAATCTAGATCATTCTGAGAAATTCGTCTTTCTCTCTCACACACTCACACACTCGCACCACCATTTCTGATTTCTTCGCCTCTTAACTTTCCATTCTTCACCATTTCTGATCTCAAAACTCAAAATCTTCAAAAAAAAACTCTTTGTCACTTCGCCTCTTAACTTTCGATTCTTCTACTCTCTAATTCTCCTCATTTCTTCACACGAAGAGAAGGATGAAAATTGGTGAAGATTGAAGATTGAAGATTGAAGACACGAAGAGGAGATTCTTGAAGTTTGACGAGTCGAAACACATATCATCGTTCAAGTTCGAAGAAAACCCTATCTAGGTTAAGAACTCAAATTTCAATTTTTTTTTGTTTTTTCTTTTGAATCACGGAATTTTGATGTTCTTAGGAGTTCGGATTTATATATTTGTTGATTTTTTTTTGGATTGAAAGTTGGATTTCGTATATTATCTTCATTCATTTGTTTAATTTTTCTTTTTTTATGAATTTTAAACGGCTAAATAATTAATAAAATATAATTCTGATTATATATTTATTGAATTTTTTGTAGATCGTTTAAAATTATCACCTTAGCAATTAATAAAAATGCAAATCAGTAGGTTTCTTTTTATGAATTTTTAACGGCTAAATAATTAGTGATTTAGTATGAATTTTCAGCTTTTTTTTTTTGAATTATTTGTAGATCTTTTAAAATTTTCACCTTATTAATTAATAAAAATGCAATTTAGTAGGTTTTTATTTATGAAATTTTAACGGCTAAATAGTTAATGACTTAGTATAAATTTTCTGCTTTTTTATTTGTTAAATTATTTGTAGATCGTTTTAAATTTTTCACCTTAGAAATTAATAAAAATGCAATTAAGTTGGTTTTTTTTTATGAAATTTAGTATGAATTTTCTGCTTTTTTTTATGAATTTTCTGCTTTTTTTAATGAATTTTCTGCTTTTTTTTTATGAATTTTCTGCTTTTTTTAATGAATTTTCTGCTTTTTTATCTCTATTATATGACGGCCCTCCAATTTCAAAACCCTAACCTTAGAAACCCTAGGAAACTGACCCAGATCCACCACCCACCCTTGACCGACCCGGATTCAATACACTTACACCCCTTGACCCATGCCCAGGCCCACCCCCGACCCAAGCCCACTCCTGATCCATGCCTAGGCCCACTTCTGATCCATGCCCAGGCCCACTCCCCGATCCATGCCTAGGTAACCCAGGCCCGGCCCAGCCCGACCCCGCCCCCCAGGGCCACGACCACCACCTCGACCACCTTCCCCGACCACCATTGGCCACCACTAACCACCACTAATCACCACCACCGGCCACCACTAACCACCACCACTCGACCACCACCGGCCAACACCGACCACCACACCGACCACCACCCTTGCCACCACCGTTGACCACCACCCCGACCACCACCCCCGACCACCATTGACCACCACCACCGCCACCGTTGACCACCATTGACCACCACCTTCCCCGGCCACCATCCCCGACCACCTCAACCCCGACCACCCCCGACCACCACCGTTGACCACCACCACCTATGACCACCATTGGCCACCCCGACCACCACCGTTGACCACCACCACCGAGTCCACCACTGTTCACCACCACCGTTGACCACCACCCCGACCACCATTGACCACCACCACCACTGTTCACCACCACCGTTGACCACCAATGTTGACCACCACCCCCGACCACCATTGACCACCACCACCACTGTTGACCACCATTGACCACCACCACCACTGTTGACCACCACCGTTGACCACCAATGTTGACCACCACCGTTGACCACCACCTTCCCGCGCTACCACCGGCCACCATCCCTGATCACCATTGGCCACTCCCGACCACCCCGACCACCACCGTTGACCACCACCTATGACCACCACCTTCCCTGGCCACCATCCCTGACCACCATTGGCCACCCCTGACCACCACCGTTGACCACCACGTTGACCAGCAATGATCCATGTATGGTACTGTCTTCTTTTGTCAATTATTCTTAGCTCTTTTTTTTTTGTATTTTTAGATATGGATGATCCGTATGAACAACAATTTGAAGGCCTTCGAACTCCTCCATCCTCTCATACATGTAATTCTCTCTCTTTCTACTTTTTTTTTCTTTTATTTAACTTAGTTATACTAACTGATTTTTTTTCTCAAGCTTCTGATCAGGACACTAGTGGTTCGAATGCACTTTCTCTGCCTTCAAAGAAGACAAAGCGAGCTGGACCTCCTGAAGGCAAAAGAAGGGCCCCCATTTGGGATCATTATGTGTTCTCATATGTGAATGGTAAGGATGAAATGGAAGGTAAGGTGGAGACATTTGCCACATGTAGGTATTGTGAAAAAGCTAAGTATAAAGCAGACCCTAGTTTTGGTACGTCTAATGCTACTAATCACATTAAGTCTTGTGCGGCATACAAGTCGTTTCTTTCTGAAAATCCTGAATGTGGTTCTGCCTTTGATCAGAAGGTCTATTGTCAATTGTTTGCTGAAGCTGTGTTGTGTCATGCATATCCTCTACGTATTGTTGAACATGAAAAATTGCGAAAATCGCATTCATATCTTAATCCTAAAGTAAGACACATATCTAGGAATACAATACTTAGGTATTGTACTTTGGAGAATGAGAAACTTAAGTTGAAATTGCGTGATAAACTTGCTGGAATTAGTAGTCGTATTTGTTTTACTTGCGATTGTTGGTCTGCCATTACTAATCGTGGATACTTGACTCTTACTGCACATTATATTGATAATGATTGGGTGTTGAAGTCTCACATTTTAATCTTTAGGTATTTCCCCCCACCCCATAGAGGTCCTGATATATATGCATTTGTTTTGGGGTTGATTAAAGAATGGCGTTTGGAGGGTAAAGTGTTGTCTATGACTGTTGATAATGCAAGTGCTATGGATGTTATGGTTGCTCGTTTAAAATCTGATTTGAATTCATCTTGTCTTTTGCCATGTATGGGTAGATTCTTTCATATTCGTTGTTGTGCGCATATTTTGAATCTTATTGTTCAATGTGATATGAAAACTGTTGATGTGAGTGTGGTTAAGTTGCGTGAAGCAGTAAATTACATTGAAGGTTCTGATCTTAGGAAATGTAAATTTGAACAATGTGTGATTGATGCAAGGTCTAATTTTGTTGGTAAGCTGAAATATGACATGTGTACAAGGTGGAATTCCACCTATAATATGATGAAACGTGCATTGACGGTTAGACATGCTTTAGATCTGTTTTCAACAAGGGAGATTGATTTTGAGTATGGGCTTACTCCATCTGAGTGGGAAATTATTGAGTTTGTTTGTAAATTTCTTGAACCTTTTAATGAGGTTACCAATCTGTTTTCTGGTTCTGATTATCCCACTGCAAATTTGTATTTTGCTAACAATGTAAAATTGAGAAGTTGTTGGTTGTAGCTCATAATCATTCTGTTTATAGTATTCGTACTATGTGTAAGGACATGATGGGTAAGTATGATAAGTATTGGTCGGATCACTCTATTATTCTCTCTGTTGCTGTTGTTCTTGATCCTCGTTACAAACTTCGGTTTGTGAGGAACTTGTACAACTTACTCTATGTTCCTAGTGAGGTGGAGGAGAAGGTGCAAAGCGTATATGATGCTTTTGTTGAGCTTTATGCATTTTACAACACGTCTTCCACTTCCGATTCTACTTCTTCTCTTGCTTCATCTACCCATCGTGCTTCATCTTCTTCTTCATCAACCCAGTTTTCGTTGTTGGACATGTTTGAGGTTGTTATTTCTACTTGGCTTTATTCTAGCTTACTTATAATTAATACTTTTGTGTTATTAATTAGTATTTTATTTTGATTCTTGTCATAGCAATTTGAGACCGATGAATTCATCGTTTGGGGTGCACAATCTGATGTTGATGCTTATCTTAATTCTCCCCTTATTCAACGTAGTTCTGATTTTGATGTGCTCAAGTATTGGCAGTCTCAATGTTCTGCATATCCCATTATTTCTAGAATGGCCAAGGACATTTTGGCTATTCCAATCACTTCAGTTGCTTCTGAATCTTCATTCAGCATGGGTGGGCGGGTTTTGACCAAATATAGGTCTTCTTTACTTCCTAAGAATGTAGAGGCTTTTGTCACTACGCAAAATTGGTTGTTTGGATATCTTAAAGAAGAAGAATTAGAGAGTTGCTTAAGTGCAATGGATGAGACAGATTGTGTGGATGATGATATTGATGTTCTCTCACTTCCCGCGGTAGGTTTTGTGTTTAGTGTGTTAGTATAACAATTATATTATTTGTTTTCAATCAAATGCTAATTTAAGTATTTTTTAGGTGGAATAACCACCTTGTGTTGCTGCAGCCTGATGTACCCCGTTGTCGCTGAACATCGGGTTTTTGTTGCTGTTCAGTGAGATTTCCAGGTTTGAGCTGGTTTTGCAACCATTGGTTGCTGTATTTATTTTCTAGCTGGTGGCAAGTTTGATACATTGAGTTTGGAATTTTTTTGATGGGTTTAAAACTGTTGGTTTTGGTATTCATTTGTTGGATATGGTCTCCTCTTACGAGACTTGTTGAGTTTGGTATGGTGCTATTTTGTTGGCTTTTTGGCCTTGAAATGGTTCTATTTTGATGGTTGTTGGATCTCTTGGGCTTGGTTTGAGCCTTTTTTTGGTGCTGGTTGGAACTCTAAAGCTTGGGTTGTGCTTTTGAGGTGGTGTTGAGCTTTCATTATTGCTGGTTGGATTCTGTTGAGCTTGATATTTGCCCCTTTTTGGAATAAGGCTTCAAATCATTTAACTATGTTGTTGAATATAATGACTTTTAACCCAAGTAACTATGTTGGGAACTCTCACTATAGTCTACGTTTGTCCCTCTTTTTGGTAAACTATAGTGAGGTGATGCCAATAGTTCCTTGTTGGATTTGAGTTATAGTATTCAGCCTTTTTGTTAATTGTTTTGAGGCCAAGTGTTCGATGACGAAAATGTTCCGAGAGCTAATCTTAAAGTTCTAATTTTTTGACCGTAACATCGTTATGGTTGGATTTTGTTGAGCTTGTTTTGTTGCTGGTTTCTGTTGAGCTTGATAATTGTCCCTTTTCGGAATAAGGTTTCAGAACATGTCTCATTTTGTTGATTATAATAATTGAAACCCACGTTACTATGTTGGGAACTCTCACTGTAGTACACGTTGTCTCATTTTGGATTACTATAGTGAGGTGACGCCCATAGTTTCTTGATGGATTCAAGTAATTGTATTCGACATTTGGGCAAATGTTTTGGAGCCATGTGCTCAATGATGAAAATACTCTGAGAGCCCAATTTTAAACTTTTTATTTGTTTCAAAATATAACGTTTGGTATGGTTGGTATTTTGGTGAGTTACTTATTACATAAATTGTTTCATATTTTTTTTTTGTTTTGTTATTCTTTTTAACTTTGTTTTTTGTCTTGTAGGGCGGCAAGAGTTGATATGTGAGGTTTAGGTCTTCAGGATTTTAATATATTGTAAAGTAAAGAGAAATATTTCATATGTTTTTTCTTATATTTGTTGGTTAGTTATAATTTGTAAATTACATTGTGATATAAAGTAAAAGTTGTAATTGGTATTTTACATTTGATCCGTGAAATCTGGGTACTATTTTTTTTCTTTTGTTATATTGTTTGTTTTAATAGTTCATTAAACTTTCTGAAATTATTAAATCGCCTTCCAAATAATTAAAATGGTAAAAGGAACATTGATGAGAAGTTAATAAGAACAAATTAATTAGCAATTAAAGTGGGGTGTGTAATGGCAGAAATATTAACATTTATTAATAAGGATGGATTCCATGAATTATATTTGAAGATTCATAACATTTCTTGCAACAAGTGATGTTTTTGATTTATTGAAATTAGTTAGATGAATTTATGAGTAATCATAACGCCATAATCCATACAAGTTTATTATTAACATACACAAAGGTCTTGTGTATTGAATTTTAACCATTGAGAATTCATCTTTTTAATACAAATAGTGGTTGAAAATTGAAATCATGTGTTCTTATCTTTGTCTAATTATACGCCAATAATTTAGGTAAATTAAAACAATGACGAAATTAGGTGTTACATTTTGAAATAGTTTCGTTTGAGACAATTTTATTCTATACAGTTTGATATTATTTTATTCAGTTTGATTCGGTTCGGTTTAAAAAGTTTTATTGATTTTATATAGTTCGATTAAAAACGCTTTATTCGGTTCGATTAAAAACAGTTTTATTCGATTTGATTCGGTTCGATTAAAAACGATTTGAAACAATTTTCGGTTAAATTCGGTTCATTTTCGGTTCGGTCGCTTCGGTTTAAATCGGTTTTCCATGCGGTTAATTTTCGTTTAATTTGTTTCGGTTGAGTTTCGATTCGGTTTCGATTCGGTTAATTGCGGTTTACTTTAATCGATTGACTTATCGGTTTTTAACTTTTTAGTTATGGGTTAATCGATTCGGTTTATTCGATTCGGTTGGTCAACAGTTTGCAGTTTAACCATCGGTTTTCAACCAAACTGACCGCGCTACTGACTATGCCATTTTATTAGGTACCATACCATTTTTAAGATAAATTTGTGATGACAATTACAAAGTGCATGTTCTATTCGTTGTTCTTTTTTTTTTCCCCTAAATTTTTTATTTTGGATGGAATTGCTAGTGTACAATTTATGCAAGTCTTAACTTTAAGCTAGTTTTCCAATTAATTAATTAATGTATTTGATGACAACCTATTATATTAATAACATTGCTACTATCCACCTAATGGATTCCATTGAAATAAGAAAAAATACAATCAATAATAGGAATTTGCTAATTGTTAAGCATGGCTATACGGACTATGTATAACAAAACCGAAAAAAATAAGGATAAAATAAATTTTGAAAAATAGTACTTCCTCCATTTTCGAAAGGTTGCAATAAAGGATTTTTTTATAACTTACATAAATTCTTCATTTGTTGCAACCTTTCGAAAACGTGTGGGAAGTAGAGGTGTCAATTCAGTTCAACAGTTCAGTTATGGTTATATCCAAACAGTTCAGTTCATATCAGTTCAGTTTACAACAGTTAAAATTATTAACAGTTCAGTTCAGTTTAATTCAGTTATTTTTACTCCAGTTTCAGTTCAGTTCAGTTGCAGTTTAAACCAGTTTTATCCGAACAGTTAAACCAACCAATGGTTGAATCCATAGCGGTTAAAACACATTGCGGTTATTTTTAGGTTTCTTTTCGGTTTATTTCAGTTATTGACGAAAATCACATAAGTTCGACAATAATCACATCGGTTCGGGTAGAAGTTAGTCACATTCTTGCATTTGTTCGAGAAAAATGGAACTTCATGTCGGGTTTTGGCCAACTGTTTTTTCGGGTTCGGTTAAAATTAACGTGGCAAATAAGTTTAGTCTGACACTTGCCTCGAAAAAAACCGTTGTTAGTACTTCACTAAAAGTGTATGAAAGTGACATCGATATATGTGCAGAAGACTGATATATTCGACAATTTGGAATAAGACAATTTTATATAAGTCGATATTCAAACTTTTAGTTTTATGCAAATTACATGATGTTTGGTTAAAAAGGACGTTTTATATCAATATAATTCTTATAAACTTCATCGAAAGACGAGTTAGACATTTTTTAAGAAGTCGATTAGATCAATGTCTTACTCTTACTATATTAGATCAATGGATGAATATAACTATACTAGTCATTAAGCTCTATGCATTTGAAAACAGAAAACATATCATCGACGTAAAATAAGTTAATAGTGGATTAGCTCAAGGTATTTATGTGAATCGATAAGTTAAATCAAGATAACAATACTCCATTTAAGTTAATAGTTAACAAGTTATTTTCAATTTGAAACCCATGTATCTTAGCCAAACTGAAAGAAATTGATATTACATTAGATTAATGTATCAACATAAGTCGGTAAAGTAATTGAAACTAAAAACATTTACTTAAATTGAAACAAGTTGTTATTGGAATGAGTGTATCAATGTAAGTCGATTAACTAATTCAAGATAATAACAGTACTGTACTTAAGTTAATCGTCTTTAAGTTGAATTCATTTCGGAACCGAAAGCATCCGATTCGATTGCAACCAATGTAGAACAATGTAACTCGAGTATATTGGTTCAATATAACAATACTCCATTTAAGTTAATCGTTTCTAAGTTAAATTCATATTGAAACTCAAAACATCTACTTTAAACAAGTACCTAAGTTTAATTCAAGATAATAACAATTACTCTACTTAAGTTAATCATATCTTTAAGTTGAATTCATTTCGGAACCGAAATCATCTAATTCAGTTGCAGCAGATGTAGAACAGTGTAACTTAGTAGATTGGTTCAACATAACAATGCTTCATTTAAGTTAATCGTCTTTAAGTTAAATTCATATTGAAACTCAAAACATCTAATTTAAATTGAAACAAGTTGATATTGGATTAGATCGATGTATCAATGTAAGTCGATAAGCTAATTTAAGATGGCGTAAGTTCGTTTAAGATAATTGACATTACGTTGTACTCATTTCGAAACTCAACATCCAATTGAATTAAAATGAGTTGTTATTGGATAAGATCAACGAATGTATCAATGTAAGTTAATTAATTAACTTAATAGAAGATAACAATACTCTATCTAAGGTAATCATCTTTAAGTTAAATTCGTTTCAAAACCCAAATCATCTAATTGAATTGAAACAAGTAGTTAATTATTGTTACTATGTCGTAGTAAACCTTATTGCTTATTGGTAAGATACTGATATGAAGCGAAAATTCGTATATGTACTCCCTTCGTCCCAAAATATAGTTCATGTTTCTATTTTGGGAGTCAAACTTTAAAAACTTTGACTAAATATTCTCATTAATGTATACAAAAAAACATACTCATGTGGGGTCTTGTTAGATTCGCTTCAATGTGTACATTCATAATATCAACTTTTTATTTTTTTTTACTTATGCAAAATTGAAGATAACGTTGGTCAAATGTATGTGTTGGAGGCTACGTAAAAAGAATCAGGAACTATATTTTGGGACGGAGGAAGTATAAGGTCTATTACTGATTAAGACTTGTTATAACTTATATAAGTTCACTTAACTGAATACAATCAAATTATTTTATAGTTGAGTAATAATAAATAATTGTATAAGTAAGGTTATAAAAAAATCTACCTTAATAGAAGAAATAACCATAGATTAATATAAGTTTATAACCAATAACTTAATAAGTATTAATGTAAGACCTATATAAGTAGTAGTAGACTAGTAGTGACTTATGATTGGCCAAATAAAGAAAACACGAGATCCTCATCTACCACCGTTGATTTGCTTCACCCACCTTCCACAACCATTGATTTAGATAAAGAAGGATCACCACATTAGCCGATTAGCTAACCGTGGATCATCATCCCCACAAATCAATACCATTAATTTGCCTCCCCCTTATTTATGAAATCCTAACCTTCCTCTCTCTTCCTCACCCGCCTCCTTCCTCTCTTCTCTTCCTCACCCTCTTATTTCTTCTCTCTTTTAGTTTCTTTTTGGGGTTTTGTATGTAAATCAAGTGCACTTGTCAATTTTTTTTCTTTTAATTCGTAACTTTATCTTCTTCAAGTGAGAGTTGATATTCTTTAAAGAACATTGAAAGGGTTGAAAGCTCAAGGAGGAACTAAGTCATGTATGTTGTGAGACTAGGTTTGAACCATGCACCGAGTTCTTCTCCATGAGGTAAGTTTTAGATTAATTCGGTGATCTATTTAAGTAGCCCGATTCCAAAACTTTGTTTCTTTTATTTCATATCTTTTGTTAATTCTAATTTTTTGGATCTAGTTTTTGAATGGTCATTTAGATATTTTATTATTTTCGAAAACACTAGCCGATCTGATGTTTTTTGAACTTTAGTTCATTTCTTCTTCATGTTTCTTATGTGCTCAATTTTTTTTTTAAAAAAATTGCAGTTGATTTTACGTTTGCTTATTGAGTTTGATAGGAAATATTTCGATCTGGATGATAAACACTATCTTTGTTCATATATCTTTATTGCGCCGGAGATATAATTTGCTACAAACATATACAACCATGGATGAATCCGGGATATTATTTGCCCAGTTTAAACTTTCAAGATTTCTTTTCTTAGATTAACAATATTTGAATCCTTTTTTATATAGATTTTGGACTTTGATATCAACTTTATTATTTGAATTTGGTCAAATTAGCTATAAGATCTTGGTTTCTTATATCTTGAGCTTTTGTAAAGATTGTTAGTAAAACAGAAGGCCAAATGTGGAGTTAACATATACTCGAGTCTTGTTCATTTATGTTGAATTAACTGGCGTAATTCTCTTGACGTTTTTATGCTTTTTTTTATTTCTTCTGATTTTTTATAGATTCGATTTTTATGTTAATTACATTGATGAGGCTTCTTGCGTATTTTATTGATCTTTTCTTTGTTTGTGTTTGTTTTTTGTTGCAGAGATATATAGTTGAAGATTTTCTTAGTGAAGTTGAGAAGAGATGAATTTGCCTTACTTTGATTATTTCCTATATCCAAATTATGCTTACAGATGTAAATAGTAAATGTATTTGATAGTTTCTTTTATGTTGAATATATCAATGCATTTGCACCATAAATATGTTGTACTAGAACCCGACATTGGTTGATCAAATTCCAAGGATGTATTTTTGTGTATTTGTTAATATTGTTCTGATAACCAAGTATTTATGTATTTGTTGTGTATTACAAGCGTAATGGGAATTTAAATTTCTTCCTGAAAAAAGGCATGCAAAGATTATGGTGGATATGAATGTTTTCCTAAACATAATTTTAAAAAAAAAAGAGGCCAAAGATCACAATGGGCAGCTATAGGTGTTTACTTTATGTGAAGCAGACATAACACTTATTCCAAAGAGATGTTATCTGAATATTGGAGAATGATAAGTAAAATGACAATTTTGTCCTACTTTTCTCTATTTATAGATACGATTTTCAATACAGGAATTTTATGATAATGTTAATATATATATTCAATCAATAATACTAGTATTAGTAAGTAATAGAGAAATTCATCTTAAAGGGGAGTTTGAATTAATTTATAATAAGTAATGTGGTGTTAATAGTTATGAAAGAAACAAAAAAGTTATATCTCATACTTTTGTAAAAGTTTGATGGATTTTTTGAAATTACCAACCTATCATGAAATAAAGCTATAATGTCATAAATTCATATATTAATAATAAAATTATCATGATAGTGAGAGTATATCATAAAGTTGAGTAAAATTTAAATTGAGTTTGGAGTATAAAAGCAGCGAACTTGACATTGTTAAAAATTATCAAGAAATTAAGTTATACTCCCTCCTACGCTTTATTAGTTTACTCATATTTCTTTTTGGGATGTCCCTTATTAGTTTACCTATTTCTTTTGTTTTTATTTTTGGAATGAGACCACTAACTTTCCATCACACATATACATTCAACTTTAATATAAAATAACAGTTTCTCTTCCTTTCTATGTCCCACAACATTATTTCTCCTAAAACTCTGTGCAAAAGAAACGGGTAAATTAATAAAGACCGGAGGGAGTATGTCATAAATTCAAGTACTAATAAAAAATTATCATGATAAAATTTGTATGTGAATTGGAGTACTATCATGAATTTGGGTAATATGTGAATTCGGTTCGGATACAGTTTAAAATCAGTTTAAAACAATTTCAGTTTAAGTTGGTTTCAGTTCAGTTCAGTTTCAGTTTCAGTTTGAATCAGTTCAGTTAATTCAATTACATATTCGTTCGCTTCGGTTCAGTTGATCGATCAACTTTTCGGTTTTTCACGCTTATTTTCGATTACGGTTTGTTTCGGTTCGATTGCGGTTCGTTTTGGTTTTTCATTTACGCTTTATTTCGGTTTCGGTTCATCATTTTTCGGTTGATTTCGATTCTTTGTTACTCCCGGTTCGGTTTAATTCGGTTCAAATTTCAGTTGTTTTGGTTCAACCAGGCGGTTCATTAACCAAACCGACAGTCTGAGTGGGAAGTACTAATTATTATTAAAAAAAAATCAAAAAAGTTTTTTAAAAATAGAAATCGGAGTGTTTGTCCCCAATCCCCACACCACATCTCCCTCTGATTCGTTAGGGTTCAAATGCAATAGGTATCTTATAATTTCGAAATTCATATAAATTAGGATTTTTTAACAAGAATAATACAAACTTTTGCCCGTTCTGCCATGATAATATAAACTTTTGATTATTTTTTAATAATACAAACTTTACATCAAAATTCCTCCAAGAGGCCAAGTTGACTTCTATAACCTAGGTAAAAAAAAAAAAAAATTACAAAATAATCTTTCTTCTTTGTCCCCCTCCCCCAACCCCCACCCACCCGAACCACCTCACCGGCTTACCTCCTACAACAAGTTAAAAACCTGTATTGTCCCTCTTGGAGGAATTTTGATCAAAAGTTTGTATTATTAAAAAATAATCAAAAGTTGTATTCATGGGAAGAACGACAAAAGTTGATATTCTTTGTTAAAAAATACTATAAATTATTAGTATCTGCTTTGTTGATACATTTCGACTTACTTATTCATATTATTTTATTATTGAAGATTAATTTCGAATTCGACCTTTGTTTGCCTGTGTGCTAGTTTTAGTTTGCTATTCCAGAGTTCCTTAACTTTTCAGAAACACAACTTAATTATCATCATAGTTGAAAGTATTCTAGAAACTTCATTGTTGTTGCTTTGTAGATAAATTTCGACTAACTGATTCATATTATTGCTTAATAAATTGTTTTTAGATCTGGATCTTGTTTATTTTCTGATATCTGGGAGTTTTTATGAAGTGGGTATGAATTCTTTCACGTTTTTTTTTTATTTGTGTCATGTTTATTTTCTGAATTTTGGGAGTTTTATGGTTTAGGTATGAATTTATTTGTGATTTTTGATTTGATTTTTTGTTTGGGCATGTCCCTGCCAGTTCAAGTTGTCACTGCTGCTCCATTCAACCTGTCCGTTTCAACTTTTACTGCTGCCAAGGTACATTACTTGTATTCTTGTTTCATTGTATGATATTGAGCTGAGAATTGAGATTGTTTGGTACTTTGTCCAACTATCCGTGTTTAACACGCTTTTGTTGTTCATCTGTTAAACTTGTTAATCTGGTTATGGTTATGTTTTTCTGGTGTCACTCTTATGTTATGTTAAAGAGAAAGGTTCGTTTCACCCCTCAAACTCGATACATTTTCATCTAGTGATTGATAATTGGTGCCACTGGTATTTAGGATTAAGATTATTTCTATCTTTTCAATCCTAATTTTATCTTTTTTTTTCCATCTTTTTTAGAATTTTATAGGATTGAAAAAAAAATGATAGAATTTGAATTGAAAAATTAAAGATTAGAATAATTTTAAAAAAATAATTATTTTCTCCGTGGCGCACCTATGCTCTCGAAATTGTACCCTTTTAGAATATATATTGATTTGTGCTTTGTGATTCATAATAATAATAGGAAGAAGAGACAACCCAATTACCCAATTGGCAATTCTACAACAGAAGCATCGATCGATCTCTATATTCTGATTAGTGTTATTTGTTTAATTTTATTAGTGTTAGTTGTTTCTTATTGATTTCAATTTGTATGGTTGCTGAGTGAATATAATATAATTTCTCCCAAAGCTCACATCTTTGGCTCAAAAACACGATTTTCGAAAGAAATTAGGTTACCTGATGGTTATAAGTTGAATTCATTGGTAAAGTATTCAGCTTTGGGAGTTTGGGTCATTAAAATTTTGTAGCTTTGAATGTATGATTGTTTTTCTAAGCCAAAAAGATTTGATCTTTATGGATCTTTCTTTGATTTTTTTGAGTGACATACTATTTATTTATAGTACTATACATATTGTATGGTTTGTATCAATATATCTCTGTCAACTTTCATGTTTATGACCAATGATTGCTTATGCATGTTAACTTTCATGTAATGACCGTGCTTAAGTGTCACTGTTTCGGTAAATTCTATACAATATGCATACATTTTTCACTTTGTAATGTCTAAGTTAGATTGAGAAGAAAAGGATTTTAAAAAATTAAAAATTGACTATTTTCCAATGTGGCGCGTTGTATGCTCTTGAAATTGTGCCTTTTTAGCATATATATTGATTTTTGTGTTGTTTTATCCGCTTGTTGTTCTATAAAACAAGCTTGATGTTTTACCCATTTCAAAATTGATGGATTTCCTCTTGTTGTTTTATAAAATTTGCCTATTGTTTTATCGGTTTGTTGTTTTATAAAACAAGCCTGATGTTTTATCGGTTTCAAAATTGAAGAATTTCCTTTTGTTGTTTTATAAAATGTACATGTTGTTTTATTCGTATGAAACAGTGCGCATATCTTGAGATATACACCCGGGTGTATAATCGAATTTTCTACGGGTAAATCCTAGTTATTTATTGGAGGAAAACAATCAATCTCTATCCATGGTATTAGAAGTTCCTAGTTTGTTTGATTAGCCGCTTTTGTGTGTAGGGATATGGGGATAGAGAAAGAGCAGAGCAGCACATCCGAAGCCGAAGGAGAGGAAAAAAAGATTGTGATGCTGGCACTGAGCGATGAAGACTTGCCTTCGGAAAGACTACAAGGTGGTACTCAATTATATAAATTATATCACATTGGACGTGCAGAATTTCACTCGGTGGATCTGAAGCACAATATATAAACTCGTTCTTGCTTTCCTTCAATTATCATGGCTCATCAGTTATTATCTGCCATGGTGTCATCTTTGAATAAATTTATCTACTTGGTGGGAGGAGCGCGATCACCTGACGTCCAATCATCTGATGAGTCTGCCTCTTCCAACCACACATTCTACTCCGGTGGTTCATGTCTTCACATGTCTGATGAGGCTCCAGTGTGGCGTCCAGCTCCTGTCTTCGTTGAGGATAATACTATGAGTCCATGGACCATGACCCATGAGGTACAATGGTTGAAATTCCATCTAATTTAATAATTTTATAGGTGCAAGTGTGTAACAAAGTGTGAGAATCAACTGTGAACATAATATTGGATTTTCATATAAATTTGCAAGAATTGCATTATTATGACGGTCTAAAACGCATGTGATCTGGTTGAAATTTGCACTATATCCTTGTGTTGACCAAAGCAAATCACCAAAGTTCATGAATACCAAATTGGAAATAAACCAAACATCAGGGCACTAAATGGGAAATGCCAAAATGTTCATTTTCATGAATCAATTTGTTGAATACAATGCTCTAGCTTTCCTCATATAGAGATTTTCTTGAATATGTAAAACACATTTTTCCCCCTTCCTCTATAAGTTTTTAGCTTGTGATTACTTCCTATGTAGGGTAAAACCTTATAATATAGTAAGTGGTTATATTATGTTGATTTCTGGGATGTTAAATGTTAGATGAGCATTTAATAAGCAGTGTATCATTGGTAGTGGTGGACCTAGGATTTTCATCTTGGGGGGACAAATTACGAATGTTTGACAAGTCGATAAAAAATGTTCTAAAAATTCAAAAAATTTAATCAATACTCGAAATATTCCTATGGGTGATTGAAGTAGAGTTGAACAAAAGGGCCCTGTTCTTTTGAGCTTATTATCGCCTCGGTGCGGTGCGAAACGGCTCGGTGCAATGCAAGTGCGAAACGACTCTGCGCAGGCGCGATGCAAGATCAGAACGGCTCTATGCAGTGCAGATCCGCTCTATGCATGGCAGATTAGCTTTTATTATTATTATTATTATTATTATTATTATTATTATTATTTATTAATTATTATTATTATTTTTTAAGTATTAATTATTATTATTGATTATTTATTAATTATTATTATTATAAATTATAAATTATTATTATTTTTATTAATTATTATTATTTGTTAATTATTATTATTATTATTATTAATGATAATTATTTTTATTAATTATTAATTATTAATAATAATAATTATTATTATTGTTTATTATTATTATTAATTACTATCATTAATTGTTTATTAATTAATTAATTATTATTATTATTTATTATTATTATTAATTATTATTAATATTATTATTTATTATAATTTATTATTATTATTATTATTATTATTATTATTATTATTATTATTATTATTATTATATAATTAAACAGTTCAATTCAGCTCTCTGCAGCTCATTGCAGATCAGCTGCAGTGCAGTGCAGAACAGCTTTGTGTAGAATAGCTCAGTGCAGTGCAGCGCAGTGATCAGCTCAAAAGAACAGGGCCTAGATCTACCGCTTTTTAAATATATTATCCAATATAAACAACTAAAATGTAACTTATAACCTCCAATTTCAGATTATATGAAACATCACGCACAAACTTGTGAAAAAACTTGTCACAAGCGATCTATTTAAAAAATAATAATTGTATGAGTTCAAGTGACAAATGTATCATAAACAACATCTCACTCAACTAATGGTCAGAGTCGGGACTAAGGACCGTGTGAATGGGGCACTAATTACTTTTACTATATGAATTTTACACAATAGCTTAGTTCATTAATTTCCCCTAAAAGTTAACTTAATACATTAATTAATAAATGTTAACATTATATAATAATAAATCTTCCCTCAAAAAAAAAAAAAATCTCAACATTATACAATACAAAGTGAAATTGAGTACAAGTAATTGAGATTTTAAACAAGAAAAATAAAAATTTAATAAAGGTTTATACTCGTATTTAAATTTACAAACCTATGTCAAAGAGGAAAAAAAAAAGGAAAGAGAAAAAATTATGGAGTAAGGATTGAACCTTAGACTAATGTAGACAAGTAGTTGTAAAATAAACTTATCTAGGAATTTGTGTCACTACCACTAACCCAAGTGTGTTTAAGTGACTTTAAAATATTACTAAATGTATATATATTATATTTTTGATTTTTTTCTAATTGATTAATTCTTTAAGTTTTTTTTTAAAAGTGGGGGGACAGTCGTGCCCCCTTGTTCTAACTTAGGTCCGCCACTGGTCATCAGATTGCTTTCCAGTTACCTAAGCAAGGAAGATGATAAAGTAGGTTTGCATCTACATTGACACCATATTTCTGAAATGCTTTTGTCTCTTTCTTATTTTTTAGATTTCAATGAGCTTGGCACTGCCATGTTTTCCTCTGTCAACATTGTATACCTGTTTGAATATTAGATTTTAGATTTGGATTGCTAAAATTTGTATATAGCTCTCAAGTAACTTTTGTAATTTGGGCACTGAATATAATATGTTCTAGGTACTGTAAAAGTACTGCTCCCTCCGTTCCATCTTCAGGTTTAGGGTCATTAAGGATCCACAAGAAGGCAGAAGTGATTAACTTAATAATTGCAGCCTATCACAGACGATAGCCACCATGCCCGCCTCCGCAGCTGCCACAACCACGCAGGTCAACCACTACCAAACGAGGATGATTTGTTGGAGAAAACATGAGGCTGGAGCAGAGAGCATGGGATAGGGAACAAATGAAGTGTAGTTGGGGAGAGAAGCGTGAGAACTTGTGATAAGAGAGTGAAAGTTAGGATTAATAAATAGACAACATGTTAGTTTGTTAATATACTGTCAACAGATCAACAGATGATAAAACTTGTCTTAAGGGGTAACTATGACTTCACATCCACGGGTGATGTCTAAGTGTCCAGAATTCTTGTTTTTTTCTTTCATTTCATAGTTAAAAATTTGTGTAATTGGTGTATTGTATACACCATGCTTTAGATGAGAACTTCAGGTTGGTGTCATTCATCTTCATCGAATGCTATATCCATTGAATATTGAGAACTTTTAGCTGTCGATAAATGGACACAAATCCTTGTAATGAGGAGGTTTTTTTCTGTACGATTTGTTTTTATGTAGTATTTTCTTTGGAATGTCAATAACCACTAAACCCCAAATTATTTTGGGACTAAGGCTTTGTTGTTGTTGTTGTCAATAAGCACTAAAATGATTATCAAAATGCCATGCTGTGTTATTTGTGCATAGCAGCTGTAAAATGGTATGCTGAGCTATTTAACATCTCAAGCCCTATGTTATTTGTTACACCTCAAACCCTATTGTTTCTCAATTTTTACCTCAAGGTGCTAGGTGTTTGGAATTTATTCTGAGCTCTGCTGCTTGTAGGCTTTGCCTTGTTGCTTGGCTCATGTTGAAATTTGTTTGACGATTTTGTGGTTCTAAGTTTAGTTGAGTACTTAAGTCAGAGTTGAGATGCATTTGTGCATACCTGTGTATTAGTAAAAATTGGTGGTTGTTTCATGCCTAAGTCATGTAGATCTCTTCATTTTGTTTTTTGGGTGCCAAATAGTATTTAGGAAAAATTGACAAGGTTAGTCCCAACTATTACCCCCCTTCCATAAAAGGTCCCAACTATGGGATATCCCACAGCAGGCTCAACGTCAAGGTCCATTTGACATGAGTGGTCCATGTTGACAGGTGACCGGCTGAAACTGTCATTGACATTTTTTCTCTCTTAGAAGCCACAAAATACTCCCTCCAAAGCCAGTTACTCCCAAAGCATTAACTCCTCCCTCTTTCCAAGCAAGTTATGTGGATTATTCTCCTCCCCTCCTCAATATTCCATGACTCTCACCGTGTTTAGGTTGATGTGTAGCTTCTAGGATGTTGGATCTAACAACAATAAACAGTTTTTTTGGTCATAATGTATGAAACTTGCAATGTGATTTTTGTCAAGTCTCAATTTGCTTGAATGTATTGACATTAAAATAGGATTTATGTACTTTTTTTTAACATTGCATTATGGTAAGATTCCATAGATTAATCTAATTCATTCCTCAAAGCATCGTTTCTTCCATTTCTTCTTTCTTCATTTTGAGTTTCTTAAAGTTGTCCTCCACTATCTTGAATTGAATCTCCAATTCCAAAACTGATGTGAACTACTCCAGCAGCTTTCCTTGCAAATTGTCACACTCAACATAAAGCCTAGCCTCCCCATCTTCAAATTCAAATTCCCATTTGAAGAAATCACAGTCAGGTTGCCTTGAGTTCACAGCAAAAAAAAAAACCCTAATTATTTTAGTATTCATAAAATGTTGGAAAATCATGAAAAATTGAATGAAAAGGTGAAGGTTTGAACTGGTAATCTGGTATGCATTAAAGCAATAAAATAAACAACTTCCAGGCCACATTTGAACAGCCGTAAGTCTCCTCCTAAAGTTTGCTCCAATTTTTTACACTTCTCAATATTACAGAATTGTCATGGTTGCATCTGTAAATCACATCTATTGCAGTAGCCCTTAAATTGATGGAACTAGACCCCTCTGTGTTATGCGCTGCCATAGTTAAATAAGGCAGACAACTTGGAAAATTTGGAGAAACAATTAGTAGTTTATGTGGTCAATCAGGTGAGGAAGAATGAGGAAGAAAGAGGGGAAGGTGTGGGGTTCTTTTTTTTAAAAAAATTAGTCATGTGCAACAACTACCTACCTCACGTGAGTACTTTAACCGGCTCCAGCAGGTCAGTAACTATAAGGACCACGCGTGTCAAATGGACCTTAAAGTTGGGCCTGCTATGGGATATTTCATAGTTGGGACTTTTCATGGAAGGAGGGTCATAGTTGGGACCGTTTTTATCAATTTTTCCTAGTATTTAATGAAAGTCATTTTATGATGCTTCGCAGATAAAATAGGACAACTCGTGTTTATCATCACTTTTCTAAAGTTATTTACTTGTGCTACATGCCTACATGTTGGATGCTTCTGCTACGCCTAGAAACTTGTTTAGAATAGTTGTGTTGTATTTAAGGCTTAGCTTCTTCAGACAATGGCAGTTGAAGTTATGAATTATGAGTCCTATTGTCAAATATATAATATCAAGAAGAGCTGCTTGAATCATACTTGTATATTCTTCTTTGGTCTTTTATCACAGAGACATGATATTGAGGCAATTAATAACACGGGTTCCTCAATTATTTTTACTTGTCACAGGGTAGCTACTGCTGAGGAAGAGTATGGTAATAGTGTTGGTCCTGACTCCTGAGGATGAGTACTTGCTCCTATTGCTTGCACATCGTCATCCAATTTCGGATTCCGAATGTTTTGCCTTTTAGTCTTGTGATGACTGATGACTGTTTTATAGTGTCGTATTTGGTTTACCAGTTTGTGGAAATACTTTAATTAGCTCTTTTCTGTGTACTAAAAGCCTAAATACAAGGATGGTTGTTTATGATAAAAACCCTGATTTCAATGAACAACAATTTTCTTGTTTATTCAAAATAACATGTCCTTTGGTTACTTGGGTTTCCCAATTTGCTATTTCATCTAACAACCCCTCATTAATCCAAAGATCTATCAATCTTATTCTTCTCAGTTTCTCATGTTTTTGATATAATATGCAGCGTTACTAAACTCCAATATTCGGAAAACATCATGTTTCATGTCAACTTGATCATGAGCAGATGTCAGCTCTATTAAAGCATATCTCCGCTCATAAACAACAACCACTTCAGTCAAACTGCAAGCCATTGTAGCAATTGCAAGTGGCAAACCATCACATTCTTTAGCAACTGATCATGACTAACAAAATTTTGGGGTCCATACATTACCTTTAAGAAAAGTTCAGACAAGAACAAACAATTTATCAGATGAGGAATGATAAATACCTAGCAGCTATTTACAAATAGCTGCTAGTATTTTATTAGTAAAAATAAAAAGTAAAACAAAAGAAAAAGCAGCAGACAATCAAAATTCGCGAAAAGCACCAGTAGCACATGGGCTCACTGTTCAAGTGGGACCCATGTGTACCTAACCTTTAAAAACACGCATATTTTACCTGGACAATACTTTGCATTTTTTGGACAAAACTTCATATATACTGGACAATACTTCATAAGATCTGGACAATACATTGCATGATACACGAGAGTAGCTATTTCAAATAGCTGTTATCCATATATACTTTCTCTTTATCAGATTCAGTAACATACTCCGTATTACTTAAGAAAGCTACATATAAAACAAGAAGGCAAAAGCAACCAATCTTGAACAAGGTAATTAGAAATTCATAAGTAACTTCAAAATACAATTTGTTTTAAGATAAGCAGCTTCTACTGCTTCCTCCTTACTTCCTTAGCAATGTTATCAACACAATCACCTTATATCTCAATAACCTTCTTATGTAAACTTTGCTACAAATTCTTCTGCTTTTCTTCTTCCATGCCCATCATGAACCCCAAAGAGCCTGCAAATTTCATACAAACTTCACCAGTTTAGCAAAAGTAAACAAGAAAAATACCTCAAAAACAATGCATTTTAGGAAGATTCATCACAAAGTAAACAATATCGAGCTCAAAAGAGCTTAGAATGAGAATGATCATGACTCGTAAACTCACAATTGAATAAAATTTTAATCTACTTTGAGTCAGTGTTCCTTCATGCATAGAAAAGAAGGTAGAATAGAGAGACCAGAGCAATGTATAAGTCAAATGAAACAGGTAAAATGTCTCAAATCATATGTTTTAGGACAACCAGTAAAGACCGCATTGTTGTAAAACCTTACTCGCATGCTGTCTGTTCCTTATAAGATACCTATTGCATTTGGACTCACTTCGATTCTATTGGAGAGAATACTTACATAATATAGTTTGCAATTCTTTTCAAATAATGTTCCCACTATGAGACTATGAGAGTTTAATATATTCCATGAGAAGTACTGCTACTATATATGTATACCAATATGAGGACAAACCATCTTTTTCATGGGGTAAAGCTCGTAAGTAGAGAGCAGCAATTAACACAAAGTGACATACAGAAACATCTAGGACTTCTACATCAGAAAGTCGCCTCCAGTTCGGTGATGACCCCATTCACTTTGATTACTATGTCTGATATCGAAGAACAGAGCATCAGTTAGCGGAAAGAGATGAAATTACAGTTTAGTCGTCTTCCTTGGCAGTGGACTCAAAGTCAAGGCAATAACCAGGTTTTTTTATAGGTATACAGGAACTGACACAAACAAAAATCTCTGGAAACTCGCATCATGAGTGTTGAATTATCAATAAAATAAAACCTAAAAATGTATATCATCAAGCATGCTATGTAAATCACTACCAAAACTCAGTATAGATTCTGAGCTTGATAATCAAGATGAAGGAATATGTCCTTAGACATCCCGGCAATTATTAAGTATAAAAAGGGAATTATTATAGAGATAATAAATTACGTTAGTTTAGTAATCACATTTACTTGCTAGAGAATAAATGTTGGTTAGTGGGACAATATTGATTGAACCTACAACTAAGTTAACCTAATCCTATGAGGTCACACATTGTAGTAACTAATTGAAATAAGGAAACCGGCCAATAGGAGAAATTAGGGTTAGGTTAGGTCTCTCTCTAAACCTAGTCTTCTACTATTATAAAAGGTTATAATAGGAGATTGGAATAGTACGTTCATTTTGTCAGTAACTTTCAAACTGAAAAACAGAGAGAAAAACCCAAATATTTCCCTTTGGAAAATCCCGCCACCCTCCCTAAAAAGTAAGAGAGTGAAATCTGTTCATCCTATTCCGTTCTAGCAAACGTGGGAATTCAATTGGTGCTCGTGGACTAAGTAGAGGGACATCAATTGTTGTTCCTTGATCTCTGGTATTTGCAATCCGGTGGAAAACACGCTACAAAAGTTGTATATTCTTTTCCTTATAATCTGATTCATTTTTATGTTATGCATGCGATCTAGTGATAGATTTTAGGAAATTTGTTTCCTGAAATTCCACTATATGTTCATCTATATTCCAACAGTGGAATCAGTTTTGCCTCTTGCATAATATTTTATGATCATGTATTCATGTGTTGTTTTGATTATTTTCATTCAATTAAGGAAGGGATTTTATTATGGATTAATTTGCATAATTAATATGGTGATATTAATTGATTGGAAATTCATAAAAATTGTTTTAAACTATTATTACGCTCAATTTTCTTTCTCCAGCAACTTTACTGTTGCTCAATTTTACAATTAGATTTATGGATTAATGGAGATTAAAACGTAAAATCTAACTAACAATATTAAAATTCAGATTTTAATTTGTTAAATAAAATTAATCTAAAGCCCCATGTGAACTGATGAATTGTAGCAAAAAACAAATCAGTTGTTTTTTTTTCCTTTCGAAATATCAGATTTCATTCTCTCAATTTCGGATTTCTCATCTTGATGAGATTTAAACTCCAAAAATTTCTGATTTTAGTTGTTGAATTCGAAATTTTGGCCCAAATAATCTCTTCCAACCGGTTTTGTATACCTTTGCGCATTCCAATTTCAGTTTTAATTCATGTAATTTTTGCATTAATTAAACAAAGAATTTTTCCCCAACCATGGCTGGGTGGCGCATCGAATTCCGGTGTAGCCACGGTGGTTGAGGTGGTGGTGTATGAAAAGGGAGCGAAAATAAGGGCGCGGTGCTAGTTGTTAGCGGGGAAATCTGATGCCGGCGAGTGGTGGCCATCTGGTTGCCGCGAAAATGCGCCGGTGTTCGCGGTGGGCATGGCAGCTGCGGTGATGGGGTGGTTCCTGCTGCCGTGGCTATGGGTTGCTGGCTGGTCTTCAGTTCAGCCCCGAATTTGTGGGTATTGGCAGTATTGTAGTTCCTCATTTTGGGCAAATTTTGTTGAAGAGTTTGACTTAGAGATGGCCAACAGAGCGGGCCAATCCAGCCCATCCAGCCCAGCCCACCTCGTGGGACGTGTGGGTCGGACCCGCAAAAAGCCCAGTCCAGCCCAGCTTGAACCGTGAAAATGGTGGGTGAGTCGTGGGCCAGATTTCTTGAGCCCAGCCCACTAAAGCCCGCTACTAAAACCGCACAGCCCGGACCACGAAACCGGTCCAGCCCGGCCCATGAACCGGACCAGCCTAGTCCTTGTAGATGTTGAACCAAATTGTGTATATTTTAATCAAATTGTATATATTTTAATCAAATTGCATATATTATAATTCAATTAAATTTTAAAATAATGAAATTATTCATTAATATTAATAATTGTATATATTTTAATTCATTTTAAAGATTTTATATAACAATAATGAATAATTTCAATGTTTAAATAATTATGAAAAAAAATTCTCATGCCGGCCCGCCAGTCCGGTCTAGCCCACAAGACCCACAAACCGCCAGAACCGCTTCTCGAACCGTGAAAACGGATAACAGACCGGTGTGGGCCAAGATTTTTCAGCCCGCGGATCAGCCCGCCCAACCCATGAATTTCACGGTCCGGTCCTGGGCCGTGAAATCTCAGCCCACCCTGCTACGGCCTACGGTCCGGCCCGCCCAGCCCGCATCAGTGGCCATCACTAGTTTGACTGCAGTTTTTCATTTAAAAAAAAAAGGAAAACAAAAGGAGACATTTCACACGTTTTTTCAATGACTGCAGTTGTGCAGTTAGTTGACTTTTCCTAATTTTTCTTTTTCTTTTTTAATTTGAGCATTATTAATAATCTTCGATCATGCAAATTAAAGTTTAATTTGATTATTTCCATAATAGGTCCTAATTGAATTCAAATAAGGAAGTTTCCTAGAGTTAGTTTACTACTTAAATGGTTAAGTACTATAATTGATATGGAAGCGTTTTTTGCTTTAGTTATTTCTTAAATTTGTTAAGTTGAACTAAGTTGGCATGTTTACTTTTAATTGTTAACTTGTAAATATCATGTTTCTTTTGCTTGTTAATTTTTAATGAGTATAATTTTTATTTATTTTATTTGGATAAATAGATGCATGGATGCTTAATATAATATGTATAATATTATGTTTTGCATGTTGTGACGAGTATGGCCCAAAACTAGGATAAAAAATACGATATGCGCATCGTTAAATTTTATGTAAATTAAATACTATCTGCGTATCGTTTGTATTTTTGTAATTTCAATTTTAGTTATTTACATTATAAATTCTATGTAATCAAGAATGAAGTTCCATGGCGAATCGAGGATGGAGATACATAAAGATTCAAGGAGGAGTTCATGAAGATTAGTTTTCTTAGGTTTAGGGGCCATACTAGGATCACTTTTAATTATGCTTTTATTAATTTATGCGTTTAACATGTTTAAATGCTTGCTTAAGTTTATATGTGTGGTTATTTATGTTATGTGTTCACTTTAAATTAACCGATATAGTAAACTTAGGTCCCCAACATGTAATATTGAGTTTTAATTACTTTTCCAAACAACACATATAACGCCTTAGATAGTGAGTAATAAGTTCTGCCAAAGTAGTGTGATGCTCATTTTATCCGGGGATAGTAGGGTAGGTTTTTTGAAACTTACATGTTAATGTTTGGTTTAAGTCAACAAAATCATCAAAAGATAAAGTTTTGGGTTTTGAAGCTAAGAGATAGGAGTAAACAAAGAGTTGTTAACCTGTCTACCGAGAATTATAATTAGTTATAATTAGTAAAGTGTTTACTTACCTCAAATACTATAAATTGAAGGCAGGGCCAAAGTCCGTTTGATTGTAGTGGGAGGGGATCTTGGTTATTTCTTTATTCAATAGGGGACATTCATTTTGAATTAAGGGTAGTAGTTAATTAAGATTTGTTTAATTGCTGCTTTCTTGATAAACATTGATTAAATCTTGCTTTATTATTTTTTGTTGTAGTTATCATGTCTGGTTCAAACAACAACACCTCCGATTTTAATTTGCGCTACTTACTCGAAAAAGACAAATTGACTGCAAATAACTTATTAGAATGGGAAATGGCTGTGAGAATCGTTCTCAGAGCCGAAGGACGGGAAAATGTTCTTGACAATCCTCTCCCTGAACCCCTGCTAGACACTGCTACTCCAGTTGAAAGGAGAGCAAGACAAACCATTGAGGCAAATTCTGTGTAAGTAACATGTTTGATGCTTGCTTGCATGGAACCAGAATTTCAAAAACGTTTTAATGGTCTGGACGCCTATTCCATCCTCGAACAGCTGAAAACTATGTTTCAGAAGAACGCGAGGCTGGAGAGGTTTGAAGTTCATTGTAAGTTGCTGGAGTGCAAGTTGGGCAAAGGAAAACCCGTTGGTCCGCATGTGTTCAATATGATTGGACATTTTCAGATCATGGAAAAATTGGGCTTCCCTTATCCCCCAGAAATAGCAACTGATATTGTGATCAAATCCTTGCCTGAAAATTTTCAAAATTTCCAGTTGAATTTTTACATGCAAGGAGGGGAGGCTACCTTGCAAGAGCTGCATGGTATGCTTGCTCAGGTTGAAAGGAGCTTGCCAGCTGAACCTGAACATAAGGATGTTCTTATGGTTAGAAAGGGCAAGCAATTCAAGAAAAAGGGGGCACCTATGAAGAAGAACAAGGGAAAGGTTGTTTCCTCTGATGATATGATGTGTCCAAGTTATCCGCCAATCTGGGTCGTTTTTGGTGTCGGTTCGAGCTTAGTATCGGGATTTAGGAGAGTTTTGACGTTAGGAGGTGTTGTCGGAGGATGTCGTGTTTTGAGGAGTCTAGGGAGCGGTTTGCATGGTGGCGTAGTCGAGGGCCGATCATGGTCCTCCGATCACTTTTTGTGCCCCGGGGTCCTTGTCCTTGGTTCCTTTATGGCGCATCTTCCGAGGCTTTCGAGCTTTGTTCGAGTTCCGAGTCCGAGTTCCAAGTCCGAGTTTCGAGGTCCGTGTTCTTGGTTTGCTCGTCGTCCGAGGATCGTCTTCACTCTGGTTCTGCAGCTTCATGGCTTACTCAAAAGCCAAGTTCTCCTCTTTTTCCGCTTTGTGCTTTCTTTTGGTGGTTTTGTGGCAGTCGCAACGTCGCGAGTTGCGATCTGTATCGCGAGTCGCGACCTGCCCATGTGATCGGTCCCCTAGGTGTCGTTACTTCCTATGGTTCCGGGTCAAGAATAAAATCTCCCTAGTCAAACTAACTAGCCTAATAAGGTAGTATAGCGTAGTAAGGGGTCGTATCCACGGAGAAGCAAGGAGTTTTACACTTAGTTCGAGATGCAATCAATTGACGGGAGTAAAAGAAAAGGGGTTTGAGTTATCAACTAGACTACCTAAGGAAGATAAAATAAGAGTGATTAATCAATAAGACAAACACTAGGGAGAGGGGGAATCATGGAACTCACAACAACGATTTCGACAACATTTGGTGGGCAATGGATCAAATCTATTGAGGGTCTTGGTCCAACATCAAGAGGTCACTCTCGCACACCCCTTAACACCGCCTACCCAACCCCGCCTTTGAAGTCGTGGTCTACCCATCATCAAGTCATCACCAATATCAAGCTTGCTCTCACATAACCCAACATTAGCACAAGATTTAAACATAAAGGTGATCAAGTTTCATGCTTTAACAATAAAATACCTTGATTCGGGCATCAAAAGAACGATCACCAAAGCCAACCAAACATCATTCAAAACCATCACAAAGTCCCATTATCCCCCTTCCCTAGCTAGAAATCTAGCCTAGGAAGGAGGAGAACATAGTAAGACTAATAAAAGCAACAATAAAAGGAGCAAACATACCAAAACTACTAAGCATGATTAGTGAAAACGAGAAAGATTGAACCTTTGAGCAATAGACTACTAAGACTAGTCAAGGCAAGCATAAACTAATTTAAACAAGCATAAAACTAAAAAAATAACCAAAAATAAACTAAGAAATAAGGATTAGGGGCTAGAAATTACCAAAAGATTGATGCTTTGATTGAATAAAATGAAGAACAAATGTTGAGTTACAACTTTCTCTCTCCTAAAAATGTGTTTTTCTCTCTCTAATTAACCTAGAATAGTGTGTTCTTTTCTTTGAATCCTCCTTTCTGAAATTAAAAGCTTGCCCTAAAGTGTCTTAAGAGAGGGTATTTATACCCCTCACAAATACAGCTTAGAGTAAGGGCAAACAAAAAAAAATCGGGAGGCGACCATTCGAGGCTCCCGCTCCATACGTGGAGCGCGAGATCCGAACTTAATGAGAGAGATTTCAACAGCGGGTCGAAGCTCCCGCTCCACGAGGTTGGAGCGCCGGCTACGAGCCTAATGTGAGTTACTGCGCGGATCGAAGCTCCCGCTCCGAAGGTTGGAGCGCCAGCTTTGATTTCTCGGCAAACCTTCTCGTATGCAAGGGATTTTGGAGCTCCCGCTCCATGAGGTTGGAGCGCGAGCTTTGGCTTCTCGGCAAATCTTCTCGTATGCAAGGGATTTTGGAGCTCCCGCTCCATGAGGTTGGAGCGCGAGCTTTGGCTCTGCTTCTATTCTTCTTTGCAATTTGAAACTCCCTCTCTTCATCCAAAGGTTCCCTTTTCCAATTCCAAGCTTCGACAACCTTGATTAGGCCGCTACGGAACCTAAAAGAAGTTAAGAGCAAGTCATAGCACAGGGTGTTCACAACATTCATTCTTCACATGAAGAGAAAACAACGTATAACTCCCAAAAAGACTCGAAATGCATGAAACTAGTAGAATCACTAACATTGAACATAGCTAAGCTAAATAAGCATAAAAATGGACTAAACAAGGGCTAAATTAGGGTGGAAAGAGGCCATAAAAGCGGCCTTAAAAGCCACTTATCAAACTCCCCCAGACTAAGTCCTTTGTTCGTCCTCGAATAAAGAGAAAGCATTAAAGTCTGTACACTAACTCACTTTCGTAGGAATCACGGTCAATTTTAGCGTAAATGACAAGCCCTTTAAACCTCAAAGTCGCCAAGGAGGACGAGTGTGCTCTCGTAAGGGTTTTCTAAGAGTTTGACCCATAACTCTAGATCTTAGAATCCAAGGCAAATCAAAAATAAATAAACCAAAGAAAATAAAATGGTGCTCTTAAGTGAGATTTTGACGAGAAGCAAGCGCAAATGAATGCAAGAATTTCTAGACATTAAAAGTAAGCATGCTCAAAGATGTCCATAGGTTGATTAAAACATACCATACACTAAGCATAGAGAACTAGACAGAGCACATTTCCTCAAATTCTACAACCATACATACCGCGTTCTCTCAACTAGTTTCAAATTCGCCATTCAAGGTAGCTTCTCTAAACTCCGGAGAATGGAGCCGATAAATGTAATAAGAAATAGAATAGGAGAAGGTTACTTGACATCTCGACATAGCACACTCGCTCAATAGGCTTGATTCCAATCTTCCACCACCGACAATGACTCAACCCTCTAAGGTCAAAAGGACTTTTTAAGGGTGGAAACGTAGGCTAGGGGTAAAGGGTGTGAATAAATTTGGATAGTGGTGCTCAATCCTAATATAGTGAAGCCTTAGTAGGAGCGAAAGAGCTAAATAACCATGAATCACAAATCATATTCAACCATTTAGGGATAAGTTTCCCCCAAACTTATTTGAAAACATAACAATAAAAGAACTATTTTGGATTTTCTTTCTTTTACTCCCCTTTTTTTTTGTTTCTTTTTTTTATTTTTTTTATTTTTTTTTTCACCTTCTTTGACTTTGGGTGGCTTTTTCTAAGAAGTTGCAATTGCATGTATTCAAGAATATACACAAAATTTCCACTATACCACAAGAATCTCATCATTTTCCTTTCCCCTTATTTGTTTCAAATATCACTCAAGACAATCGCTCTAACTTCACTATTCACTACAAGGGTGAAAAATAAAACAAGGAGGCAATTGGCTTGTATTGAGGTAATCAAAGAAAGGATAAGGCTGAAAGGGTTGAGAGGAAGGGCATATGCAAACAAAAATAAAACCAAGAAAAAGAGAAAAACAAGAATAAAAGGCCTAAAACTATAAAAGTGAAAATAGTCACCGAAATGAACGCCTTTATCTTTCCCTAGAGTGGCTCGGTCGCGATCTAAGATAGATTAGAGTCAAGTTCTCGATAGAAGTATGCGATGTCGAGGATCCATGCACTCAAAATGGATGTTGGGGCTTTTTTGAAAGTCCTCACATGGGGTTATCAAGCAAATGCTACCTTTAAGGTTTCAAATCACTAGAGAGAGCAACACCTTCGTACCACAATCCATGAATTAAGGTCTTGTGCTCTCAAAAAGTTCTAACCGCTACCTTAACATAGCGTATACTAAAATCAACCATAAACATCTCTAAGCATGCGGGCTTCTAACGTCTAGGAATAAAAGCATTCAAAAGAGTGGAGCTTCAATGATATTGTTCTCAACTCAAGAGCAAAAGAAATAATTAAAAGAAAAATTTGCCTTGATTCATACGTATTTTTTTGATTTTTGTTTTTTTCTTAAGGGATGAAAGTAAGTAGTCAATGGCACATAACCAACACTATCAATCAAATTTTGCACTTAAACCCAGGTGGTGTTCATAACCACCAATGTAAAATTAAAGCCAAGCAAACTCGAACGATCATCATCTTTCCTATACTATCCTAAAACTAAGCAAACAAGTAACTAAAAGGGAGTTGGAACGATCTCACCCATCATTGAAGCAATAAAGGCCAAATGCAATATCCGAAGCAAAAGAGCATCTTCAAACCTTGACTTCATCTCCGGATACTTGCTACGAAAGGTCATCAACTCAAAAGAGAGATTAGTTCCAACACGTAGCCGATTTCCATTTTCCTTTTCCTTTTCCTGCACATATACACAACAAACCATACCCTATGGGGGTTAAAATTAGCCCAAAGTGAGATATAAGGCTTAGCTTGAAACTCGACTCAACTATTGGTTAGATGAGCCGAGAGGCCGTGCCTCATATTTCTCAATCAAACTAAAATGTCACCCCCTCCCTTGGGGAAAAATCCTCCGGATTTTACAATCTACCAAAACAAAATTAAAAAACAAAGTTCAACAATAACAAAATATAAACAGTATATACAAAAGTGCTTGATTTATGGTCTTAAGCTAGACCTCTTCATCCTTCTCAAATGGCTTCGGGGGACGAATCGGTTGGGACCGACTCGAGCATCAAACAACCAAGTTTTCCAATTTGTTCCTTATCGAAATATTTCTTGATTCTTTGGCCATATACCATGAACCTAGCTCCATATTCACCTTCCAATTCAAACGAGCCATAGGGAGTGACCTTGATGATAGAGAATGGGCCGGACCACTTAGACTTCAACTTCCCGGGGAAAAGACAGAGGCGTGAGTTGAATAAGAGAACTTTGTCGCCAACCTTGAAGTCACAATCTTTTCCCAACAACTTGGTAGGAGGTTTAGAACTCTCCCCCTTGGCCATGGTTTGGATCAATGGGAGCTCGTCTTTGCTTTCTTGGGCATCCGTATGAGCTTCATCAAGTTGGGTTTCAATCTCCATGGCCTCTCTTGATTTGTCCACCCCCTCATAATTAACAATCTCCGACTCCACCAAGTCTACTCTCCACACCTTCTCCACCATAGGTTGCTTTAAGGTTTTCGAAAACTCAAACATAACTCTTTCATCGGCCACCTCACAAGTGATCGTGTTGTTCTTGCAGTTAATCACGGCTCCCATTGTTTTAAGAGCCTCTCTACCAAGGATAAGAGGAGTATGAGGGTCCTCCTCCATATCCATTACAACAAAATCACAAGGCACAAAGATATTACCAACTCGAATTGGTATGTCTTCAAGTTCTCCACAAGGTAGCTTAATCGAGCGCTCGGCCAATTGAATTGTTTTCCTTGAAGGCACCATCTCAAACTTGAGCAACTTTGCAATGGACAAGGGCATCAAGCTCACACTTGCACCCAAGTCGGCCAATGCTCCCTTGGTCTCAAGATCTCCCAATGTCACCGGAAGAGTAAAGCTACCCGGATCTCGTTGCTTAGGTGGCAAGTGGCGTTGCACAAGCGCACTCACTTGGTGAGGAAGAGTGATGCATTGTTCATTGAGCTTTTTCTTGTTGGAAAGAAGTTCCTTGAGGAATTTTGCATAGGATGGCATTTGTGACATAGCCTCAAGGAAGGGAATGTTGATTTGAAGACCCTTCAACATGTTCATGAACTTGTTGTACTTGTCATTCAACTTTCTCTCAACTATCCTTTCCGGAAATGGTGGGGGAGGATCGAATCTTGATGGTTGGAGATTTGTTGATGCTTGATTTTCTACCTCAACCTCTTTCTCCTTCTCAACACCCTCTTTTTGGATTTCATATTCTCCTTTCTCCACAACTTGTCCTTCTTTCTCCTTATCCTTCTCTTGTTGCACCTCTTTAGGTCTTTTATATGATCTTCCGGACCTTAGGGAGATGGCATTCACATGGTGGTGGTTTGCGGGATTCGGAGTAGGTTGACCGGGAAGCTTCTCATTTGAGAGTTGAGAAACCCTCTCGGCTAGTTGGGCAACTTGATTGTCAAGGATCTTTTGGTGAGATGTGGTTTCTTGGAATTTTTGATCTTCTTTTCGCTCAAGATTGCTCAACTTTTGTTCAAATTGTTGAGAGATGTTTTTAATGTTGTCTAGGATAAGAAGGGTGTCCGGAGATGGGCCACCTTGGGGGTTTGAAGTGTTTGGGAAGGTGGTTGGGGGTTGGTTTGAGAATTGATTTTGTGGAAGGGGCTTGTTGAAGTTGTTTCTAGCATTTGGATGTAGATAGGGAGTTCCTTGGTTCGCTTGATTTTGGAAATTGGTTGGTCCACCATAGTCATTGAACCTCGGATTAACATTGGAGTTAGGGCCTCTCCAATTATCCCTTTGATCTCTTTGATTATTGAGATAACCCATAGCCGCTACATGCTCGGGGTCCTTACCACCACAATAAGAGGTGTCGTGGTTGGTACCCCCACAAATTTCACATGAGAATGAGTTTACTTGCCGAGATGAGGAAGAAGAAGCTTGTTCTTTCCCTAGCTTCTTGTCAAGAAGTTGCTCCATGAAGGCCTTGAGAGACTCTTGGTCAAGCTCGAATTTCCCATTAGCTTTTCCTTGACTTCTTCTCTTACCACCCCATGAATAGTTGCGAACCACATCCTCAATTGTATCTTTAAGTTGAGCTTGGGGAACTTTCCTTAATTGGCCTCCGGCTCCCGCATCAAGATTGGCTCTACTAATGGGATCAAGAGCATCATAGAAGAATCTAATAAGTAGAGGCTCACTATACTCATGATGGGGGCAAGCTCTAACATACTCGTTGAATCGTTCCCAAGCTTCACCTTGAGACTCATCCGCTTCTTGTTGGAAGTTGGATATCTTTCTTCTCATTTCCGCGGTCTTCTCCTCCGATATAAACTTCTTTAGGAAGGCTTTGGCCACCGCCCTCCAAGTAGTCAAGGAGTTTGATTTGAGATTCTTAAGCCACCTATAAGCTTTTCCCGCTAAGGATTGCCGGAAGAGATGCATGCGAATGTATTCTTGAGTGACTTGATTCGTTTGGACCATGGCGCACAACTCAAGGAATCTATCAAGATGCTCAATGGGATTCTCATGAGCGGCTCCGGAAAATTGTTCCCTAAGCACCATTTGTGTATATTGTGGATGAATAGTGAAGTTCGTAGTGGTGGTGGGGAGCAAAATGCCACCGGTGAGCTCATAGTCTTCCGGATTACCAAAGTCTTGAAATAGAGGGTTTTCATCTTCGGCCATGGCTTCACTTGCCTCACTTGAAGAGTCAAAAAATATTTCCTCCTCCTCGGTTTGATGTTCAAATAACCTCCGAACTTGCCTCAAAGTACGGTCGATTTCCGGGTCAAGAGGAGTGGTAGGAATACCTTGAGATCTCCTTATCATTCAACAAAGCTAAGCACACGGTTAAAATTGACAGCACAATAACAAAAATGAAAATAAAAAGCAATTGATGGGCAATAAACTAAGTTCAAACAACACGTTGCTTCCCCGGCAACGGCGCCAAAACTTGATCGGTCCCCTAGGTGTCGTTACTTCCTATGGTTCCGGGTCAAGAATAAAATCTCCCTAGTCTAACTAACTAGCCTAATAAGGTAGTATAGCGTAGTAAGGGGTCGTATCCACGGAGAAGCAAGGAGTTTTACACTTAGTTTGAGATGCAATCAATTGACGGGATTAATCAATAAGACAAACACTAGGGAAAGGGGGAATCATGGAACTCACAACAACGATTTCGACAACATTTGGTGGGCAATGGATCAAATCTATTGAGGGTCTTGGTCCAACATCAAGAGGTCACTCTCGCACACCCCTTAACACCGCCTACCCAACCCCGCCTTTGAGGTCGTGGTCTACCCATCATCAAGTCATCACCAATATCAAGCTTGCTCTCACATAACCCAACATTAGCACAAGATTTAAACATAAAGGTGATCAAGTTTCATGCTTTAACAATAAAATACCTTGATTCGGGCATCAAAAGAACGATCACCAAAGCCAACCAAACATCATTCAAAACCATCACAAAGTCCCATTATCCCCCTTCCCTAGCTAGAAATCTAGCCTAGGAAGGAGGAGAACATAGTAAGACTAATAAAAGCAACAATAAAAGGAGCAAACATACCAAAACTACTAAGCATGATTAGTGAAAACGAGAAAGATTGAACCTTTGAGCAATAGACTACTAAGACTAGTCAAGGCAAGCATAAACTAATTTAAACAAGCATAAAACTAAAAAAATAACCAAAAATAAACTAAGAAATAAGGATTAGGGGCTAGAAATTACCAAAAGATTGATGCTTTGATTGAATAAAATGAAGAACAAATGTTGAGTTACAACTTTCTCTCTCCTAAAAATGTGTTTTTCTCTCTCTAATTAACCTAGAATAGTGTGTTCTTTTCTTTGAATCCTCCTTTCTGGAATTAAAAGCTTGCCCTAAAGTGTCTTAAGAGAGGGTATTTATACCCCTCACAAATACAGCTTAGAGTAAGGGCAAACAGCGAAAAAAATCGGGAGCTGACCATTCAGAGCTCCCGCTCCATACGTGGAGCGCGAGCTCTGAACTTAATGAGAGAGATTTCAACAGCAGGTCGAAGCTCCCGCTCCACGAGGTTGGAGCGCCAGCTCTGAGCCTAATGTGAGTTCTGCCGCGGATCGAAGCTCCCGCTCCGAAGGTTGGAGCGCCAGCTTTGATTTCTCGGCAAACCTTCTCGTATGCAAGGGATTTTGGAGCTCCCGCTCCATGAGGTTGGAGTGCGAGCTTTGGCTTCTCGGCAAATCTTCTCGTATGCAAGGGATTTTGGAGCTCCCGCTCCATGAGGTTGGAGCGCGAGCTTTGGCTCTGCTTCTATTCTTCTTTGCAATTTGAAACTCCCTCTCTTCATCCAAAGGTTCCCTTTTCCAATTCCAAGCTTCGACAACCTTGATTAGGCCGCTACGGAACCTAAAAGAAGTTAAGAGCAAGTCATAGCACAGGGTGTTCACAACATTCATTCTTCACATGAAGAGAAAACAACGTATAACTCCCAAAAAGACTCGAAATGCATGAAACTAGTAGAATCACTAACATTGAACATAGCAAAGCTAAATAAGCATAAAAATGGACTAAACAAGGGCTTAATTAGGGTGGAAAGAGGCCATAAAAGCGGCCTTAAAAGCCACTTATCACCATGGTCGCGAGTCGCGAGGTTTGTCGCGAGTCGCGACCCCTGTGTCGGCCGCTTCTTTTGTTTTCTTTTCCTCCCTTGGAGGGGGTTGTTATTAAGTTTTAGTTTTAGTTTTTTGTTAGAGCGACGGTAGAGAGAAAAAAGGAAGATTTCTTTCTAGGGTTTCTTCCTCTCTTCTTTTGCAGATTTGTAATGAATCCTATGGCTTGGCTAGCTTAAACATCTATCTTGGATTTGGTTGTTGAAGCTCTAATCTATTTGTGAGAAGTTCTTATCCTCTACTTTCTCTATGGTCATTGTGATGCTTCTTGTATTTAATTTCATGATGTTTGCATAATCTTTGCTAGGAACGTTACTAGTATTGTTGTGTGATTGATCTAATGCTAATTCTAGGTGCATAATCGGATTGTTGTGTTCCTAGCTCCATGTAGCATACTAGGTGTTTGATTAAATGCTGAACATTAATCTTTTGCACTTAGAGAAGCATTGCTTATTATTTGAATGTTATTGCTTTGATAACATTAGTAATCCTATCGTGTTCCTCGACCTTAATGCTACTTTGGTTTGGACTTAAGTGCGATTCATTTGAGTTACGGCATAGTAAGGGCGGTTCAAACCACGCGGATCGTGTGTTTAGCCACGATCTAGGAGGATAAAGGTCTAGACTTCTCGATAGGTGACCATAGGAAGTGTCGGGGGTTAAGATTTCATGACCACAAACTAGGTTAGGGTGGATGCTAATCGAGTCCAAGGTTTTTCTTATATTGTAATCTCTTCGTATTTTAATATTGTGCTTAGTTTAACTTGCTTGCATTGTTCCAAAACCCCCAATTCGGTTACTTTGGCCTTAGCAAATACTAGGGTCCTTAATTCACTAATTTCCGAATAAGTTCCTTTGCTCCCTGTGGATACGATCCCTACTTCCATTATACTTGCTTAGTGTGCATGAGAGTAGGTTAATTATATTTGGTTAGGAGTACACGGCAAACGCCAACCAAATTTTAGCGCCGTTGCCAGGGAATAAGGCGATACTTGATAAGTGCATATTCTAACATCATTTAGTTGCATATTAGGGTGCATTTTCATGTAGTATTAGAGCATTTACTTGCATTTATGCATATTTAGGTCCATTTTCGTAAGCTACGATGCTTTCACGGGCTGTTTGGTCTTTTGATATAATCTCAGGTACTTTGGACTCATATTTGAGGACTTGATGATTTAGGCGCGTAGATGGCCTTCAAAACGATATATCATGTGCCCAAAACGGATTGAAAGTGAAGACGATACACATGACTTTGTGTACTTGTGCGAAATATGACACCTCTTCACCATTTCACTCGTAACTTTTGACTCAAGAATGATAATGAGGTAATTTCAACTGGGTTGGAAGCTAGACTTCAAGAGCTTTCCAACGACATATTGCATGTGTGAAACAAAGCTCTGGATCAAAAGTTATAGCTGTTCAAAGTTGAGCTGAAGCCACTGTCTCGACCGTACGCCCGTGCGGATATCTGCTCGGCCGTGCAACCTGCAATCAAAAGGCACTGAAGCTTCTGCCTCGCTCGCACGACCGAGCGAGATTTCGCTCGACCGTGCATGACCCTGCACGCCCGTGCAATATGTTGCTTGCCCGTGCAACCTGCTGTAATGTCGTATCTTCTGCGTGACCTAACTTATGTCGGTTTATGTTAATCTTAGCATATAGATAGGACTTTAACCCTTATTTTCGAGGAGAGTTTTGGAGTTTGTAATTATATCATCATTATTAGTTTATACTTAGGGTTTTTAGAGAGAGAAGTTAGAGAGAGAAACTTGTAGATCTCCATTGTTCTTCAAGACTCCACCTTCCTTCAATTAATTCAAGTATCTCTTTTCTTCTTCTTTTCTCCTTGTTTTATAATATGATGTTTTATTATTTTTCTCTATTTTCTTTATTTATTTCAATTATGCTTACATAGTTTTGTAATCTATGGTTAAGTTGAACCCTAGTGTGAATTAATTTATGATTATTTCTTTAAATTCCCAAACTAATTGTTGAATTGTTCTTGCTTAATTGATTGTGCATATTTTAACATTAGATTAGGGATAACTAGTATTGTTATGATTCCTTTGTCTTGATCACAACGGGAGTTGGGTTTTGACGGATTTGAATATTTCAATTAAGGACATGATGTTCTCCACGGGAGTAGGTAGAATGGATTGTTAGGAAGTTAGAGTGTCGCGTTTAATGTCTTTAATTTGCATGATTCCACGGGAGTAGGCTTGAGTGCATATTAGAGAAGCCATAGATACTCGGGAGAGGTTTATGGTATTTTATAGGGTGTACTTTTCCTTGTGAGCATTTAATTGACTAGTTGGGGTAGAAATTATTGTTGTATTAATTCATGCTAGTGGGGATACTTAACTATAGAGTCTTTTATTTATAGATTGATTAGTATAGTTTATTCCATCATTATTCTTGATATTAAATCTCCTTTAGTCTTACCATTACTTAAGGGCTAATCATAGAACAACTTTCTCTCTGTGGGATCGACTCTGACTTACCCTACTACATAGTTAGGAGGATTAGTTAGGTTATTTATTTTTGTTAGGTGCGCGACACGCCTATCAAATTTTGGCGCCGTTGTCGGGGAGATAGTTTGTTTTATTTAGTTTTTATTTTTTGGTGAGACTAGACTGTATATTTATTTTTTTCCTTTCTTTTGTGAATATTTTTTTTTCTTTTCTTTTTTTCGTATCATGGAGTCATATTATTATTTTGATGGGGATAATTCTTCTGATAGGCACCATAGTCATAATTCTTGTGGTTCTCATGTTTATAGTTTTGATGCATCATATCAAAATTCTCCCAATTTTTGCATAAGTTCTCATGAATTATCATACATGTTCCATGAACCCAATATTTTTGCTAGTAATTCTAGCGCAATGTTTTCTTTTCCTCAATATGAGAATGAATTGTTTTGGAAATACTATTATAGACTTGGCGATTTTGTTGGTCCTAACCATGGAATTGAAATTTGGGATATGTGCCTAGTGATTTATGAGGATTTAAATGAAGAAACTAGGGAGGTGTTGGAGTCTATGTCTAATGGTCAATTTCTATCTCAATCACCTGATTATTGTTGGGATCAAATTGAGTGGTTGGCTCAGAATAATTATGAGTGGGATATGTCTTTATCTTCTAGACCATCCTTTTCATCCGAGATGCATATTACAACACCTCCTTATTGCTCAAATTGTCAATCTACTTCACATGATTTTTCTTCGTGTGATGTGACGTTAGTGAATGATTTTAACCCCTCACCCCAATATGAATTTGATTATTACACTCAAAATTCTCATCCCCAACCGTATATTTATGATGTTGATGATGCCGGTTGTATAGAGAATGAGAGTTATGAGGATGATGATCAAATTATAGGAGAGAGCAATGTGATGGATATTTTAAAGGAGGAAGAGCCCTTTGTTGAAATTTCCTCTTTGGAGGAAAGTCAAGTCGAGAGTGAAGTGATTTATGAGTCTTTATCGGTACCACCTATAGTTTTTGAGTCTCATGTTTCTTTTTCTAAAAAACTTGATCTTATTCCTTCTTCCCCTATATTATATCCTCCATCGTTCCTTCTTCCTCCCTTCTTGAATGACTTTTATGATAATGTAAATAATGTAAATTTAGTTTCTTTTCCTTCTTTTGAGTCATGTAAAAAGACTAACAATTTTTCTTTTTCTTCTTCTTGCAAATATAATTTTTCCTTTGATTTTTCTTTTTGTAGTTTTAGTAATTTTTTAGTACTAATTTTTTTCATTTTTCCTTTCCACTCTTATATAATATGCTCTGAGATGTTTGCAGGAACATATGATAAGCTTCTTAGAGCATTGAACTATTATGAGTGATCTACTAGTCTTAAACGGTCATGCAAGACCTTAAATCAGCGCTTATCGGGAGGCAACCCGACTTTGTTCATTTTTTTTTTATTTTTTTTTGGTTTGACTAACTTTGCTAATGTGTGACGAAGTCTGTTGCTAGGTACAAGCATAGCCAATTTTTTTTGGCTAAGTTCACTGCCTCATTACAACTATCGATTGTGGTGGAGGTGTCGATGCTTTTTGACACTCCCTTTGATTACCCACCCCTTTTGTAAGTTGTACCTCTCCCTCATTTAATTCCTCTTTGTTCACATTGAGGACAATGTGTCATTTAGCTTGGGGGAGGATGTTTGTCATCATTACTTAGCGCATGTTAGTTGCATCTAGAGTAGTTTTTTTTTCATTGCTTTCGTAGGATGTTGCACGGTTTGTACCGCTCACTAGGAGTGGGAGTTTACGTGTAACCAAAAACATTGTATTGCTTTCATAATTGCATTGGCATATTTCATCTCATATTAGATTTCATGTCATTTTAATTGCATCTATGGGACTATTGCTAGCACTTATTGAGAACCTTGCTGATATTTTACTACAATTCCTAAGCATAATTCATCTTGTTCATGATTCTTCATAGCACGATTGTTTCGCAATTGATTGTTTGTGGTAAGATTGATTGATCTCTCTCTGGCTCGATTTAACTTTATTGTGCAGACACCTTAAACTAAGTGAGCTTCTGTGCCTATAAACTGACGTATCTGTGTCAGTTATGTTCTTTCATGTGTGATTAGTTCCTTAGTTGTCGCATTGATCTTGATTTTGACTTAGTACTCCTTGATATTTGCTAGTGCATACATTTTGATATGATTGAGGCATTCTATATCATGATCTTAGCTCCAGAGTTATTCTTGTTTTCATATTATCCTTCCTCTAACCCCGCTGAGCCTTTCTGACTATGTTTGATTGCTACCTACATTACAAGCCATTGGCCTCATTCGATATTTGTCCTAAGCTTAGCTTGGGGGAGCGAGTATTAGTTTTGGTTTGGTTTGGTTTGTATTGAATTGAAGTGCTCTATTTGTAGTTTAGAAGGATGGAAAAGTATGTTTAGTGAGCTTTGAAATTGAATTGAAAGTTCGAAAAAAAAAAAAAAAAAAGGTGAAAAATGAAATGAAAAAGAAGTAGAAAAAAAAAAGTTGTGAATAAAGTGAAATAAAAAGGGTTATGATTGAATTTCTTGAGTGAAAAGTGTTGTTGATTATATTTGGAGATTGTTGGTTGTTGCACGGAGTTGTTGTGACCTTTCTTGGTCATGTTTTCAGTTATATAATGCTCCCCCTTCTTGGTTTTTCCACCACAATTCCCAAATTATTTTCCATACCTTTAACCTCAACCCCATTACAACCCTTGAAAGTCCTCTTGATCATTGTGTATTGTATTGTTGAGTATTAAGTGAGTCAAAAAGTCAAAGTTAAAGAGTTTATGTTTCATCTGAGTCGACTTGTTTTAGGTTGAGTGTTATCATTTATCCTTTAAACACATGAGAGATTTGAGCGCACATGACTATAGTAAGGTCTGTCAGGTTTGGTTAAATCCAAATTGGGAGAGATGGTATGTGGTATGATTGGAGAGTCGATTGCGATACATGGCATGCTATGCGGCTTTGTTCGAGCTTGTATTGATGCTTGGTTTGTGTAGTGATTTTATCTCTTGTGTTTTCAGTTGTGTGTTTAGCCTTGTTGTAGTCCTATATTGTAGGTCGTCTTTGTTTTCCAATGTTTATGTCTTATTGCTTGGGGAAAAGCAATGGTTTAGCTTGGGGGAGTTTGATAAGTGCATATTCTAACATCATTTAGTTGCATATTAGGGTGCATTTTCATGTAGTATTAGAGCATTTACTTGCATTTATGCATATTTAGGTCCATTTTCGTAAGCTACGATGCTTTCACGGGTTGTTTGGTCTTTTGATGTAATCTCAGGTACTTTGGACTCCTATTTGAGGACACGATGATTTAGGCGCGTAGATGGCCTTCAAAACGATATATCATGTGCCCAAAACGGATTGAAAGTGAAGAAGATACACATGACTTTGTGTACTTGTGCGAAATATGACACCTCTTCACCATTTCACTCCTAACTTTTGACTCAAGAATGATAATGAGGTAATTTCAACTGGGTTGGAAGCTAGACTTCAAGAGCTTTCCAACGACATATTGCATGTGTGAAACAAAGCTCTGGATCAAAAGTTATAGCTGTTCAAAGTTGAGCTGAAGCCACTGTCTCGACCGTACGCCCGTGCGGATATCTGCTCGGCCGTGCAACCTGCAATCAAAAGGCACTGAAGCTTCTGCCTCGCTCGCACGACCGAGCGAGATTTCGCTCGACCGTGCATGACCCTGCACGCCCGTGCAATATGTTGCTTGCCCGTGCAACCTGCTGTAATGTCGTATCTTCTGCGTGACCTAACTTATGTCGGTTTATGTTAATCTTAGCATATAGATAGGACTTTAACCCTTATTTTCGAGGAGAGTTTTGGAGTTTGTAATTATATCATCATTATTAGTTTATACTTAGGGTTTTTAGAGAGAGAAGTTAGAGAGAGAAACTTGTAGATCTCCATTGTTCTTCAAGACTCCACCTTCCTTCCATTAATTCAAGTATCTCTTTTCTTCTTCTTTTCTCCTTGTTTTATAATATGATGTTTTATTATTCTTCTCTATTTTCTTTATTTATTTCAATTATGCTTACATAGTTTTGTAATCTATGGTTAAGTTGAACCCTAGTGTGAATTAATTTATGATTATTTCTTTAAATTCCCAAACTAATTGTTGAATTGTTCTTGCTTAATTGATTGTGCATATTCCAATATTAGATTAGGGATAACTAGTATTGTTATGATTCCTTTGTCTTGATTACAACGGGAGTTGGGTTTTGACGGATTTGAATATTTCAATTAAGGACATGATGTTCTCCACGGGAGTAGGTAGAATGGATTGTTAGGAAGTTAGAGTGCCGCGTTTAATGTCTTTAATTTGCATGATTCCACGGGAGTAGGCTTGAGTGCATATTAGAGAAGCCATAGATACTCGAGAGAGGTTTATGGTATTTTATAGGGTGTACTTTTCCTTGTGAGCATTTAATTGACTAGTTGGGGTAGAAATTATTGTTGTATTAATTCATGCTAGTGGGGATACTTAACTATAGAGTCTTTTATTTATAGATTGATTAGTATAGTTTATTCCATCATTATTCTTGATATTAAATCTCCTTTAGTCTTACCATTACTTAAGGGCTAATCATAGAACAACTTTCTCTCTGTGGGATCGACTCTGACTTACCCTACTACATAGTTAGGAGGATTAGTTAGGTTATTTATTTTTGTTTGATGCGCGACACGCCTATCAATACTTGTTTGTAATTAGTGTAGTTTCGTCATTTTGATTGTATTGCTTGCATTGTGGTTTATGGTTGTTACTCGTGCTACTAACCAAGAGCCTTTGCAGTACGATCGAGATCTAGAACTAACTCTTTTCAGGTTGAGAAGAGAATTGCGTGAAGGCTTTGGAGAGCTCCCTTTTTCGCTTGAATTTGAAGAAGAGATGCCTCCTAGAGTCGAGCACCGCACGTTAAAGGAGCTCACTACTCCTAACCTTGACCAACAGCCTTTGTGTATCACATTTCCGGAACCGGAAGTGGGGGACACATTTGAGCTAAAGTCGGGGTTGATACATTTGCTTCCCTCATTCCATGGGCTAAATGGTGAAGATCCAAATAAACATTTGTCAGAGTTTCACGTGGTATGCAGCAGCATGAAACCAAGTGGAGTTTCAGAAGATAGAATCAAGCTTAAAGCCTTCCCCTTTTCGCTAAAAGACGCAGCAAAGGACTGGATGTACTACCTTCCGGCTGGCAGCATCACCACTTGGGCACAATTGAAAAAGAGCTTTCTCGAGAAATACTTTCCCACTTCTAAATCATCTACATTGAAGAAGGAGATAAGTAACATTGAGCAACAGGGTGATGAGTCTTTTTATGAGTATTGGGAGAGGTTTAAGAAGTTATGTGCTAGCTGTCCATACCACGGTTATTCAGAGGAAGATTTGGTGCTATACTTCTATAATGGCTTGTGTAATGAGGATGCTAGGATGGTCAATGCAGCAAGTGGTGGCTCCATTGTGAATAAAACTGCACTCGCTGCTATGGAACTGTTAAATGAGCTTGCTGAAAGCTCGAGGCAGTTTAGTAGAAGGTCTGGATCTCGACGTGTGGTCGCCGAGGGTTCTAGTTCTTCTAAGTTGGAAAATCAGGTGCAAGCTCTCACATCCATGATGTGAGAATTCATAGTGAAAGAGAAAACTCACCAAGTGAAGGCTTGTGGCATTTGCTCTTCAAATCATCCAACTGATTTTTGCCCTCATCGACAAGAAGAATCGAGTGAAGAGATTAAGGCGGCCGGTTTTCAGGGCCAAGGTTTCCAAAAAAGATATGATCCATATTCTGGCACCTACAATCCGGGATGGCGAGATCATCCTAATTTGAGGTACGGGAATTCATCGGGGAACCGGCGGCCACACGCAGAGATAACCGCCCACCACCTCCTTATTCGAGGGCACCTGGAGCAAGGAGCTCCATATTTTCGGCCGCAAGGCCAATCACAGGGACCGAGTACCAGCATGTCTACTGAGGATATGATTAATGCTTTAACTAAAAATGTTACTAACATGCAGGGAAATACGGTTCAGTTTCAGGAGGAGACCCGTTCGAGCATAAAGAATCTGGAAAAGCAAATGAGTCAGGTCTCGGGAGCTGTGGGTCGATTAGAGGCTCGTGATTCGGGTAAGCTACCGTCTCAAACGGAGGTTAATCCGAGACAAAATGCAAGTGCCATAACACTAAGAAGTGGAAGAGTACTAAAGGACAATGATAAGGAGACCACTAAAGACAAAGAGGAAGAGGTTGTTGTTTATGAATCAGTGCCTGATGCCGAGCCAATGTCATCTACATCAAATGAGCAATCCAAGCAACCACCACCTCCACCTCCTTATGAGCCGGTTCCACCATTTCCAGAAGCACTGAAAGACACTCGAAGAAAGGAGTGCGATAAAGACATTTACGAAACCTTTCGTAAATGTGAGGTAAACATTCCCCTTTTAGATGCTTTAAATAAATTCCTAGGTATGCAAAGTTTCTTGAGGAAATGTGCACTACCAAAAGAAAACAACGGTTAACGGGAGCACAAAAGGTTAAGGTTAGTGAACATGTGTCTGCCATGTTTCAAAAGAAACTTCCTCCAAATTGCAGTGATCCAGGCATGTTTGCTATACCTTGTGTGATTGGGAACACCACGTTTCCAAGGGCTATGCTAGATTTAGGGGCTTCTATAAATGTAATTCCTTATTCTTTGTACGAGTCCTTAAAGCTAGGTGCCTTACATGAAACAGGTGTTGTGATTCAGTTAGCTGACCGTTCTAATGCTTATCCCAAGGGAATAGTGGAAGACGTGTTAGTTAAGGTTGATAAGCTGATTTTTCCTGCCGATTTTTATATCCTAGATATGGAGCACGATAAACATGCGACCCCTATTTTGTTAGGACGACCATTTTCAAAAACTGCTAGGACTAAAATTGATGTGCATAGTGGATCTATTACTATGGAGTTTGATGGAAATACAGTAGAGTTCAACATTTATGATTCCATGAAATTTCTGAGTGATGATCATTCATGTTATTCTATAGATGTGATTGACTCTTATTCGCAGGACGTGTTTGAAATTGATGGTAAAGATGAATTGCAGGTGGCTCTTGAGCATAATTTGAAAGATGATGAAATTGAATATGTTTTAAGTGCTAATTTGCAGGAAATAGTGCAGGTTTTGGAAGATCAAGACAAGCTCCCGACGGTCCCTTTTAATTTTGGACCCGTCCCACTCACCATTCCTAGAGAGAAGTTGTTACCATCTGTTTTGCAGGCCCCAAAAGTGGAATTGAAGCCACTTCCCGATAATTTGAAGTATGTGTTCCTTGGAGAAGGAGAAACATTACCAGTGATCATCTCAAGTCAGCTCACCCAGGAGCAAAAAGGAAGACTTATTGAAGTTCTTAAGGAGCATCGAGAAGCAATTGGATGGACGATTGCCGACATCAAAGGCATAAGTCCTACCACATGCATGCATCGGATCTTGGTGGAAGATGACGCGAAACCCGTGAGGCAACCACAACGCCGGTTAAACCCACCTATGATGGAGGTAGTGAAAGCCGAAATTCAGAAATTACTCCAAGCAGGTATGATCTACCCTATTTCTGATAGCAAATGGGTTAGTCCTACCTAAGTTGTGCCTCAGAAAACGGGTGTAACTGTTGTGGAGAACCAAAATGGTGAGTTGATTCCTACACGTATCCAAAATGGATGGCGTGTTTGCATTGATTATCGCAAATTGAATGTTGTGACTAGGAAATACCATTTTCCTTTGCCATTTATTGATCAAATGCTTGAAAGACTTGCTAGTCATGCCTTCTATTGCTTCTTAGATGGTAATTCAGGGTAATTCCAGGTGGCTATTGCGCCAGAGGATCAAGAGAAAACCACATTTACGTGTCCTTTTGGCACGTTTGCATATAGGCGCATGCCTTTTGGGTTATGCAATGCCCCTGCCACTTTTCAGAGATGTATGATGAGTGTATTCTCTGAATATGTCGAGAGGTTTGTTGAAGTTTTTATGGATGATTTCACTATACATGGAGATTCTTTTGACAGTTGTTTGCAACACTTAGTTTTTGTGCTTAAAAGATGTATAGATTCTAACCTTGTGTTGAATTCCGAGAAGTGCCATTTTATGGTGCGACAAGGGATTGTTTTAGGCCATGTGGTTTCCGAAAAAGGACTCGAGGTAGATAAAGCTAAGGTAGACACTATTCAATCTTTGCCTTATCCTACTAATGTTCGGGAAATACGTTCTTTTCTTGGCCTTGCAGGTTTTTATCGCAGGTTCATCAAGGACTTTTCGAAGATTTCCTCTCCTTTATGTAAGCTGTTGCAAAAGGATGTGGATTTTTCTTTTGACAAACATTGCAAGAGTGCTTTTGAAACCTTGAAAAAAAGACTCGTCTCGTCTCCAATTATACAACCACCTGATTGGTCTCTTCCCTTTGAGATCATGTGTGATGCAAGTGACTACGCCGTCGGAGCGGTGTTAGGTCAAAGGGTGGGGAGAGCACCTCATGCTATCTATTATGCTTCCATGACACTAAATGAGGCTCAGCGTAACTATTCTACTACTGAAAAAGAATTGTTAGCTGTAGTATTTTCTTTGGAAAAATTTAGATCTTTTTTGCTTGGAACAAAAGTTATTGTATATACTGACCATGCAGCTCTTCGTCATTTAATGACGAAAAAAGAAGCCAAGCCAAGATTGATCAGGTGGATTCTACTTTCGAGCGAGTTTAATTTGGAGGTGAAAGACAAAAAGGGGACCGAGAATTTAGTAGCGGATCATTTGAGTAGATTGGTGTCTTCCTATGATTTAGAGAAGAATGTTGAAAAACCGTGGAAAGAACCAATTCGAGAAGAATTCCCGGATGAACATTTGTTCACCCTTAAGGAGTTTAGTCCATGGTATGCTATTTCCTTGTCTCTAACAAATTTCCTCCTCATTTTTCAAAAGCACAAAAAGACAAATTACGAAGCGATGCAAAGCATTATGTATGGGACGATCCATATTTGTGGAAACATTGTGCGGATCAAGTGATTGGAAGGTGCATTCCCGATAATGAGGTAATATCGATTCTCACCTTTTGTCATTATCATGCATGTGGAGGTCATTTTGGAGCAAGGAGAACTGCTCGAAAGGTATTAGATTGTGGTTTTTATTGGCCTAGTTTGAATAGAGATGCAGTCCATTTCTGTAAGTCATGCGATAATTGTCAAAGAGTCAGGAACATATCCCAAAGGAATGAAATGCCTCAAAGTGCGATTTTGTATTGTGAAATCTTTGATGTGTGGGGCATTGACTTTATGGGACCTTTCCCGACCTCTTTTGGCTTCATGTACATTCTTTTAGCAGTGGATTATGTATCAAAATGGGTGGAGGCTAAGGCCACTCGTACTGACGATGCTAAGGTGGTTGCAGATTTTGTGAAATCTCACATATTTTGCAGGTTTGGAATTCCAAGGGCATTGATTAGTGACAAGGGAACTTATTTTTGCAATCGAACCATAGGTGCGCTGCTGAAAAAGTATCATGTGACTCACAAGACCTCCACGACCTACCATCCACAAACAAATGGCCAAGCGGAGGTGTCCAATCGCGAGATCAAATCAATCTTGGAGAAAACGGTGAATCCAAGTAGGAAGGATTGGAGCTTGCTATTGGAGGATGCACTATGGGCATATAGGACGGCTTATAAAACCCCCATTGGTATGTCACCATACCGATTGGTATTTAGAAAGCTGTGTCACCGTCCAGTGGAGCTTGAGCACAAAGCATATTGGGCCATTAAAAACTTCAACATGGCCTTGGATGAAGCTGGATTGCATCGGAAGCTACAGTTGCAAGAATTGGAGGAGATAAGGAACGAGGCTTATGAAAACGCAGCATTTTACAAGGAAAAGACTAAGGCATGGCATGACAAGCTAATAATAAGAAAAGAGTTCGTGGTGGGCCAAAAGGTTCTCTTGTTTCAATCCCGCCTACGTCTTTTTCCAGGAAAATTGCGTTCTAGGTGGATCGGGCCATTCATTGTCGTGAAAGTGTTTCCACATGGAGCCGTGGAAATCCAAAGTGAAGCCACCTCCAAGATTTTAAAGGTAAATGAGCAGCGGCTTAAGCCGTACTTTGAAGGATTCAAGCAGGTCGGGGCCGAGGATGTTCCTCTCGGTGACCCGGACTATGGTTAGCCCTTATAGTTGTAAGTCGTGTCGACAATGGTAAATAAACGAGCTTGTTGTATATAGTGTATAAAGTTAGTTTTCTTTTGATTTTTGGAGGATATTATGCGTGTGGTTGTTTGTTTTGCAGGGAATAAAAGGAAAGTTCGTGACTTGTGAAGTTGTTGTGTGTCAAAATGTTGATGAGCGAGTATAAAAATCCGAGAGTTGGTTCGCATTTGAAATCAAAGCAAATTAAGCGCAAGGAATGCGAGCAAAAGTGAAGAAAAATGAGAATGATAGGTGGACAAGAGTGAAGAGGGAGGTTGGAGCCAAAAACATGCAGGTCGCGACTCGCGAAGTCATCATGTTGCGACTCACGACACTGATCGCAACTCGTGAAGGCAGTCCTGATAATTTTTTTCCAAAAAGCGAAGCTCAAATTTTTTTATCTCTCCCATCCTTTTCACACGACGCCCCCCTCTCTCAAAACACTCTTTTACTCTCAAAATCTCTCAAGCACCCTCCTCTCATCTCCCACTCTCCCACCTTCACAACAACTTCTCAATCTATCCTCTAATCCTCTCCTTTTCACTTCTCTACACAAATTCCCTACTTTCTTCTCTCCTTCACACCATAATCCTCCCACAATTTCTGAAAATCGTCCCCTTCTACTAAACCCTAGAATTTGGGGGTTTTTGATTTGAAGCAACACCCTCCAAATTGAAGCTTGGAGGATCATTCTACATGCTTAGGGGAGCTATTTACAAGTTCTAATCACCCTACATAACACTACTTCACTTCAATTTCGGTATAACACACTCTTTCCTACTTCTCTTTGATTTTGCTTGAAATGTCTTGTTTTTGCTTAATTGTAGAGTTGTAGCTTGTTTCATTAAGACAGTGTTAGTAGTTGTTGATTGAAGTTGTTGAGTTGTGTGGTAGTGTTGTTGTGATTGTTGAGCTCAATTGGGAATTGGTGGTTGGTTATTGTTGTGTGGAGGGTGTTTGGAGTGTAAGAGTGTTCTTATTTGTGTCCTTGTGTCAAACCCTTGCTGTTGTTAGTTCTTATCTGTTGAAAAAAAAAAACAAAAACACAAAACAAATGAGCAAGAGAAGCCGAACCGAACCCGTTCCCCAAATTAACTCCCGTGGCCTTAAGAAGCTAAGTGACCAAGCTAAAAGGCGATGGGACCGCCTTGACAGTCCGGGGAGGGTGATACAAGAAACTAAGTTTGCGGATTACCCTACCCTTGAAAAATTGGGGTTGGCTAGCTCGGTTGAGTTTCTTCTCAATAAGGTTGGCCTCCGAAACTTTCTATGGAAGAGGGCCCGAACTTATGAGCGGTACACCCTCGAGTTCCTTTCGACCCTCCAAGATCACTGTGTTTTGGTACACCCTCGGTACAAAGTTTCTATGGATTATCCTACTGTGTTTTGGTACAAGATCACTGGTGGCAGTAAGTGGCATAGCCACTGCAAGAGTAGCGCCATCCCCCACCCCGCCTTGCGCTACGTGCACCATCTTTTGTCTATGACGGTCTTTTGTGCTGGCGAGCCCACTAATTTATCGAAGTTTGACCTTAAATGTCTTTGGGCCATGACACCTCAAGGGGAGGGGTTTCCAGATTGGGTGAAAATTTGGGTGGATAAGTGCTTAGCTCAGTCGGCTGAGGGGAAGACCTCGGGGAAGTTGAGTATGGGGGGCATGATTAGCCTTTTAGCCTCCCAACTAGGTGTCCAGGTGCCCGTGGATAAGAAGGGCAACCCCACATTAACCCCTTTAGGGACAGCTAGTGGTCGATATTCCCGTGATTCTAACTGCTATGATACCATTGCCTTGAGGAGTATTACCATGCTTCACTTTAAAACCATAGGCAAAGAGACGAGATATGTGTGGCTCTTTAGGGCGAGAAATGTCAGATATATGGCTTTACCGCAAGAGCAGGTGGCAATTACCGAGCAGACCACACATGAGGAGTTCTTCCTTCCCCCGGATGAGAGGTATGCCCGTGGGGTGGTGGAGGAATTAGGTCAGAGGGACCCTGAAGAGGTTCAGCCTCAGCCACATCAGTTCTAATACCAGCAGTTTCAGCAGTACCAGCAGGAGCAGGGTTACCTCCCTCACGCCCAGTTTCAGGCTCAGGTAACTGAGCAACTATCCAGTGTTATGAGCGATTTGGGAGAGATGCGGGATAGGATGTATGGGATGGAAGACCAGATTCATTCAGTTGGTTCCATGGTTTCGGCCATGAACAACTTTTTTGTGTCCCGTTTTCCACCCCAGGAACCGGAAAACCAGGACTCCTGGTACTCCGATCCCACATCCGAGATTGAGGCGGCGCGCATTATACGCCGCCAGGAGAGAGAGGCCCGTAGGGCAGCCCGCAGGTTTGAGCGCGGGGGCCCCTCGAGCTCTTAGAGTTTTTCCCTTTTTCTTTCCCTCTTATTTGTGTTTGTCCTTTCCACATTGAGGACAATGTGCATAATAAGCGTGGGGGAGAGATTGATTAAATGTGGTGGTTTTTTAGCTTGTTTTAGTTTGTTCTGTTTGGTTTGTTTTGTATATATTGTGGTAATTTGATGAAAATTTTTGCAAAAAAAAAAAAGTGACAAAAGAAGAAAGAAAAAAATTCCCGCTGAGTTGAAAACCCGCAAGGGCGGGTGACTAGGGCAAAATTGGGGGCTCGGATAGGTCGAAAACCCGAAAGGGCGGCCTATGCAAAAAAGAGCTAGTTGAGAGGGTGAGTTTTGTGAGCCGAAAAAAAAAAAAAGATGAAAAAAAAATGAATGAAAATGAGAAGCTAGGATGAAAACCCGGAAGGGCTCCTAGGCAAAATGAGAAAAAAAAAAAGAGAGAGAAAATTAAAATAAAATATTTACTTTTGATCCTCATTTGTCGGTGTCGGCGTCATAAGGTGGCGGCGTTGGAGTCGATGTTTTCGGGCTAGATTAGGTCCTTGTTTTATGTCTTTTGAGGGCGGGGTGTTCATTTCTTTTTGGCTCGTTTCTCTTTTGTTGCTTGTGGTATGATTTGGTTGGAGCACGAAGCTAAGCGTGGGGGAATCACTGACCCTCGTGCCTTAGTTTCCTTGCATTTTGGGGAGGTTGGAGTTGGGAGGTTATTGTTGATATTCGTGTCCCGAAACCTTTCGGGATTCGAGGTTCATTTGTATAGAAGAATTCTTTTGGGGTAGATTTTGTCGATTGGCTTTTGTGTCTTGTGGATGGCGATTCCGGAGGTTGGCGTGGTATGGCGTATTTTGGTGCTTGGGTGTGTCGATTTCTCTTTTTCTTTTACTCGAGGTCGAGTGAGGTTTAAGCGTGGGGGAGTTTGATGTGTCCAAGTTATCCGCCAATCTTAGGCGGATTTCGGGTCGTTTTTGGTGTCGGTTCGAACTTAGTATCGGGATTTAGGAGAGTTTTGACGTTAGGAGGTGTTGTCGGAGGATGTTGTGTTTTGAGAGTCTAGGGAGCGGTTTGCATGGTGGCGTAGTCGAGGGCCGATCTTGGTCCTCCGATCACTTTTTGTGCCTCGGGGTCTTTGTCCTTGGTTCCTTTATGGCGCATCTTCCGAGGCTTCCGAGCTTTGTTCGAGTTCCGAGTCCGAGTTCCGAGGTCCGTGGTTCAAGCTTCTTGGTTTGCTCGTCGTCCGAGGATCGTCTTCACTCTGGTTCTGCAGCTTCATGGCTTACTCAAAAGCCAAGTTCTCCTCTTTTTCCGCTTTGTGCTTTCTTTTGGTGGTTTTGTGGCAGTCGCAACGTCGCGAGTCGCGATCAGTATCGCGAGTCGTGACCTGCCCATGGTCGCGAGTCGCGACCCCTGTGTCGACCGCTTCTTTTGTTTTCTTTTCCTCCCTTGGAGGGGGTTGTTATTAAGTTTTAGTTTTAATTTTTTGTTAGAGCGACGGTAGAGAGAAAAAAGGAAGATTTCTTTCTAGGATTTCTTCCTCTCTTCTTTTGCAGATTTGTAATGAATCCTATGGCTTGGCTAGCTTAAACATCTATCTTGGATTTGGTTGTTGAAGCTCTAATCTATTTGTGAGAAGTTCTTATCCTCTACTTTCTCTATGGTCATTGTGATGCTTCTTGTATTTAATTTCATGATGTTTGCATAATCTTTGCTAGGAACGTTACTAGTATTGTTGTGTGATTGATCTAATGCTAATTCTAGGTGCATAATCGGATTGTTGTGTTCCTAGCTCCATGTAGCATACTAGGTGTTTGATTAAATGCTGAACATTAATCTTTTGCACTTAGAGAAGCATTGCTTATTATTTGAATGTTATTGCTTTGATAACATTAGTAATCCTATCGTGTTCCTCGACCTTAATGCTACTTTGGTTTGGACTAAAGTGCGATTCATTTGAGTTAAGGCATAGTAAGGGCGGTTCAAACCACGCGGATCGTGTGTTTAGCCACGATCTAGGAGGATAGAGGTCTAGACTTCTCGATAGGTGACCATAGGAAGTGTCGGGGGTTAAGATTTCATGACCACAAACTAGGTTAGGGTGGATGCTAATCGAGTCCAAGGTTTTTCTTATATTGTAATCTCTTCGTATTTTAATAGTGTGCTTAGTTTAACTTGCTTGCATTGTTCCAAAACCCCCAATTCGGTTACTTTGGCCTTAGCAAATAATAGGGTCCTTAATTCACTAATTTCCGAACAAGTTCCTTTGCTCCCTGTGGATACGATCCCTACTTCCATTATATTTGCTTAGTGTGCATGAGAGTAGGTTAATTATATTTGGTTAGGAGTACACGGCAAACGCCTACCATGATACTTCTAAGCCAAAGGCCACTCCTAAGGCAAAAGTGGCAGCACTACATGAGTGCTTCCATTGCCATAAGATTGGCCACTGGAAGAGGAATTGCCCCAAATATCTGGAAGATAAGAAGAGTGGTGCTTCAACTCCAGGTATTTATGTTATAGAGATTAACTTATCTACTTCAACTTCATGGGTATTTGATACTGCGTGTGGATCTCACATTATTTGTAATGTGCAGGCACTAAAAAGAAGTAGAACGTTGAGCAAAGGAGAAGTGGACCTCCGCGTGGGTAATGGAGCACGAGTTACTGCTTTGGCTGTGGGAGATTGTAGTTTACTTTTACCTTCTGGTTTAGTATTAGAACTGCATAATTATTATTATGTTCCAACTATTACCAAGAATATTGTTTCGATTCCGGTTTTGGATTCGGAAGGTTTTTCATTTATAATTAAGAATAATTGTTGTCTATATGAATGATTTATTCTATGTCTCAGCCAAGTTATCAAATGGTTTATATGTGCTAGACTTAGAAACCCACATCTATAACATAGACAATAAGAAACATAAAACGAATGATTCAAACCCTACATACCTATGGCATTGTCGATTAGGCCACATAAGTTCAAAGCGGATTGAGAAACTTCATAGAGATGGAATTCTCAAATCATTTGATTTCGAATCATTTGATACTTGTGAGTTTTGCTTGATGGGGAAAATGACAAAGTCTCCTTTCACAGGTTCAAGTGAAAGGGTCAATGACCTTTTAGCCCACATATATATGGATGTATGCGGACCTATGAGCTCGTCGGCTAGGGGCGGGTACAGTTACTTCATTACTTTTACAGATGATGTAAGCAGATTTGAATTTGTTTACCTCATGCGACATAAGTCGGAATCCTTTGAAAGATTTAAGGAATTCCAGAATGAAGTACAAAACCAACTTGGGAATAAAATTAAGGCACTGCGATCTGATCGTGGTGGTGAATATTTATCTCAAGAATTTAGGATTGTGGAATACTTTCAAAATGGACTCCACCAGGAACACCGTAGTTGAATGGCGTTTCTGAAAGAAGGAATCAAACTCTACTTGATATGGTTCGATCCATGATGAATCTTGCTGATCTTCATATTTCATTCTGGGGATTTGCACTTGAAACAGCGGCATTCACACTTAACATAGCACCATCTAAAGCAGTTGAAAAGACAACATATGAAATGTGGACTGGAAACGTTCTAAAATTGTCTTTTCTAAGGATATGGGGTTGTGAAGCTTATGTAAAACGTTTACTTTCTGATAAGCTTTCACCCAAATCCGATAAATGTCTCTTTGTGGGTTACCCAAAAGAGACTAAGGGATACTACTTCTACAACCAAAGCGAAAACAAAGTGTTTGTTGCTCGTAATGGTGTCTTTCTGAAAAAGGAGTTTATTTCCAGAAAAACAAGTGGGAGAAATGTATATCTCGATGAAGTTCGAGATGAGCAACAAATGGATGAGATTAACACCTTATCAGAGGCGGCCGGGCTTGAAAATGCTCAGGAGACGGTGCATTCAATTCAAGTACCTCCTACCGTCCCACTTAGAGATACTCCTTGCGAAGTCACTCAATCTAGTGAGGTAGAAACTTCTTCTGTTGTTCCCCAACGTAGGTCTAGTAGGACCATCATTCCGTCGAAGAGATATGTTGATTTCCTTTTGACTGAAAGTTCTAAAATAACGATTTTAGAATCAGAAGAACCTACTAACTACAAAGATGCTTTGGATAGTCAAGACTCTGAAAGATGAAATCTGAAATGGATTCCATGTCTGAAAATCAAGTATGGGACTTGGTTGATTTGCATGATGAGGTAAAACCCATTGGATGCAAATGGATTTTCAAGTTGAAAACAGACAAGGATGGAAACATTAGTGTTTTCAAAGCAAGGTTGGTTGCGAAAGGTTTCAAGCAAATTCATGGTATTGACTATGATGAAACCTTCTCACCAGTAGCCATGCTGAAGTCCATTAGGATAATCCTTGCAATTGCTGCCTTTCATGACTATGAAATATGGCAGATGGATGTCAAAACCGCTTTCTTGAATGGGTTCTTGAAAGAGGATGTGTACATGACACGACCTCAAGGTTTTGAAGATCCAGAAAATCTAGGGAGGGTATGCAAGCTTAAGAAGTCCATTTATGGACTAAAGCAAGCGTCAAGGAGTTAGATTCTCAGATTTGATGAGGCAGTCAGTAAATTTGGCTTTCTTAGAAATGAAGAGGAATTATGTGTATACAAGAAGTTAAGTGGCAGTAGTATTACTTTTCTGGTCTTGTATGTGGATGACATACTTCTCATAGGAAATGATAAAACCATGCTTGAGTCAATCAAGGAATGGCCTAAAAATTATTTCTCTATGAAAGACTTAGGAGAGGCAGAGTACATATTGGGAATAAAGATCTATAGAAATAGATCGAAAAGGCTAATTGGGCTTAGTCAAGAAACTTATATTGATAAGGTTCTTGCAAGGTTCAAGCTGGAAAAGTCCAAAAGAGGTTTCATTCCCATGCAACATGGCATTGCACTTGGCAAGACTCAGTGTCCTTCGAGTCCTGATGAGGTCAAGCGTATGAGTAATGTTCCTTATGCTTCTGCAGTAGGATCCATTATGTATGCCATGATATGCACTCGACCGGATGTTGCATATGCTTTGAGTATATGCAACAGATACCAGTCAAATCCAGGAGATGCGCACTGGATTGCAGCGAAAAACATCCTTAAGTACTTGCGAAGGACTAAGGATAATTTTTTGGTTTATGGTGGAGATGATGAGTTGGTTGTTACTGGATACAACGATGCAAGCTTCCAGAGTGACAAATATGATTTCCGATCGCAATTTGGTTTCATATTTTGTCTCAATGGAGGAGCTGTGAGCTGGAAGAGCTCTAAGCATAGTACCATAGCGGATTCTACAACAGAGACTGAGTATATCGCTGCAGCTGATGCAGCAAAGGAAGCTATTTGGATCAAAAAGTTCATTGGTGAGCTTGGTGTTGTTCCTAGCACTGAGAATGGCATTGAGTTGTATTGTGACAACAATGGTGCCATTGCTCAGTCTAAGGAACCCAGATCGCACCAAAGGTCTAAACATGTGCTCAGGAAATTCCATCTTATTCGAGAAATCGTTGGTAGAGAGGATGTGAAAGTAAGCAAGGTTCATACTGAGGATAACGTAGCAGATCCTCTGACTAAACCGCTTGCTCAACCTAAGCATGAGTGTCATACTAGGTCCATGGGGCTTAAGCATATGGGAGAATGACTTTAGGTTGTTTACTTCATGTTTACAATTGTAAAGACATTTATTATGCTTTGAAATGTTTATCAATAAAATTCCGTTCTTATTTAATTGTTTGGTTGAGTATTAAATAAAATGTCCAAATAATTTGTGTTTTCAAATAGGATTATCGAAAACGTTTTGATATTGGAACCCTATAAAGTGAACTGAAAATCACAATTTATTTGAAGTCCCTAGTCTAAATCACTAAATTGGACATAAGTGATTTATTTAATAGACTGGTGTATAATTAATTGATAGCGCAGTCCCATGGGTTATGGAGACATAGAGATGTCTAATTGATTATATGGATGTATATTTGATACATTGAGACTTGACCTAATTAGATTCTAAAAGCAGAATCAAACTACTATATTTAGTGGATTCCTTAGACATGAGTATGTCATAATAAATACAATATGACTAGTTTAACCTTGACGCTGTTAAACGCCACGCCGTAAAAGGAGGTTATAAAGGCAGTGATCAGGTGGGCTAAGAATTGAGTGGGAGTTATGGTCATACAAGAATGGATAAGTCCTCCTATTAAATAGGAATGGTGTCTGGGCCTCTTGATGAGTGAGAACTGAAAAAATGCATGGCCATGTGGAATAGGATTAAAGAGTTAATCCTTATTTGAGTAGTTCGAACTCAGCGATCAAGGAACATAAATTTGAGAATAACATTGTGTTATCAAATTTGGCATTAAGTGACTTAAAGAATTCAACATTGCGCTCTTGTCTTCGGACAAGTGGGAGATTGAAGGAATATGTCCTTAGACATCCCGGCAATTACTAAGTATAAAAGGGAATTATTATAGAGATAATAAATTACGTTAGTTTAGTAATCACATTTACTTGCTAGAGAATAAATGTTGGTTAGTGGGACAATATTGATTGAACCTACAACTAAGTTAACCTAATCCTATGAGGTCACACATTATAGTAACTAATTGAAATAAGGAAACCGACCAATAGGAGAAATTAGGGTTAGGTTAGGTCTCTCTCTAAACCTAGTCTCCTACTATTATAAAAGATTATAATAGGAGACTGGAATCTTACGTTCATTTTGTCAGTAACTTTCAAACTGAAAAAGAGAGAGAAAAACACTAATATTTCCCTTTGGAAAATCCGGCCACCCTCCCTAAAAAGTAAGAGAGTGAAATCTGGTCATCCTCTTCCGTTCTAGCAAACGTGGGAATTCAATTGGTGCTCATGGACTAAGTAGAGGGACATCAATTGCTGTTCTTTGATCTCTAGTATTTGCAATCCGGTGGAAAACACGCTACAAAGGTTGTATATTCTTTTCCTTATAATGTGACTCATTTTTATGTTATGCATGCGATCTTGTGATAGATGTTAGGAAATTTGTTTCCAGAAATTCCGCTATATGTTCATCTATATTCCTACACAAGATATTGGCAGTGATGTTATTGGCACAAGAAAACCATTGCATGAAAAAACTTGACAGTTGATGCTATTTCACTTGCAGAAAGCTCTAATGAACCACATGACACACAGTAGAACAGGATGAGATGCTACAAGAAAAACTAAAATCCAGATTTAGGAGCTACTTACCAAGGAAAGATGCCCTAGAGTATTGACCTTATTATTTAAAAATAACGATGACTACAAATTGTTGTAGCTATTGCGAAAGAAACCTTAATCTAATAATTATATACAGGTTTCAAAATTTATTGATGACAAATTTAGAAAAGATCAATAATGAATTGTGTGCAGTTTTTATAGACAAAGTATTATACCTTTTAAGGTTCAACGGGCATATTGTATCATGCCATGTGTTTCTGGGTTTATTTGTTGAATGAATTATTTTAGAAACTTCCCCTCCGTAACAGGAAAAACGTTACATATATATGTATTATTTGCAAGGTATAGCATATACATTTATTACGGAGGCAATTGATCCAACAATTAATTGACACTTGGCCAATTGGGGAGGCAACACTTGCTATCTGTTGTAGGTGACATCTGGTCAATTTAAATAATCAGATCATTTCGTGATAAATCGCAACAATGCACATTGCTACCTGACCTACATAGCTACACCAATCCCAATTGATACCAGATTAGTAGGTGAAAAAGAATAATTAAAATCTAAAAGTTAATAATACAATGTATTAAATGTGTATACTTGCTTCCTCTGTTTATTTTTACATGCTATACTTTTGTGTAGCACAACTTCCTAGGAGAAAATTTAATTAAGGATTAGAGTGGTATAAAGGTGGGTGATTATAGAAGGGGGGACCAATTCACATGGGTATTACTTTGAGGGAAGAGAAGGAAAATGAGGGACCACTTTCTCATTTACTCTCTTTTTTTCCCACGAGTTCAGGAAGTGGGAAATTTTCCCAACAAATCACATCCTGCTAGAATTTTTAGACAAAGCTAAAAATTTAATTCATTCCAAAAATTTCACCTATGTTTTAAATATTGGAACTTCAAATTTCATTCACCACCACTGCCCTTAAATCCTCTCTCTTCTATAAATACCCTCAACTGAAATTGCAGAGCATTTGTCACAAAATGAAGAGAGAGAAAATGTTCATCACATAGCTCAATTCATTTATATTACAACTTAGATTAGTTCACAGCACACACAACTAGTTAGAATTTATATTACAATCTTAAATATAAACTGAAATTTAAACAAAAAAAAACTAGATCATTAAATTTCAGCCATTTTTTTCCATCACAGCAGAATGGAGACATTACAGATTGGGGATCTGAGTGTCTTCAGCCTTAAACAGCTGCTGGAAATTGAAGGCACGGAGGAAGATTTGTCGCTACATGAAATGGGGCTGCATTATGACAAGTGATAATGAGATAGGGGGCAATAGACACACAACATCGATCACGGGAACACTAACAACAAGGCCACCAACAAGACACGGAACGGTTCACCAAGTCCAACAGGATGCAGAAGTTCACCAACAACAGCCACAACATGAACAACAGAGCAATGTAAGTGCAGCTAAGATACAACCCATGTTAAGCTTAGAAAATAGAAGATTGTTAATTGATGAGCTTCTAACTGTGGAAACAAATGGTAAACTTCCATGGGGCATCATAAGAAAATTAAGCAAGAAGTATAACATTCATAGGACAACACTTGACAGATTATGGAAAGATGCTAAGGCACATAGAGCAAGTGGTAAACTTATTTTAGAAACGAAAAAATAGGAAAGTGTGGCAGAAAACTCAAAGTCTATGATGAGGCTTGGCTTCATTCAGTTCCATTACACTATCGAACTAGTGTTAGGGCCTTTGCAGGCCATCTCAAAGTCCCCCCATCCACTTGTTTATAGTTTGTTGAAACAAGGAAAGCTTAGAAGTCACAGAAGTAGCACTCACCCAAAACTTACGAGAGGACCATAAGCTAGCTAGAATGAATTGAGTTTTGCAACATATACGACCAACAACTAGCACAGAACCACCAACATTTGTACACATGCAAAATGTAATCCACATAGATGAAAAGTTGTTTTTATTTAAACCCATAGACTATGAGGTTCTATTTACTCCCATCGGATGATGATCCATATAAGTGCTGCCCAAAGTAAAAGATACCCCATAAAAGTGATATTTACATGTGCTACTCCTATACCAATGAAGGACAGTAAAGGGGACATGATTTATCATGATGGGAAGTTTGGTATCTTCCCTTTTGTTAAACAAGTGAGGGCCAGGCATTCAAGCAAAAATAGAAAGGTAGGAACCATTGAGACAAAGGTCATTCGTCAAGTCAACCAGCCAGTCATGAGGGATATGATAATAGACAATATCATTCCCTACATTATGAGGCAGTGGCCTGAGGGTGTGTCCAATGAAATTTTCATATAGCAAGACAATACACGGCCACATATACATGTAAATGACAAAGCATTTCAAGAAGCAGCAAACAAGAATGGGTTTAACATTAAATTCATAAATAAACCAGCTCAGTCTCCTAAATTGAATGTCCTAAATTTGGGCTTTTTCAGAGCAATCTAAGCATTATAATATCAATCTTTTCTTAGGACTTTTGATGATTTGATAACCAAAGTTCATGTCTCCCATGATTTTTTTGACCCAGAGGTGCTCAAGTACACTTGGTTACAAGTTCCATATGCCAAGGTGGAAATACTCAAATGCAAGGGAGGAAACAATTACAAGAACCCACACCGTACCATGGAAAGAGTCAGCTTGAAAGGCAGGGACTACTACTAGAAAATGTGATAGTGCAACAAGCAATTATTGATAAGGCAGTTGCATATTTGAATGAAATGTTCATCAATGTTGATGAGCCTATTGAGTACTTGGACAACATGGCAGATTAGTGTGAGATGGAGGAAAAGGTAACTATTTGCACAACTTTTTGGTGGCATTATGTACATATGAAGGCAGAATGAATAAGTGTCCCATCATCAACATGGCAAATTAGTGTGAGATGGAGGAGAAGGCATTATGCAGGTATTTAAGTAGGTGTAAAGCTAAATACTTTTGGATGCACATGAAGCAGAGTTGCAGCAACACTTCTACTCAAACTAGAAATTGAAGTTTTTTTTGTTCATAATTCATGTAAGGAATATACTTTTGGGTAAATTTAAGTCATATTAGGCATATTTTTGGGTAATTTTAAGTCACATTAGGCATACTTTTGGGTAAATTTAAGTCACAATAGGCATACTTTTGGGTACAATGGTTTGTACAAGCAGTGTTACAAAATGAGATATTAATGTGATATGCTTGTCAGGGTTATCTGAGATAATATCCCTATTGATAGTCAGTTTACTTGGAAAACATAATGCAATGTACTCAAGGTTGGTGGCATGTGAGACTGAAATCTATTAAGGTTTATTACTAGCACATTGGGGAAGTAATGTTGATTTAAATCCTCAACTTATTGGCATACACCAATAAAGAGCAAATCATACATTATTTCCTCTAGCTACAATTAAGAGTCCCATCATCATTTGGATTAATCTTTATACTTCCAACAACAAACACAACAGTGGGATTGCAAAATACCCATATTCATGTAGCTGTCAATATACATGTATACCATCATTAGCCATCACCTCATTATAGTTCATCATCCTAAACTCATAAATCATATACCAAGCAACCAACATTTCATGATCAAACAAACCAACATCCAATTGAATGCAGGGGCTGAAATCCAAAATTAAGGGACTCATTTTATGATAAATAACCAACATATCATTAAACCAAAATCAATACAATGCAGGGACTCAAATCAAGGGACTCATTTTATGATAAATATATTAGAATAACAAATAAGCAAAAAAGAGATGAAGTTCATGATCACAAAACCTCAGGATCTCCCTTTGAGTTCACCTCCACCAACCTTTCCCTTCCCCTTGTCTTTCACATTAGTGTTGTCTTCCCCATTCTCACCAACATCCTCAGCCACAACCTCATCACCTTCATCCACATCTTCGACTTCATTCTCCTCACTCGAGTGTTGAACGAGTTTGACCCCCGTGGTCTAGATCTACACAAACGAGTTTAATTCTAAAATTATAAGATTTGGATTAGTGATTTTTTTTAAAGTAAGATCTAATACGGAGTACATAATTCATTACGTTTTTTATGGATGTTCTTATGATGGATTTCTCATAAAAAAAGGCCACCGTAAGAAATGAATGTGAGCCACTCATTTCGCCACATCATACACACAATAATGCTGACTGTACCGCGTGATTTAAGGAAGTTGGAGATAGTTTGACCATGTAATTTAGGCAGTTTAAGAATTAATTCCAAAATTAAATGTATTAAAATCTTTTCTCCATACATTGTATTTATTATATGATTTACTAACTTATACGGTTACTTATACTATAATAAAGAATACACGGCATTATACGTTTCACTATACATTTTTTTTCAAGGTATAAAATAAGTAAATAACAGAATTAAATCTTATATTATTCGAATTATAATATATGAAAATCATGACATACGAAATATTAAGGAAAAATGGATCTGAATACCCCCAACTTTGGGCGGTCCGCTTTTAATACCCCCAACTTTGGATTATTTTTAAATACCCCCAACTTTGGGGGTGGTCCGCCAAAAATGCACCATTTACCTGTTATGACCGGATGAACTGGTAAACCAAAACCCCCACCCCCACCCTTTGCTCGTCTCTCTCTCCTCTCCTCTCCTCATCCCCCCACCCCAACCCCCCACTGCTACCTTCCCTCACCACCATTTCTCTCTCCTCCCTACCACCTTCGTCACCACCTTCACTCCCACCAACAACCACCTCTGATTTCTCACCATCCCACCCGGCTCACTCATCTCCCACACCACCTCCCCCGACCTCGGGTCCCAAACCCTAACATACCCTGAACACCCGAAAGCACCCCAATTCACCGAGCTCCCCACCAACAACCCCACCTCCTCCTCAACCTCTTTATACCCGTCGTTTTCGCCGAATTCCCCGACTGTTTCCCTATCTCCCCCACAACCTTCAACGTCGACTTATCAACCACCAACACTACATTCTCCCCAAGCCTACACTCAAACCCCACGTAACACACCGAGTCACCCTCACTCACTGAGTCAGAGATGGCGGTGATTCGGGATTTGTGGACCCTAGTGTCGGAATCATCGTCCCAGTAAACAGACCCCACGTGATGATTACTGTAGAGGTGTAGACCCGGGTAGGTGTACGACCGGATCCGATGGCGGAGATTTGAGCATCGTTGGAGAATGAAGCAACGATGCTGCGATTATGCGGTGCGGGTTGGGGGTGTTACAGTCGATTTTGTGTGTTGGATTTTGAAGTTCAATAATCTCAGTTTCTTGCGAAATTCTTTGACAAAATTTGATTGCGATTTGAAGTTTTGCTGAAGTTTTTGGATTCTTTCTTGTGAAATTTCTTGTGATTTTTGATGAGAATCAAAGGTATTTTATGAGAATCACGAATCAAAGGTATTTTATGGTGGCGGTGAACGGGTGGTGGTGGGTGGGGGGAATTCAACGGGGTGGTGGGGGAGGGGGGGAGGCTGCGAGGGTGGGGCTAGGGGGCTGCGAAGGTTGGGGTCGGGCGTGAGGGGGGAGGGGTTCGAAGGTGGTGGGCCGGGGTGGGGGAGATTCGGTGGGTGGTCAGGGTGGGGGGAGATTCGGTGGGTGGGTGGGGTGGGGATGGGGTGTGGGGGGGTGGGAGGTCGTGGTAGTGGGGGGCCGGGTGGCTAGGTGGTGGTTGTAATGGAGGAAGAAGAAGTAGAGGATGGAAAAAAAAATTACCTTGCTAACAGGTTACAAGTCATCTGAGTGCATTTTTGGCGGACCATCCCCAAAGTTAGGGGTATTTAAAAATAATCCAAAGTTGGGGGTATTAAAAGCGGACCGCCCAAAGTTGGGGGTATTCTGATCCATTTTTCCAAATATTAATGTATGAAACATTGGCACATATTATTTAAACTCCATTAACGTCTTCGTCAATAGTCCAAAACCTCCATTATTAACGGCGAGCAACCTAATTTGAAGACAATTATATTGTTTTTTCAAGGTACACAGAATTAAATCTTATCATATACGAAATTGTGCTTTACAAATTATACTATATGAAAATCATGAAATACGAAATATTTCTTTATAAAACATTGGTACATATTATTTAAACTCCATTAATGTCTTCTTCAATGAACCAGAACCTCCTTTATTAACGGGAAGGAACCTAATTTGAAGACGATTAGGGTTTCTGATTAATTTGAAGACATTTATGGTTCATAAAGTTGACTTGCGAAGTTATATGCAGCATGCCATTCAGACGAATAATTCTGAAATTTCCGGTGCCATGGTCGAGTTTCTAGTTCAGTTGGCCGGCGTTGGTGGTATTTTCCGAATATGAATGGTGGAAGACAACTTGCCTTTGGTTTTGGTGCGTTGGACAGTCCCATAACTTGTTTTGGTCATAGCCACTAATTGGATAGTGATACTTTTTATGGCTATGACCATAGTGTTCTCCTGGCATTGCCAATCGATTAACTCCTATTAGGTTTTAACTCAGCTTTGAAAAATATGTCGAAGGAACCTTATGTGAACTTTACTTGGTTGGTCACTGGCATTTCTCATGGTGGACATGTCCAAATATTGGATATTGACAGTCCATAACTTATTTTGGCCATAGTCGCAAATTGGATAGTGATAATTTTTATGGCTATGACCATCTTGTTATCCAGGCATTGCCAAATTCTTGACTCCTATTATATTTGTACTGAGGTTCGAAAAATATGTATCGTTGTTCGTTTGTGAACCTTAATTGTTTGGTCAATGGTATTTCAGGTTGTGGACATGTCCAAATATGGCACTTGTTTTGTCATAGCCACTAATCGGATAGTGATATTATTTATGGCTATGACCATCCTGTTATCCTTGCATTGCCATACGCTTATCTCCTATTATATTTGTACTCAGCTTCGAAAATTATGTCAACTGCTATTGTTTGTGTACCTTAATTGTTTGGTCACTGGTATTTCACGTGATGGACATGTCCAAATATTGATCAAACATTACATCGATATTCAACAACAGTAGGATATACTTAATACATAGGAAAAGGCTTTTTTATTTACAAAATAGCAGTTTTTTTTTTGTGCCTCATTTGAACAAAAAAAAAAGCGCAGAGGAATTTACAAAATGACAGTTATATTTGATAATACTATTGGTTTTACGCAATAACTGAGAAGGAAGAATATGATTTTTTTTATTTCATTTTTTGTTTGTAAAAAAAATTAGATGATAATAACGTATATAATAATTAATGATCTGATATATTCTATTAGTTATTTGGATTCTCCAAAATATTATTTTTATCATAATGAGATAAATAATGATCTGAAAGGAAAATAATTATTTGTTTAGCATATTTGGAAAGGAGATAATATAATATTATTTTATCTTCATAAATTTAAACGAAGATCTCAAAATTATATTCTGCGCAATCTTTTTTACGGGGGTTAGCGGGTGGTTAGGATTTTAGGAAGGAAGGTTATGTCTAGAGTTTTTGCCTTATGTCATCACACCAAAACCCACTGTACATCCCCCTCACTCTCGTTATAGAAGCAGTGGAGTAACCGAAAATGGCGGAAGAGAAAAACAACTCCTCATGTGTAAGTATTACATGGTGGTTTTCTTTATTTTCCTTCATTTATGTAGCCAATTAATTAATAATAAGCAGCGCCAACGATTAATATAATAATTACATATTCAATATAAATTATATAGATATGCAGTTGGAAAATATATCTTATACTGTTATGAATCTGAAACCTGATTTTGCCTTTTTTGCCTTCATTTTGTTTGTGTAGAACTTGGGTGTGATTCTAGAAGCCATCAATGAAATACGCTCAAAAGTTACCAACATCGAGTTGCCGTTGGCTCAACTACATTCAAAGCAACATGATTGTCATGGTGAAGTCAAAGGTGGAAAGTCACCAAAGGGCAATGAAAAAGGTGATTTCACACCGGGAGTACAAAAATCAACAAGAACTCCAAGTGCTAGTTGCGCTACTAATAATAGATCGAATTCCCCTTTCCTAAGTCCTGATGGTGGCTTGGTCGATTGCATGCAAAAATCAAAAACTAAACGTAAGCTGGACGTTGATTTGGGAGGACAAGAGGAGGAAAGTGCAGAAGAACCCTTAGAAATTGATTCATTTAGTATCCGAAATGTTCGTTTCAATGCGCCTCAATTTCCTCTAGGGTTGGAAACACTGAGAGGCGTCAAGGACGAGGCAAAAAAAGAAGTAAAAAAAGCTGAAAAGCCTATTGATGTATCGAAGACTCCAAACACTATCTCAACATCAAAGGGCAGCGTTGACCTTTCTGGTGGAGCGAACACTGTAGATAAAACAATGGAGAAGCGGACTCCTCGGCGAATAAAACAGGAGCATCCAAAATCTAATGAAACCGTAGGTTTTGAAAGTGTATTGTTTTGTCAGCACTTGTTATTTCAAAGGTGAGACTTATGTCCCCAATTTATAGACAGCAAAGCCCAAGGGAAACAAAAAGCGCAATTCAAATGCACAAAACGAACAAGTACACCTCAGCATTTGATTTGGCAATAATTTAGTAGCCAAATTGTTAATGCTTCCTTTTGGCCATACAAATAAATTTGTCTGGCCATTATCATATTACACTGTATATACCAGGTAGGGGAAGAAGTAAAAAAAACATCAAAATCAGAATCTTCGCAGCCCACATCTTCGAAAGCAAAGAGGCGGAAGAAGTGCAACGCAAAAGAGCTTATTGTATTGCAGGTGCATTGTGGTCATCACATTTAACATTTCCAGACATTACCACACGCATATCAATTTTTGCTATTAAGAACTGACATTTGCTTGATGCATTTCCTTTTTAATTAATTTGGCAAGGATGAAGAGGTTGTACCTGGAAATGGTAGCCCTCCAGTTTCCAAAAGACGAAGTTCAAACAAATTGGCAAAGCCAGTATTCTATAAGTATCTACTTCAGCTAGTAGATCGGGACAAGCAAATATGCTTAAATCTTCACAAGTTTGACAAATATGACGAAGTGTATTGTCCAAGTGAGGATATGCACAGATTGACAGTTAGTGACTCTATGTGTGTATTTCCAGATGGATGGCTGTCTAATCATGTAAGTTGTCTACTCAAGTCTTGACTATCAGTACTACATAATTTTAATTCAAGTAATATGCTTACAAAGTTGTATTTTTTTTTACAGTTTATCAATGTCTACTTATATGACATGCAACTGGGGTTAATGGAGACCAACTCCACGAAGATGGTATTGTCCCCCTCTTTCCAGGTACATTATCGATTCTAGGTTACACTAAAATGACTTTTCGTACCTTGCGGTTATCTATTTGAACCAGACCATAAAAATGTTTCAAAGTGTTATACTTAAGTCCGATGAACGGAATCCATATAGAGGAAGTCAAGCCATAATGAATAGGTGTTCAGCCGTGAATGACACCTTTATCCCGGAACACGTCGAAACAATTGAACAGGTTTTACATATTTGCAAGTGTTGCAATTTATTTGAGATGTAATTCGTCTTATTAGTTAATCAGCTCTCAATATCTTCGTTTTATGTAGGTTTTCATTCTGTGTTAGATAACGAGGCGAGACATTGGTTCCTGTTGGTTTTCCATGTCTTAAAAAAAACGGTGTACATCATAGATTCACTAGGAGCCTCGAACAACCGCTTCAATCTCGCTGAGGAAATGGTAACTATTTCAATCTAACGCGTTGTACTTTTCAAATGTAGTGACTATAACGTCCATAATAACTTCAATTTGATCAAATGAGCAAAGCTGCGACAGTTCTTCGAAGAAATCGCTTAGGCGGACTTTTCAAGGAGTACAAAAACTTTTTATATAACGTCGTAGATGTTCCGTTACAGCCAAATTGGTAACTTCATATATACACATTTAGTTTAGTTATATTTACTATCCAAATAAACTAATCAAAATTACAAATTCACCTTTTTCAGTCATGACTGTGGAATGTATGTCCTCAAGTACATCGAATGTGCCGATATCAAAGCCATGCAAGACATTACATATTCAGTAAGGACCTTCAGTTACTGTATTGGGGGTAAAATGTTTATAAAATGCAATTAACTTTGTTTTCTAATTCACCAGACTGACGAGATGCGTGTCGAACGATTGACGTGTTTCGCTAAACTAGTTACAAGCAAAAATAACAACTTGGCAAATATCATAAAATTCAGCGGTGTTGATTCGAGATGTGCGTTATGTATAGTATCGTTAGCATTCCCAATTATTTTATACAACAATCTTTTAAAATTTTATATTCCCTCAAAATTATGTGTACGATTGTTGGAGAACTAAACTTTATTTCATTAATGTGTAGCAATGTTTGTAGCAATGTTTATGTCTATGTCTAAAGATGGACTAGGTCATTACTAAACAATGTCACAAGTAAAATACGTTGTAATCCATGTGTCATGAGTCATGAGTCATGACTCATGAATACAAAAAACAATTACATATATACAAGTAAATCAACTTTTACTCATGAAACAACGGTTTGGTTCATTCTATTTGTTGATTCTTAGAGGACCTTTTGTGTTATGCCCTATAATGATCGTGAACATTAAAAAATCATAATACAGCATATATTTGAGTAACACAAAGTCTAAGTTTTCAACACAACACTTCGTTTCAAGTAGTCTAACACTCTAACTGTCTTTCAGGTACATGCAGGAAAGTTTATGGCAATCTCCAACCATGATTTTGGTCATTATCAAACAATGTCACAAATGAAATAATTTAGGGAGTCATGTGTAAATTGAACTAAAGAAATGATAATTGCAACTATGACAAACAAGTCTAGAGTCTAGTTGTGCCACGAGACATTACCAAATCAGGAATAACGACAAATATTCGACAGTGCACAAGTAACACATGTTCCAAGTTTTTAACACAACTCTTAGTTGTGCAGTACAAATATGTCTAAGAAATAGCAAGGAAAATACACCAAGATCGAATTTCGTTCTCTCAACCCGCCAGTGCCAACTTGTAGACAATATCTTTCAACTGATTTGCATCCCAATCAATCAACGATGTTAGAGTTTTTTTGCGATGTGTTGCAAGATCCTAAATTGTTGGAAAACATTTGCACACAATTAGTTGCTTTCAATGGAGCAACAATGCATGAAAACTGTGCATGGTTGGATAGGATTAACCATAGACGTCCATTACCTCAAAGTATTTCTTGTTCGTCCACTGTCTCCTATTATGTGCTTCCATGTATTTGATTACATGCATCCCACAGTCATATCTAAAACAAAAGTGGGAGACTTTAGAAAAACGCATAGCCGTCTCCAAAAACAAATTGTAATAGAAAAGTTGAATTGTGAATGACGTACGTGTTTGACTGTCTTGGGGTATTAACCTGCTTGATTTCCCAAACGGAAAATGCCTTGAACCTTTTCAGCCTCGCGTCCGACTTGTTTGAAGACATAAGTGTGGACAGTTTCCTAATCTGTGTCAGAAATGCGGCCATTATTTTACATACACACGAAACATCCAACCAACCAGACAATAGAAGACGAATACCTGACATTTGGCATTATCGATACTTTTTTGCGTGTTTTCATCAGGGTTCGAATCAAGCATGTAAATTTTGGAGTCCTCGAAACAAACAACACACATGTAAAAATGATCTGGCTTCGGTATCCACAACGGAACCATGATCTATGATATATATACTATATTATTAGACTATTCCTCAAACCAAAAACAACTATTAGCGAAACAATATAGGCAAATTACACTTACCTCTTTGCATTGGTCTGGATCATCTGGTAAGTATGATGTTTGCATAATAGGTGAATCCGGCAAATATTTTGATCCCTTCCTCATCCTTTTCACATCCATTGTCTTCAGTATTGAAAGAATTTAATAATATTAAATAGATTTTAATTTCATGACAAATTTCAACCATTATAAACAGCAGCTCAAAGACATCGCAACTAACCCGGAGTGCTGTTGGTATGAAAAAACTTGTTTGCCTATTTATTGTCTCTCGAATCCCCACCAAATTGATGATCTTAAATAAATCCCACATTCAATTTAAGCAGCAATGGGAATTCAATCATTTATAAACATTCTTATATATTTAATTTAGTAATGAATTCCTTACTTGTTCCGTCAATTCACACCCCGGACCCAAGGTCCGTAGGTGTGTCCTATCTGCCCAGGTCCACTGTGACTTGAACAACACCTAGCTATTACAAAAGTAAAAACACAAAATTAAAGGTTCAAGTTCACAGAAGTTTCGAAATGAAATCGGCCAACTGATAAATAAAATTGAATTAACTTCACCGACTCACCGAGGGTCTTCCTTATCGGATAGAACAAAGTCCAGCATTGCTTTTGTCTCAAACTTGCATTTTCTCATCGCGGTACCTATCGGAACATGTTTTATATGGAACGTCTCCTCTTCATCAACCTGAACTCATTGACATTACAGTCCGTTCACAACATATGTGAGCAACTATAAACAATGATGCTCAAAGTAATGTAGAAATTCTATATAATTACGCTTTTTTTGGTTTGGTAATGTCCTAACTACTTTATCCAGATTGCATACATGAACAAGTACAGTAAATAATATAAATTCTAAAATTCACAAATTCTTACTTAGTCAACTAACTAACCTCTTCATCGTTTCCTTGAGTTGTTTGTACCTTTGTTTGTTTTCCTCGTATTCTTTGTTTTTTGCTTCTCCTCTGGAGGATCCTCCTCTATCGTTGAGGCGGAATGCTCCTCATCTGCTGGGGAGGTCGTATTGGCTTCTTCATGTTCGGCATCATCAACCTTCTTATCATCATCATTCCTATCATCATCATCAACCTTCGTGTCATCATCAGCCTTATTGTCATCATCATTCCTATCATCACCATCAACCTTCTTGTCATTATCATCCTCTTTTTCCTCTACTTCAGTAGTTGCATCTCTCTCATCAACATCTTCATCAGGGATTGCGCCCCCAATTACCCCTACATCAGATGATTCATTCGCTGCGGCATTATCCTGCTTCTCCTCAATGCTTTTTAATACTACTTGTCGGCTTCTTGATTTTCTCTTTCTCCCTCGGCATCTCCGCTCCTTGACATCCTCAGGTCAACCTTCATCCTCCCGTTCATAATCAGAATCATCCTTACACTCCTTAACATTTTTCGTACAACTCTTCCGTTTGCTTCCTTTTACAATTTCCTTCTTCCTCTTCTTCCTTACGTCAACCTCTTGTTCATCCCCGTTCTCGCTCTAATTTCTTCTTCTTCGTCATCTACTGCTTGAGGATATGTTCTATCCACGAAGTCAGATACCAATTTAAACATTGCATTTACAGCATTTATAACATTGCATTTTTCAAGGTATGTTTCAATTTTTTGTAGATGAAATTACACTTTTTTGATTCGTGCTATGAATAAATTGTTGAACTTGTGTCGTATTTAACCAGAAGTTAATGTTCAATTGTTTATAAATTTAATGATTATATCATACACATGATAAACCCTTTGTAAAGATTGTGATCATGTTTAATTATATACAGCATGGATACATCTACTGACGAACGCTTACCACATCTAGAGTACGATGCAAATAGGAATATGGTACGTCACATATTAGTCCTCAAAATTGTTAATTTTAGTGTAAATACAACATCAGGTGGTTAATTTCACCCGACATTCATGTAACTTTAATGGCGTACTTTAAATTCTATTAATTTTGTTTTTTTGCAATGAACCCTAAAAAGAAATCGAGAAGCACTACACTATTGCTATTAACATCGACCAATTCGTGGCTGGAGATGAAGAACATAACACCGAAGACAACAATTCTGAAGAGGTACGTCTTTATGCACTTTTGGATGTTTGTTAAATACGAATATACGATCTTAATCCCAAAATTGTAACCCACTTGGCAAATATATAATAATCAATTAAACTTCGCATGAAATTAACGCTGGAGATGGGGATGAGAGTGATAACGACTCCGATTCAGAATCTGACGTGGATGAAAATACAGTGACATTCTTCGACCTTGAAGTTTGGGATCAAATTGGCAAGGATTTAGAAGATTTTACTGTAGATGACATGAAAAAACTTTCTTTCAAGAGCCATCACAATTGTATGCAGTTCTATAAGATGTACTCCAAAGTGAAAGGTTTTGGTGTACGCCGTAAGAATCCAATCAGGAGCAAAGTGAACGGACACATTACATCTCAATTGGTTTGGTGTAATCGGGAGGGATTCCGATCAGTGAGCTACTTGGAGAGAAAGGACAGGAGGCGCAAACATAGACCTATCACGCGATGCGGTTGTAAAGCGTTGATCAATTTCAAATGGGATCAAAACTCTGACACATGGCACGTGACACGGTTTATAGAAGAGCACAATCACGAACTTGTTCAAATGAACCAAGTCCCTTTCATTAGGTACTTCAAATGTCGAACTGAACATATACAAATAGGATATATTACATTCTTTTTTAACTTTTCTCATTGAACACATGAACCCAAAAGACTCCCAAAGCAACCCGACTTCAACCCATAACGCAAACCGCTAAAGATCAAGTCATATCCTTACAAATCTCCACCTTGACTTGCATCTACCACACAACTCCACCTCGAAAAAATCAACACACGTACCTCTTCAACAATACACGAGATACTTTTTTCCCCTCCTACTCTTGCATCTTTAACCCGATGCCGGGCTTGCCCACTTTGTCCCGGGGCCGAGATTGCCTCCACCTTGAGGCACAACCTCTCACGAGGTCATATGTGACTATCAACGTTCAACAAGTCCAAGCAATGTTTGAACTTGTGAACTGGAACTGGCTTGGTGAACATATCAGCTGGGTTGTCTGCAGTCCCAATTTTCTTCACCACTATCCTCTTCTCACTCCTCAGAAAATGATACCTCACATCAATGTGTTTAGTTCTATCATGATGCACCTGATCCTTGGCAAGACATATAGCACTCAAGCTATCACAATACACAGTCGCACGATCATGGTGTAGACCCAAATCACTGACCAAACCACGTAACCATATACCCTCCTTTGCTGCAGCAATCAAAGCCATGTATTCGGCCTTCGTAGTAGATAAAGTCACTGAAGACTGCAAAGTAGCCTTCCAACTAACCACATACCCTCCTAGAGTGTATACATACCCAGTCATCGATCTTCTAGTGTTTATATCACCAGCATAGTCCGAATCAGAATATCCGGTCACTAAACACTCAGCATCATTCCCATAAATAAGACTTACATCTGCCGTTCCCTTTAAATAGCGGAAAATCCGCTTCACAGCCTGCCAGTGTTCCTTCCCTGGTTGAGAACACTAACAACATGTGCTATATCTGGCCTAGTGCAAACCATAGCATACATCAAACTACCAACAACACTAGCATACGGAACCTTAGACATGTACTCATTTTCCTCATCAGATTGAGGAGAAAGGACAATGAAAAGACGAGCATTTGCAGCAGCAGGAGTATCAATAGATTTCGCAGTACTCATACCAAACCTGTCAAGTACCTTCAAGATATAACTTTTCTGAGAGAGGAAAAGTTTCTTCCGACCATGATCCCTATAAATCTCTACGCCTAGAATCTTCCTTGCTGCTCCCAAATCTTTCATGTCAAACTCAGAACTCAAAAGCTTTTTCAACTTTAACACGTCTGACTTCTTCTTCGCTGCAATAAGCATGTCATCAACATATAATAATAGAAAAATATAAGAACTGTCCTCCACCTTGCTATGATAAACACATCAATCATACGGACTCTGTCAAATCCATGCTCAACCATGAAGGTCACCAAACCTCTTATACCCTTTGTCTAGGTGATCGCTTAAGTCCATACAAGGACTTCTTCGACCCGCAAGCAAACTTCTCTTTCCCTGGAACAACGAACCCCTCTCGGCCGACTCATCGGAATATCCTCCTCCAACTCCCCATGTAGGAAAGCTGTTTTCACACTAGCTGCTCAAGTTCCAGATCGAAATGTGCTACCATTGCTAATAACACTCTAATAGAAGTATGACGAACCACTGGTGAGAAAATCTCATTGTAGTCGACCCCTTTCCTCTGACTGAACCCTTTTGCAACTAGTCTGGCTTTGTATCTGACACTTTCACCCTCTGAAGTTCCCTCCTTCCTCTTGAAAACCCACTTGCAACCAATCACCTTACGACCCTGTGGTATCCTCATGAGTTCCCATGTCTGATTCTTGTGAAGAAACTTCATCTCCTCACTCATAGCAACTAACCACTTAGATGATTCGTTACTAGAAACTGCTTCCCGGTAGGACATTGGCTCAGGTGACTCAATATCATCGGCTACATGTAATGCATAACCAATCATCTCCTCTACACCACGGCGTTTTGGCCGGGAACATTCCGCCCTCTATCTGTTCAATCGCCCTCTCTGCGTCTTCTTTCTAGGTCGTTTCGGCTCGCAACAATGCTTCCTCATGATCAGACTCAAGTTCAGCTGTTTCATCAACAACAGCTCCATCACTCAGACTAGTCTCCACCATGGGAGAATTCACTAGAACATCATCCTTCCCCTGAATTCGAACCTGTGTCTGTGGAGTAGGTTCTGAAGCAATTACTTGCTCAGATCCTTCATCTGTGTTATCATCAGTTTCACCTGCAGGTTTGTTAGCAGATACAAACATAGTGTTTTCAACAAAAGTAACATCTCTACTAAGTATAACACGCCCTTCTGATGGGGACCAAATCCTGTAACTCTTTACACCATCTCCATACCCCAAAAAACAACCCTTCCTAGCCCTTGGTTCAAGTTTACCTTCATTCACATGATAATAAACAATACAACCAAAGACACGCAAAACAGAACAATCAGCACTTCTCCCAGACCATACCTCATAAGGTACCTTGTAGTCAATACCAGTATGAGGGCCACAGTTTATCAAGTAGCATGCCGTTTTCACGGCTTCACTCTAGTACTTCCTAGTCAACCCTGCATTAGAGAGCATGCATCAAAGTCTCTCTAGCAAAGTCTGATTCAAGCGCTCTGCAACACCATTCTACTGTGGTGTTTTCCTGGCAGTGCGATGTCTCACTATCCCTGCGTCCCTGCAAAGCTCATTGAAGTCATCATTAACAAACTCAAGACCATTATCCGTACGTAGCCTTTTAATCTTCTTGCCTGTCTGATTTTCCACTAAGACTTTCCATTGCACAAAAGTCTTAAAAGCCTCTCCTTTGTACTTTAAACAGTAAAGGCAACAGTACCTGGAGAAATCATCAATAAATGTCACAAAATAAGTGAATCCTCCTATACCTTCTACCCGAGCAGGCTCCCAGCAATCTGAGTGAATATAATCCAGCGTAGCCTTAGTTATGTGCAGCCCCTTGCCAAACTTAGCCCTATGTTGCTTCCCCAACACATAGTGCTCACAAAACTCAAGGTTCTTCACCTTGTGGCCATCAAGAAGATTCATCTTGGATATTGTCTACATCCCACGCTCACCCATATGCCCAAGTCGTCTATGCCACAACTTAGTCATCTCCTCACAATTCGTAGATGCAACATTAGCAGAACCAGTCAGAATAGTACCTCGTAACACATACAAAGTCCCAATCTGGTGCCCTTAAGCACCAACTTCGAACCTTTCCACACACATAGTTCCCCATCCGAGCCAGAAAAAGTAAACCCTCCTTCATCTAAGACACCCAGGAGAAATCGGATTTTTCTTTAGGCTGTGGAACATGTCTAACATTCACCAATGTACGAACCTCACCCCCATAGTCCTTATCTTGATGGAACCCCTCACTACAACCTTACAAGCAGCATTATTACCCATAGTAACAGTACCACCATCACAAGACTCATAAGAAGTAAACCATTCCCAATGAGGACACATATGGTAAGAACACCCCGAATCTAAAACCCAATGGTCAGACGGACTAGACACATCAACAACAGCTAGTGCTAAGTCCTCCTCGGAGTTATATTTCGTATCCTGTTGTGCAATGTTAGCATTGGAAGCTTTAAGATTCTTAGGACATTGATGCTTCCAATGGCCAGGTTCTTTACACAAGTTACAAACATTCCTAGGATTGGCCCCTTTACCTTTAGAATTTTTCTTCTTCTTATGACCCTTCCCCTTAGCCGAGTTTACCACCAACCCAACCCCCGAATCTCCACCACTCTCTTTTGTTGCAGCCTTATGGCGTAACTCCCTAGTAAAAAGTACTGACTTTACCTCTTCTAGGGTCACAGTCTCTCTCCCAACAACAAATGACTCAACAAAGTTCTCATATGAATTTGGAAGTGAAACAAGTAAAATCAAAGCAGCATCTTCATCCTCAATCTTAACATCTATATTACGCAAATCAAGTAAAATAGTATTAAGTTGATCTAGATGATCCCTTAGAGACGTACCTCCTTGCATACGCAAGGCAAACAGCCGTTGCTTCAAAAGCAACTTGTTGAGTGACTTCGTCATGTAGAGACTCTCCAACTTCGCCCACAGACCAGCCGCAATAGTTTCATCTGCAACTTCTGTGATCACATTGTCTGCCAGGCATAGCAAAATCATGTAGAGACGACCGTTTTGTTCAATTTAGGTGTCCTGTGCTAAATAAAATTATGAGACCCCAAATGGTAACAAACTTTAAACGAGCATGAATTAGAGAAATAAAATTTTAAGCATGAATCACCAAATATTGTCCAATTAATAAATAAAAATCGAAATTTGATAATTGAAAATTTGATAATTGAACAATTCACATGGCCAAAAATAATCAGAAAATAGTAATAAAATTAACCAAAATTTCTTATAATAAAAAAACAACCAAATAACAAATTTTTCACAAGTTAGAAATTACCTTCAAAAGAACGATTATATGAATTACCCATTCTCTGCCAAGTGCCACTGCCACCCACCGTTCACATCCCCCCCTACATCTTCTTGTGTGTGTGTGTGAGAAATGTCCCAAAAATAAGAGACCGGCAAACAAATAATTAATCTTCTTCATCTGTAAGTTTTTTATTCTCCACTTTGCTCCACCTTCAGTTCTCTTATCCCATCAAAACCCTTATCTCTCTCTTCTCGTTTCTTTAATTACTCTTTCACGACTTTCCAACATTTCTTCTCTTTGCTTTCATTCTCGTTCGATTCTTGTTCGTTTGTGCATCTATAGTTGTTTTATTACTTGTTTTTTCTTTGCTAAATGGGTAAACCAGAAAAGAATCGATCTTTGTAATCTTTATTTTTTGAGAATTGTAATGCAAAAGATTGAATTATTTTGGGAATAAGGAACGACAGAGGTACCATTAGTGGGGTTTGGGAAATTGAAAGGGAAAAGCGTGAGATTAGTCGGCCAGAACGCGTGAGTTGGATTTGGTTTTTTTTTTTACTTTGGGCAGACAAAGTAAATGATTGGGCCCTTATATTTTGGGGACCCTGTGCAGTTCCTCATCCTGCACAGGGCCTTAGCCGAACCTGAGAGCGATGAATATATTATTTGTTCCCTTCCGGTTCCAAGAGGTCTTAAAATCGATTCTCACCATAAGGAAGTTAAAATCCTCTTTATTCCCCCCAACTTGTCAAGATTTCTCTTTATATTTTAAAAAAATTTGTAAAATTATACATAACACATAGATCTATACATAAGAATCAAAGTTAGCCTAATTGGTTGAAGGTCTAGCTTTCAGACAAGGAATACTCATCTTACCTCTAAAAAAAAGTTAAATCTATAAAGTAAATCTATAAGTAATTCTATAGATGTATCTAGCAACTGTAGATTTAGTATTCATCGTACGAATCCAGGTCAGACAAGATCTTTCTCGAGACAAAACTCTTTTTAATCACTACATTTTCAAGGAACTCTCACCTTAGCTACACCACCATAGAGGAGTCAAAAGGATTCACCGACACGGAGTTTAAAGCATATTGTCACGTACCGACTTTTCCCTAGTCGCTATACGTGGCCTACTTACTTCACAGTCCCGTCGGAAGGCAAGTCAAGGCACCTGATTGCTTGGCTTGGCTAGCTTGGCCAAGCTAAGTGTGCTATGAAATTGGCTAATTATGGAAGATGGCCAAGCAAAGTAAGTAAGCAAGATAGAGTTTTAAGAGAAAGCTCTTAGATTGCTTGAGAGTAAAAACAAGTGTTGGATCCTAGGTACAAATGAATGGGGATGCCTATTTATAGGCCTCCATCCTTCCTTCCCCTAATTCTAGAATATTCCGCACCTCCTTAATTGGAGGTTCTACATTCTACAAACTCTACAAGATTTATGTACAACAAGGAATAATCTAAACACATTCTAGAAGTACCTTATCCTAGAAGCTTTCCTCCAAGAGCATGCCAGGCCCTTCTAGATCCTTCCGGTGCACCACCGAATATGCCCATGCACCATCACATGTTTTTGGACCTCAAATTACAAATCTGGCTTGACCATTATCTTCACTGGTCCAAGATCTGGCGGACCCTCAAATTTGAGCCTACTTGGAGCTCGTTTGGCCCACCAAATGCCTTGTGGCGTTTTGCGGTTTCGTTGGGCCAGCGCAGGGCGCCTAGCCCACTGCTGCTGCCCAGCGATGCTGTGGGGCGTGGAATGCCATCCGTGACATTCTCCCCCACCCAAATTCTTGACGACCTCGTTAAGATCGACCCTCGGACATGTCCCGTCTGCCCGTGTCTCGTGCTTGTCGCCTTTTCCCCTCGACTAGTACTTGACGTCCCTTGCATGTGGCTTTCATGCTTTGCCTTGTTGCTCGTCCCACAGAACTTCTTTCGATGCCTAACCCTCGGCATCGAGGTTTCGATCCGTCCCCCGACCAATCCTGGACGCTCATGCCTTAGCGCCCATGTTGCCTTCAAGGAAGAGACCTTCACGCCCGCTTCCTTGCCTTTTGCGAGATGGATGACATACTCGCTCCCCTTGCTTGTGATGGTTAGTACACCATCGACATATTTATTGGTATGACCGAGTCCAAGAACTCCATGCTGGACTCGCCATCCATGTCGACTATCAAGAAGTCGATCTTTCCTTTCCGCTTCCCCAAGCGGACAGGAACATGCCATGCTCTCCCATACACTGGCGTGGCTCCAGAGTTGATGGCCTTCATCTCGCCATCCACCTTGGTAGTTCACACTTAGGTTCTTGGCTTCCCATAGCGCAAGAAAATTGTGCGTCGTCCCTGTGTCGACAAGTACCCTAGTGTGAACCTCGTTCACCGACCCGTTTACGACCATCAAGTTGCCCCTTTGCTTAATGCTCGTCCCTTGAGTTGTCGTGGATGCCTCCCTCATCGGCTCCTCTTCCACGACTTCCGAGGCGTTGAGGAGTTGTACATTGGCGAGCTTGGCTTCCTCACCCAAGCGCATCGCCCCCATTGACGCTTCTGTCGTCGACTCCCCACCCATAGTTGCTATAATAGCACTCAACTTTTGTCGCTTAGGGCAATATACGATCCATCGCAAAGAAAACATTTAAGTGGCTTGTGTTGCTTACCTCCATCGCGACTGTCCCCCTTGGACTGGGCCTTGTCCTTGCCGCTGTCCACGAACTTGGCCCTCTATTGGTGCAATGCTTCCTCCTCCTCGTGGTCGTCCTCTTCGACCCTTTTGCCCTTGTCCCGTCTCGAATCCCTCGGAATCTCGATCAAGGACTCCGCCACGGCTATGGCTTCCGCAAGAGTCTTTGACTCCACGTCTCCGCAACTTTTGCTCTTCCCACCTTTGCAAACCGTCCATGAAGAAAATGAGGCGACTCTTTTCCTCCATGTCGGGGATATCGAGCATGAGCGACGAGTACTGGCTTATGTAGTCCCGAATTGTCCCCGTTTGCCTTAGCCCTCGTAGCTTCTTCATTGCAAGCTCCTCGACATTCTTAGGGCAGAACTGCCTCTTCAAGTCCCTCTTGAACTCGTCCCACATCGCGATGCTGCATAGCCCCTTCTTGATATCCTCTTGTCGCCTCATCCACCAAAGGACGGCGTCGTCCGATAAATACATTATGGCGGTACAAATTATGGAAGCATCGTCTTCCACGTGCATGGCCTCGAAATATCTCTCGACGCTCCATAGAAAGTTGTCGAAAGCTTTCGGGTCACGCTCCCTTTCATACCTTGGCGGCTCCGGGACCTTCATCCTAGGTCCTTCCCGCATCGTCTCCCCCGGCCACGGCCGCCTTTCAAAGCGTCATGTCCGCCTTGCATGAGTTCAGATCCCCCCGGACGGAATCAATTTGCTTCTTCATGGCGTGGAGCTGCCCTGCAATAGTCTCCTTGAGTTGCGCCAACTCCACCCGAATTGAGTCGGTAATATCCTTCACGAAGAGTTGGACAAGGCTCCGCTGTCAATGCACCAACTCCTAGTTCGAGCACTTGAACACGACTATCTATCCCGTCAATACCCTGTTCAAGTGTCGACATACCCGATTTGAGCTCCGCAACGCCTTACTCGACAACCCCCATGCTGTCGACAGGGTCCCCTATTGCGAGCTCAACCTTTGCAAGACGACCATCAAGCTCCGAGGTCGTTGCTTCTTCTTCCGTAGGGTCTCATCGACGACCCCTGATGCACCAACACTGTCCTTCATTTGCGATGCCATCACTCTGACCCGCACGTATGCCTCGTCCACACAACAGCACCAACGCCTCACCCAACTTCAACGACAACGCCCCAACGATCGCCGACGATCGCCGCTGCTCTGATACCACTTGTCACGTATCGACTCTTCCCTAGTCGTTATACGTCGCCTACTTGCTTCACATTCCGTCGGAAGGCAACTTAAGGCACCCGATCGCTTGGCTTGGCTAGCTTGGCTAAGCTAAGTGTGCTACGAAATTGGCTAAGTATGAAAGATGGCTAAGCCAAGTAAGCAAGAGAGAGTTCTAAGAGAAAGCTCTTAAATTGCTTGAGAGAGAATACAAGTGTTGGATCCTAAATACAAATGAATGGGTATGCCTATTTATAGGCCTCCATCCTTCCTTGCCCTAATTCTAGAATATTCTGCACCTCCTCAATTGGAGGGTTCTACACAATTGTTGTCCTCGAACCTTCTACAAACTCTACAAGATTATGTACAACAAGGAATAATCTAAATACATTCTAGAAGTACCCTAACATGTCAGGCCCTTCTAGATCCTTCTGGTGCACCACCGAATATGCCCGTGCATCATCACATGTTTTTGGGCCTCAAATTACAAATATGGCTCGACCATTATCTTCATTGGCCCAAAATATGACGGGCCCCCAAATTTGAGCCTATTTGGAGCTCGTTTAGCCCACCAAATGTCTTGTGGCATTTTAAGGTTTCGTTGGGCCAGTGCAGGGCGCCCAGCCCACTGCTGCTGCCCAGCGATGCTGTGGGGCGTCGAACGCCATCCGTGACAATACGCTGACTAGTGAAGGCCACCTATATCTATATTCGGAAGGAACTTGGAAGGACACATCACTCATTAGGTAGTAGAATGCTACTAACTTGGAAATACAACACCGTACGTTAAGAGGAAATAGTGCCACTGGATAGTGGACAGAGGGACGCTAAAAAAGTTGGACAAAATATTGCTTTATTTTGGAAGGCCGGCACAGTACACAACACTTCCAACACCCTTGATTGCTAAGGGAACAAGGCTAAGGGATACAACAGAATACTAGCACCAATTGATCATCCACATCATCGCTTCAGTAGAATGTTTAACCAAACAAGGCTAACAAAGATCTAAAAGATAAAAGCCAACATAATGCAATCCAGGGCCCCAAAAGTTGACATCACTACAAACTGAAGCAAGAACAAAATCTGTATCCCACCTGCACTAAAGAGCTCTCTGCTGGATCCCACCTAACAGTGAGACTAGCCACCACAAAACATAAACTATGATATACCTTCCACGGCCACAAAACCCACAGAAAGACGAAGTGAAAAAAATTAGGCACAAGTAAGAGTCCCAATTTGAAAGAAGCATCAAATTTGTGAGAACAATATTGAGCTGTATGCTCCACTATAGATAACAGAAAGAAAGTCTTTCAAGAACAAGATACAAGTATACAACAGAGAACGTTATTTGTATAGCTCAGTCGTTGATGGCTATGCTACAAATTCAGTCACAATAAGCAGCCATAACGCTAAGATCGACATAACCTTTAGAAATTCTGAAATCTACGAACCTATAAGGCAGATAGATTAAACTGCAATAAAAAGCCATAAGCACCACTCTTATGCCGGAGCCCGGAGTACGAGTCTAAAACAATCAGAGGAACATAGCCTAAAGATCTCATATGATTCCTTGATGACACGATTAGAACCATAAGAATCCATGACAATACCGTTTATGAGATCAACACCAAAATCCGAGGAAGGAGCATGTGCATCAGACATGCAATCAAATATCAAAAGAAACCTAACATGAATAGAAGAAAAATACTAGCATCATGAACCTATCTAACATTGGTCTAATGAAGTAAGTGCAAGCAGTAAAGTCAACATGAGCAGACAGAGATCACGAGATGATAACACAATCAACAAGGGTAAATGCAAATTCCTGAATCAGGGTAGATCCATAAGAGATACCATATGCATCCTTGATGACACCATTAGACCCATAAGAATCATGCACACACATTTATGAGATCAATACCAAAATCTGAAGAGGAAGGAGCATGGTACATGCAAAAGCAAAACAAACATGACTAAATGAAAAAATCCAGCATCAAGAACCCATAAAACATTAATCTAATGCAGCAATCCAAGTGCAAGCAATGAAGTATTGAAGTCAGCATGAAGCACAGACAGAGATCACGAGATAATACACAATCAACATATGTAGATATGAGTCCCTGAATCAACATAGATGAGCCAAAAAAGACCACTTTATGCCCCCAAAAAGAACATTTATTTAGCAGTCACCCTTCATGTTAAGAACCAAACCAAGTACATATACTACTAACAACTCAAAATCACATGTTTAGCACCAAACCTGATATGTGCTAACAATAGACTCCCAATCATGATCCTTAAGATTTAAGATCAACATGCGTCTGAAGCCAAAAAAAAAAAAAAAAACAAGGCCAAGATCCACATGCGTCTGAAGCCAAAAAAAAAAAGCAAGGCCAGGCCAGGTGGAAACAACGGAACAAGTACATCCACAGTCCACATCACAAGAAAGAAAAATTAACGTATTTACACCCACAATAAACATCTACTAGAGCGTGCAAATATATAAACCAGCCAGGATACCTAACCATAAGATCGACATGCAGAACAAGCAAGAAATGACGTAGATGCCCTTTAAGATAAATCCCAAAATCCAAAGCATCTACTCTCCAGCAACTTCGCATCACCACAAATTTAGTAAACCCAGAATGAATAACATCATAAGTGTTGCCCATAAAATAAGGATGCTGTCAAGTGACCACTAACCAATTAAACCAACAAAATAAAAAATTTAAGGACCTTTCATTACTGATCAGAGGTCAAATAAATGCCAAAAAGAAAAAACCAAAATACAAATATTCTATTAAGGTGTGACCCAAACCTGAAAACAATAGAGTGAAAGCATACACCTGAAGCATGTTCAGCTAGTATGCTGCAATAAGAATTCAAAAGTCCACAACCAAAATCACAAAGGATATGAAAAATGTAAATATTAAGGCAGGAACAGATGTAGGTAGAAATATTAGTAAACCAACATAAAAAGGAACAAAAACAATTAGAAAGGAACGAAGGACATCTGATCCCAACACTTCTGATCATCAAACAAGTTGTACTATAGTGGTGTCAAGCAACAAAAAAAAAGCAAGTAGAACCACAGAAACAACCCTCAAACATAAGACTCCATCAAGAGTATGTGGAAAGTGCAGAACTATTAACGAATAAAGAGAACAGCCCGTTAGCAAAATTTCCTATAGCTTAAACCAAAAGGATCCTCTTTTCTCTCCCCTATAGTCCAATTTATAACAAACGCCACTGGCAACAATAAAAAAAGCCAATATAAAAATGAACCTAAGGCCGAGAAATAATTCAAGATCCACAATTATATTAGAAACATGGCAAACCTGAATGTTCTTTGCAAAGACCAATTCAGGATAGACCTGCAAAACTGAAAATTGGATAAGGAAAACCCAATTAAGTTGTACGTCATCCAAAACATATAAACGTCTTTTCAAGAATCTGCTGAAGCAAAACCTACAAGGTGAACCATATACTTCCTCCGTTCCAAAATAAGTGAAACACTTCTCTCATTAATGTGAGAGCTTTTTGACACAAGTGTTTCACTTATTTTGGAACGAAGGAAGTATGTGAAAAGTTGAAAACAACAGAAAATATTAGCGTTGTCACAAAATCATAGCACATATAGATTAACCAATGAGCTCAACCATAAGAGAAACACAGTGCTAAGAGCAGGAAAGAAAGAGGCCGGCACCAAATACTTGATAGACATTCAGTGACTTTAAGATCAACATGGACCTGAAGCAGAAGGACAAACTTGGAATCTGCACAACAAATAAATTACTCAAGATGCAAACAAGCTAATTAAAGTTATATACCCAAGAAGTTAAGCGAATAACCTAATTCATAAGCATTGAGCTGCATCACCAATCTCGTGTTAACAAATTTAAGAATATAAGATATTGTACGACAGATATAGCTCAAAAGACTATTGGTGAACAAACCAGCTCGCAGCAAAGATTAATCGAAGTCCAGCATCAACTGAAATTTAAAAAAAAAAATTAGAGTCCCCATACAAGATACAAAAGTAGATTACGAAAAGAATTCATAATATTCTAGAACACATCTCCAAAGGAAATAAAAGACAAAAAAACTCCCTCTTAAATCAACACAAGATCTCCCAAAATTGATCATCCAGCCAAAAGATGAATGACACAACAAAGGATATATCGCTGCAGCAGGAAGCATAGAATACATCAGCACCCACACAAATCCCCTCAGAACCGACAGCTACCATGCCATCAGAAATGGCAAACTGATCATGAAATGATGAACCGACGGCAAACCTTAATTTTTCAAACCAGCTGACAGAGAAAAGGGATTAGCTGACGCTGTATCACACAACAAATTCGTAGCAATGAGAAGCTATCAGCTGGATCGGCCAATAGAAAACACCAACAAAAAATATGTCAGGCATGCATGAACAAGAAGCCAAAGCCAATAGATAAACAATTATGATCAAAATGCACCAAGAGCATATCTAAAATTTTCGCTGAAAATTCAAAAGAATAGCCTCAATGCAGAATGTGTGGGAGGTCCAAAGGAGAAAAAAGCCTTGTATGTTGATGCAACAATAATATTCTACCAAAATGCTGAAATGTGTAACCATACTACTTATAATGAAATGGATCAGCATCAAGACTCAGTTAACAAAGTGAGTCCAACATTAATATAATATTTTTCACAGAGTAAGCTAAAGAAGCTGGGAATACGTAATAGTTGCCACAAGTTTTACTTGAGTTGGTAGGCCTTTAGAGCGAAATATAGAGCCTGAAGCACCACATATTGAATGCTAATCTACAGATACCTAAAATACTCCAATTAAATTAAGATATAAACAGCCAGAGTACCAGACCCTCAAAACATTGGAATGCTAAAAGTACTCTAAGTATCCGGAGGTCGCCGAAGGATCATTGACCTGGTGCACCGTGCATGACCCAAACACCACATGACAGATAGCAAACCGAAGTTAATGGAACAAACTTCAAATTTGACAGAATCTTTAGCCAAAACATACATGCTGGTCATCATCAAGTGAGGAGTAAATCTAGAAAAATCAAAATGACCTAGCTTTTTTCAGATAAACCTCACTTCTTGTCCAGCATGATCATAACAACTCCAAATCACTCTCGTGAAGCAACAACATTTCCTGTTCAACAAAATATTACCAAAGCTTGTCCCCGAAAGAACCTGGTCATACCATAACATATACTTACACACCATTTTTGTGATCATGTACCCAGGCGAAATTGGGAAATGAAATATCATAAAACACAACAACCTAAATGGATCTTCATGTTCAAACTAGCCAACACAAATCCAGAATATGGGACTTCAAAACTCACACCAAAATTTCTCGGACTACCCAGTATATGCTGTAAGAACATAGTCTATCACAGCTTGTTCATATACTCAGGTCATAACAGCACCAAAGATCTATCCAATACCATGAGGATACAGATCAAACAACCAACCTAGTCATGGAAGAAGTTGAGATAGAGCAAGAAACTCCTACCGCGTAGAGGGGGTGCTTCCATTTAAGTGACGACAGCTACCGACCATACACATACATTTATTCTAGCAAGGCAAGAATAACATAATGGATATAAGCATTGTGCATACAAAAAAATCAAAGCCAATAACCATGAACCCAAATTGACCTATGATTTTAATTACCGACTTCCTATAAAAGCATTTCAAAGCCATAGGAAAGGAAACAACTAGACAAACATTGAAATACAAATGCTTGACCCAAATATAGAAGCGTCGGATGAAAGCAGACACCAGAAGCAAGTATTAATATAAGAACTCCGCCATCCATAAACACTACATAAAAAAGAATATGCAAGTAATAACATTAGCAAGTAAAACAAACAAACAAACAGCAAAAAGCACACCCACAATTAGAACGAACAAGCAACTCCGCTTCTCAACTCTGCAGCAGACCATAAGGTACACACGAGGTCTCCAACCAAAAAGAACTATTGACTAATGACAAAAAACAGTGCGTTAGAATTCAGCTACAGTTCTTCATCCAACATCTTTCTCAAACATCAAGGAGCCTAACATCTGCAACCAAAAGGAACCATCAAAATGAAGTCCAATTTTACTATGATTAAAACTAAAAAAATCATCTTCCCTTATGTAACACGGAAACAGGTGGGGGTTTAGGCAACGAAACAACTTTTTGAAATAGGAAAACCTCCCGTTCCAGCTATTTAGGCTTCGGTAACACAAAAATGATTAGGTTTCGGAATTTCAGAAGTAGGGGAACCTCATGTCCTAGAGTTTTCCATGCTTCATAGCTCACAAAGACAACCCAAGTGTCAATCAAACAGAGGTTGATACAGGAATGAACATGAAGCAGAGGAAAAAGTCCAACCCCGTAACTCTGCATGTGACACAAACCAATTCAGGACAAAACCAAGAGTGAGAAATGGATAAGCAAAGCTCCCTATATCGAGCAGACGAGCAGTCTGTAACACCACCATTATAGCATCACTTTCAAATTTGTTTTTCAAAAAGGAACCTGCTTAAGTAAAATTGAAAAAGTAAAATATATATATAGAGAAGAAAAGAAATATTCATGTCGCAGAATTAATCATCCCAGGTGAGTAGACTAACCTAACCAATGACCTCAACCATAAGATAAAACACAGCCTGGAGTGAAACGAAAGATGGCCACCTCACACCAGTAAGCATCCAGTAACATTAAAATCAACATGCACCTAAAGCAGAAGGACAAACTCATAATATGCATGAGATATCCTAACAATATAGTTATACACCAAAGAAGCTGAGGAAAATAATTCTGTAATGCACCAGTACTGAAGCTCGGAATCACCACTCTCATGTCAATAAATCCAAGGATAAAATATTACAAACATAAAGCTCATAAAACTTAAAATGAACAGCTGCCAGTAAAGACTACCCAGAGTTAAAAGAAAACCAAAACAGCAGCAGAGATAGTACTGGCCCACAATCACAAGATTAGAACATGAACCTGCTTCGGAATAGAACCAAAAGGATCAAGATTAACTTGAAGCAGACATCTACTTGACAATCAAAACTTTGTGAGTTTCTGTATAAGAATATACTAGAGCAATCTCTAAAACAAAAGATAAAAGAGCAACTCCCTCTTAGATTGGCACAAGACTCAAATTATTAGAACATTAGGCTGATGAGTGATAACACTAAAAGAAGATATCCCTGCACTACAAAGTTAACCAACTATGGAGCATAGAACAGAAAACCATTAGCACCATGTAAGTGCCCTCACAGATTTCATCTAAACAATACGAAATAATGCAATATCGGGAAAAAACATTCACTGCAATAAGCCACTAACAGCTTAGTTCAACCAAAAAAGACACGGATAAGACATTGTTACACATGCACACATAAGAAGCCAAGGCCAAAGGAACCACACTTATGATAGAAAAAAATTTCATCCATGAAATGTACCAAGAGAATATCCAAAGAGATCGGCATCAATATGAAGCTAACGCAGAGAATTATACACCAATATTCCACCATATTGAAACATAAGACCTGATAATGAAAATGGTTGAACCCTCCAGAATCAGCATCAGGCTTTCAACGACAAAGAGAGGTCGATGTGAACACGATATTTGTTGCAGTAACTAGTGAAAGCTTATCCCCATCAAAATCAGAACTTAGAACAAACCGCAATGTTGTACGCAACCACTTAGGATCTCCACATCATAATATAAACAATAAGTAGGAAGACAAAGTCCAATGATCTCATGGACAAACAAGCACCTCTATAATTTGTCAAGGAACCTATAGAAAAGGTGAACCAGCTAGAGACTGCCACCAGTCCCCTCTCACATGACAGCTCCAAAAGTGATCCTACAAATGCCAGCCAAAAGATACAAGGATAATTTACACTTAACCACAAATACTTCACTTCGCTGCCAACCAAAGATAGACAGACCAACTTACACATAACCACAATACCACATACTTCAAATACATAAATACAGTTTATACTAGAACCTCAAAACAACAACCTTCATCTAACGGGAACACCAAAACTACATCCCCATGAACAGACCAACTATAATATAATCATGAAACTGAGGCACGATCCGAACACCACATGTTAGATGGCAAACTTAAGACAACAAACTTCAAGTTAAGAGAACCAGTCTGCCAAAAGATACATGTCAGTCTTTGAATAGGTAAAGAGTAGAGCTACGAATTCCAAAAGACTTGGTTTATCCAAATGAGCCTCACTGAATCAGTAGTCCAAATCTCGTACAGCATAATTACACTCCTGACTCCACAAGAAATTCATATAGAAATAACTGGCTCGTCCCAAAACAACCTGGTTTCACCACAATGCAGGAAACATGTACATAGGATAGAACAAAATGAGATACTACTCACCAATCCAAAAGGTTTCGCGTCGAAATAGCAAAGGTCAAGAAACATAGGATTTTAAACTCATAACAAAAATACCCACAACTACCCAATATATGCGGTAAAAGCACATTCTACAGGAACATATAAGAGACAATAGGATGAGAGGACACATACTACCAAAAGTTTGAAGAGAGAGCGGACAGTACTGGTACTAGATTATTACAAAGATGCAGTGTAAGGGAAAAGAAATTTTCTAATTGCTAACCAAATATCCAGCTCTTAAAAGGGTAGGATACAAGGTACCACAACCACTCCTTAAGCAAAGGAATCAACTACCAAAGTGTTCATAACTATTTAGAACCAAGACCAGACATGACCATCTACCACCAAATTCCGAAACATTAAACTACCTTAAGATGACTGAAAAGTGGACTATGCAAAAGTAACAGAACTATAGCCTCATTGACAAATGAACACCACCATAACAAAATCAATCTGCAAAAAAGGAAAAACAATAACCTAATAGAGCATATGTATGAAAAATACCAAGATTAAAATGGAGGCTAACAGGACAAGAAAACTCCCTCTACACTTGCAGACACCTCTTACCAACAGTACATCCCTGAACCACCAAATTCAGCAGCAAACAAAAGCTTCATTTACAACAAGAGCTAATTCACACAAAAACAAGAAAAAAAAAATCAAATTAAAGAAACAAAAAAAAAAGATATGAAATTCCTAATGTGAAACAAGCCCTTGGAGAAAAATAAAAAATCTTACACGATATGAAAATTGCATTGTAATGAATCATTATTATCAATCAATCCACCGAGCCAACACCAGAAACAATAATTTATTGCCCTCCAAGGAAAACCAAGTAAAACTACTGACAACTTAAATAGAAGGATGATGTCAATGAGCCAGTAAAACCAATACTTCTTCAGTATTTTGTTTTACTTGCAACACTTTCCTAAAAGGGAAATAATTTATTACTTGCAACACTTTCTACTTTTGCTTTTCCTTTCTCTCTATCTCTCTCCAATCACATGGGGCCCTCTCTTTTTTCCTCTCTACCTCTCTCTCCTACCCAAATTTTGCATTGGAGTTGATGAAAAAAAAAAAAGTGTTGCAAGTAAAAAAAACGGAGGAAGTATTATAAACCTAGGGACCTTTCATACTCGATATATATCAAAATACAAAGTTACCACACATGTGACCCAAACCTGAAAGCACAGGATAATCGTATGAAAGCATACACCTGAAGTATTTTCATCAAATAAGAACTCAAATGTCCACAGCGAATCACAACCAAAATCCGAGTTGTATATTCAACACAGCAAAATATTATAGGATAATAGTATGAAAGCATACACCTGAAGTATGTTCATCTAATATGAAATAAGAACTCAAATGTCCACAACGAATCACAACCGAAATTCGAGTTGTATATTCAATACAGGGAAAATATAAATATTAAGGAAAGAAGAAATGTAGGTAGAGGTATTAGTAACCAACACAAAAAGGAATAGGAACAAATAAAAAGGATTGAACAAGGTCCTCTTGCAAACCTTTTCCTTATCAATCGAGCTGCACTATACTGGTGTCAAGTTTCAAAACCAAAATATTTTAAAGAAGAACCACACGAACGACCCTCAAACATAAGACTCAACCGAAGAGCATGTAGACGAAAGAAAGTCGAGAGCTATTACCGAATGAAGAGAACAACACATTAGGAGTTAGGCTATTGTTCTCCATCGACCTTCCCACATATCCAAGGAGCACAACATCTGCAACCAGAAAAACAAGGGAAAAAAACAGTTCGCCTGTAAGTTAACCCAAAAGGCTCCTCAGTCCCTATAACCCCAACTAATAATCTACGCCGCTTGCATTAATCAAAATCTATATTAGAAACATGGTGAACTTGGAGATTTCTGCAAACACCAATTTAGCACAGACCTCCAAAACTGAGACATAGATAGAAGAAGCCTAATTAAGCAGTATGCCACAAAATATCTACTGATCGAAGCAAAACCTAAAAGAGGGACCAAATATGTAGAAAACAAAAGTAAAGAATAGTGTTGTCACAAGATCAGAACATGGCCACATGAGTGTAGGCTAATCAAATGAGATCAGTCACAACGTGAATAGAGCTAGAAGCAGGAAAGAAATACGCCAGCACCATATACTCAACTAATAATTCAGTAACATCAAGATCAACACGGGCCTGAAGCAGAAGACTAAACTAGGTGCACAATATCAAAATTTAGTCAAAATGCATAAAAACTAATATAAAGTTATATACTTAAAAAGTTCAGCAAAATTTCCTAATCCCTCAGCATTGTAGATCGATATCACCAATCTCATGACAAAGATTTCAAGAAATAATATACGGCACATATAACTCAAACAGCTATGGTAATATAAACAAACCAGCTAGTATAGGAAAGACCAGTCAAAGCCAAAACATCATTCCAATAGTCATGACCCACAACCGTAAGATTATGACACATATCTGAGTCACATTCACATGGAACTATGTCTGAGAAATCTAGAACCAAAATCATCTCGGATCAAGATGAAGCAAATCAGAGTCCAGAATTAACTGGAATATCAACAAAAACTATTTCCATATAAGATACTACAGCAGATCTCTAAAAAAGAACTGATAATATACTAGAGCTCAGCACATCTCCAAAAGAAACAATAGACAGAAAACTCCCTCTTAAATCAGCACACGACCTCTCAAAATCCTTCATTGTCAGCCAGAAAGACGCTTTATAATGATCCCTAATGTTTAAGATCAACATGCGCCTGAAGCAAAAAAAAAAAAACAGGCAAGCTCAACAATAACAATAGAACATAAACTTGCTTATACACCTAACAGTGAGGTCAACATGCACCAGCCACAAGGTCTAGAAATCTGTAAGACATAGAACTAAGGAGAGCAAAGAATCAGCTTGCTCTTCACCAGAGCAGCTTCTTATTACAATAAAAGAAGTAAATCCAAAAGGAAACACTAGACAAAGGTCAAACTACAAATAAAAATCACAGGGGTGACTGAAACCTGGAAACGTAGGATAAAAGCACACACCGGAAGGAAGTTCATCTAATGAGCTCAAGCATCTATAAATGTTACATGAAAAAGAACATGCGAGTAAATAAATTAGTAAGTAAACAAACAGCCAAAAGAAAAACAGAATGACCAACTCCACTTCCCAAATCTGCAGAAGACCATAAGATAAACACCAGGTCTCCATCCAAAAAATAAAATATCGACAAATAAAATAAAATTGTGCATTCGAATTCAGAATTCAGAATTCAGCATTCAGCTACAGTTCTTCATCTAGCATTTTTCTCGAACATCAAGAAGTTGCTAAGATCTGGGTTAGATTCACACTAAAATAATCAAATCAACAATACTGAAAGATAGGATAGTCACTCGGATAGTAGTTGTATTGATGATCAGGGTAACCAACAATTACAACTCCCTCACTTTTGAGAGGTGAAGGTTCTCTCCCACTACAATAACCTCACTCCATTTCTGCCTAGATTTTCTCTCTAGCTGCTAGCTATTTATTCCAAATATTGACTACTGAGTGGGCCTTAGTGGCCTGACAAGGACAGGTGGCATAACAGCCTAACAGATGTAATAGACTAGCCTAGGGAGAGGGGCACTTTTGGTATCAAATAACTAGTTAGTTATAATAGTAGCTTGAAGAATAAGTTAGGGAGTTAGGGAGGAAGTATCTCTATAAATAGAATAGATTAGGGAGAGAGAAATCATGTTGAATATTGAGTAATAGTGGGGGTGAACTTTTAAGAGTTCTTTTGGGAGAGAGCAAGCCTCTCGAAAGCTTGTAAACACTATCTCTATTTTACTATTTTCCAGAAAATTATCATTTAAGTCCATTTTACTTCTTAATCTTCTTCTCTAATCTGCCCTAATGATGTCACTTCATCACAACAGACTCCTGCCATAATATTCCTTCCCTCCAATTACATCCCCCCCTGGTGATCACAGCAGTGGATAAGCTCTGTTACATACCATTTCCTGCCTTTTTCTTCTTTCTGCTATAAGTGTAGTAAATAGGAGATTTGGGCTGGGCCTTAACAGAAGTGTAATATCTACAAGTCTATAACCAAAAAAGACCATCAAAACAAAGACCAATTTACAGTGATTAGACCAAAAACCTCCTCTTCACCTTGGGTTTCGGAAACGAAAAAAATGCTTCTAAAACAGGGAAACCTTCGAGATCCCAGCCATTTTCAGGCTTCACTAACACAAAATTGATTAGGTTTCCTTAACTAACAAAGACACCCCCAAGCGTCAATCAGACAGAAGGTGATACAAGAATGAACCTGAAACAAAAGGAAAATCCAACCCAATAACTCTGAATGTTTCTGCACAGACCAATTTAAGATAGAACCAAAAGTGAGAGACGGATGAGCAAAGCCCCTATATTAAGCAGTCTGCAACACCACCATCATATCATCAATCACTAGAATAAATATTTTTCATGAAAGAATCTGCTGAAGTAAAACTAAAAAAAGATGAACTATGTACATACCCAAAACCTTAGCATGTGTGTAGACTAACCAATGACTTCAACCATAAGACAAACACAAAGCTTGGGATGGAAAGAAAGATACCAGTACCCGACATCAGTAAACATTCAGTAATGTAACAATCTTTATAAAAAAAATGCACCTGACGCAGAAGGATAAACTTAGAATGTACAAGAGATATTATAAATTAATATAGTTCCTTTATTTAAGAAACTGAGCAAAAGAATTTTGTGATCCACCAGCGTTGAACCTATGTGTCGCCACTATCATGTCAATGAATGCAAGGACACACAATATGACACCTACAACTCGTAAAAGTAAGAATGACCAACTGGAGTATAAAGGTAACCAAAACACCGGTGGAGATAGTAAACTACAAGATCAAAACATGAAATAGGACCGAAAGGATCAAGACGAACCTGAAGCATAGAGTTGTATGTGTCATTATCTTGCTGCAAACACCAAAATGACACCACAAATCAAAAAATATCTCCACACTACAAAGCTGACCAACTACGGAGCATGAAGCCGAAAGCCATTATTGCACCCTAGAAACGTACTCGCAAACTTCAGAATACGTTCAATCGGATATCAAAAGCGGAAAACAGACTATAACATGGAACAGAAGACGAACAAGCACTCTATAATTGTCAAACCGCTAACAAAAGAGGACAGCAGAAACGGTGAACTAGCTAGACTGCCACCACTCTCACATAACAACATCATGGGGATCCCACATAACACGTGCTGCCAGCCAAAAAACAAATGATAATTTGTCCTCGACCACATATACTTCACTTTGCTACCAAATATAGATAAACCAACAATTTACACATAGCCACATACTTCAATACATAAATATAGAAAACACTAGAACCTCAAAAGTCAAAACAACAACCTTGCACCTAATGGGACACATCAAAAGTAGATTCCCATGAGCAGACCAAATAGAGATAATTATCTGAGGCATGATCCGAAGTATTCCGAACACCATATGATAGACAACAAACTTGAGTTAAGACAACAAACTTCAAGTTTAGAGAACCTTTCTGCCAAAAGATACATGTCGTTCTTTGAATAGGGAAAGAATAACACTAAGTGATTCGTAGAATTTAGCTTATCCATACAAACCTCACTTAAACAGTCCAAACCTTGTACATTATTACACTACACAAGATGACAAGAACTTCATAAATAGATAACTGGCTCATCTCAAAACAACTTGGTCACAAGCAAATACTGGAAACATGTACATGGGCATATGGCTAGAAAAATGAAAATTAACTCATCAATCTAAAAATATTTTTGGTTTTCGAAATAGCAAACAGTAAAACACAAAGGATTCCTAACCTCATACCACAAATCCCTCAAGCTGCAACTTAACCAGTATATACGGCAAGAGCACGGTCTACGCAGCTTGTTCAAGCTTCAAGCATAATTATTTTATATACCTCTCAAGCCATGAAAGCACCAAGACCATTTTCACAATGAATATCAAATAAACACAAAATCAAATAATTAATCCTGATCTCATGAGGAACTAAAACAGACTGAGAAACTCAATCTTGCAAAGTAAATAACATCCCTTCAAGTGAGGGCAACCAAAAACAATAAAACAAATGTGCGCCTTTTTTATACGAGAACTCGATACAGCAAGACTAGAATAACATTATAGACATCGACACTGAGTATACAAGAAGTCAATCCTGTAACGCTGTAACTGTGAAACAACTGGATGATAGTGTTTGATTACACTAACTTCTTAACTCTAAATAAGTTCTCTGTAACTATTCAGAGCTTACAGAAGAACTCCCGCAGCTCGCACTCCAACATGCCAATTCACTTGCTACTTCACCATTTCTACAACCAGAGCTAACCACCCATCATTAATAATATCCAACAGGCAATTTCATGTCCCAAGATACAAAAATGACCAAGAAAAACTGAAAAAAAGCATGAGTTTGAAAGAAGAGAAAATACATCAAGAGACATCTGAATTCTGAAGACCTTACAATGCACTTAGACTGACACATGAACCCTGAAAACACTGGTAGAAATCAGCAACACAATTTCAAGCATATGACATATATTAAAAGCAAAAAGAAAGGAAAATAATCATTTCCCACCCACACTAT